>CM042422.1:18004792-18452292 GCA_023634145.1 Thymallus thymallus
GAAAGTTTCCAATCGTCTGAGGTGGCTATGATGATGCGGCTATGGGCGGCCAGAGACCCATGATGTGGTTACTGTACTCTGTACTGTTAATAGAACTGGAATCGAGAGAAGATACACACACTCCTCTCTGTGCTCTGCCCTCTGTTTCCAGGGCAGACGGGGACCGGGAAGGGGACGGTGGGGGGGGGGCAAGAGGGGAAGGACAGACTTAACCAATGAGAGAGAGAGTAGATGAGTAAGCGCTTGCTAATTCAGGAAATAAAAACACAATGTCACCTCTGCCCCCAGGGCCTGATCTCTGCTCTGCTCAACGCTGACAAACACCTGAAACCAAGTCCTACACACAGTCTATGTGCAGTAAGTACAATAAGAATATTGATCAGGGAAATTCCAATATGGACCTGGAAGCCAGTTCCACAACTGATTTTCATTGGGGTGGGGGGTCTATAATTATCAGGTAGAAGAGGAAGCAGTATTGTGGACCTTGGATTCCACTGATATAGATAGAAGTAAAAGCAGGGGCCATACAACACTCCCCCTAGAGTCGATTGACGCACCTGTGCATCACATGGTGATGTAATTTTGAATATTGAATAGCTCGCTGTGTGTTTGTGTTAGAGACTTACCGTCTCTGGTTCTTGTAGTGGCTGCAGCTCAAACCCCTCTTTCCGTCTATATAAAGTGTGTGCCTATTCCACAACATGGGGCATGTGGAAGAAGCCTTGTTCTACACATGAGAGGATCCGGACAAGAAAATGTTGAAATTATTTATATATTTTTTGTTTATACCTACAGGGGTCCTAAAACTCCAAATAAAATGGATAAAGGATACATTTTATGACCATCTTAAAACAATTCCCTATGTTATCTTAGTAGATATTGTGATCTAAGGGCTTAGACCTACAGGGGGAAGAATATAAAGTAGGTGTGAACTAGAACAAGTGAAATCTTGAGCTAAAACTTTTAGATCAAGGAAGTCCCTTACGCCCCATTAGCAGATATGTTTATGTGATATTTTTTAAGTGTGTACATCTAATGGTTCTCCGATCCACTTTGTATCTGAAACTGGAGTGGTCCATTGGTGCTGAAGTTAAATTAATTACTCCAGAGAGTCTTCATTTACTATGGTGAATATAATATATTAATAATATAATTTTTCATCAAATAATGACAGTGTTAGCATCAATAGAAGCTTCCATAAAACTAACTTCAGTTTAGTAACTTTCTTTGGAAATATAAAATAATTGCTAAAAAGAACCACATTTCAAACCTTCTCTCATTAAAACACCTACTTTGAACAGGCCCATCGAGACATTGAGCCATTGAGCAGTCCCTTTCAGATGGAACCACGTAAAATCACTGTCTAGTCACAACCCCTATATTGGGCATGCCCAGCCCCCCCCCTACCCTACTCCCCCTACCCCATGCTTGTCCTTTCACATTAGCCTGAAATCCCACAATCCTTTATTCAGACTCTGCCAGCCAATCTCCAGCAGCCCACAGGGACCCATGCCAGCCTGTGCCCGCTCTGACATGGTCCTGCTGATGCCAACCAGAGAAAGGTTTCAGCCTGAATATCCTGTCTAGTTCAGTCTCTCTACTAGTCCCCATCAGCCTGAATATCCTGTCTAGTTCAGTCTCTCTACTAGTCCCCATCAGCCTGAATATCCTGTCTAGTTCAGTCTCTCTACAAGTCTCCATCAGCCTGAATATCCTGTCTAGTTCAGTCTCTCTTCTAAACCCCATCAGCCTGAATATTCTGTCTAGTTCAGTCTCTCTTCTAAACCCCATCAGCCTGAATATTCTGTCTAGTTCAGTCTCTCTTCTAAACCCCATCAGCCTGAATATCCTGTCTAGTTCAGCCTCTCTACTTGTCCCATGGATGCTACACAAAGCAGCAAGCTAGCAAGGACAGAAAAGAAACATCCCACAAGAGAAGACCATCTTTTCACGGCATCCACGACTTGAGTCAATCTAGATCAATCAATGTAGTTGTGTTATTCTGGAGGAAACTGGAGGAAACTACACACTGTTGTAGTGTTGTTCACAGCAGCATGTTCAAACAGGTTCTTCATAACCCTGTTCACAATATGGGTTGGTGTGTACATTTTTGCTCCCGCTCCGTAGTTGTGTTTGAAGTGCTCTGCCTCGAACGCTGGCCCAGAAAAACAGTAGGCTACAATGTCCTACTGAGCTTTTCAATAACACCTTAACTCATAAAATAGATATGACGGCAAACACAGTGGTTTTATGAGTGGTTGTGAACCACAGAGCCTGAGAAGGAAGTACCACTGTGTGTAAAGTGGGTCTCTTGGGGACTGTGTATCAGTGTGTGGGGTGAGCTCAAAATATGGGGACATCCACACAAACCTCTGTTCTATTATTAAATTAAAACATTTCTATTTACAAAGAAACATTAACTTACCTACGCATTAATTCACTTAAAGATGAAAGTATCAAGAGCTCCTTCAGTCACACATCCTTTTCACCAGTGGTGATCGTCATAAAGTCAGTGTGATTAACCTGAACCTCTGATTCTTTCACAACAGTGTCATCTATCATTTGGTCGTATCATTTGGTCGTATCATAAAACCACGTACAGTAACCAGAGGTGTTTCCCTACTGAGCTAAAGATAAATCATTACTGTAGCGTGTGAGTCAACACAAATCCTCAGGTCTCAGTCTGGCTAGAAGCTTGCACTGCATGATGGGAGGAAAACCCAGGTAGTATCTTGTCCTCATTTAGACACAACACCCTTTTCCATTTTTCAAAACTAAAAGAGTCCGTGTTCTCGTGTGAGAAAGAAAATGGAAATCAATGCGTCTGGGCAGCACAGGAGCCCCAGCCATTAATGTGGAATCGATGGCTAATGTCACAGTCATTTTTCCTCATTCACAAACCAATAGAAGTCTTTGAAAACTGGAAAGACATGGGACAGGAATGACCCCTGAGCCTAGGTGGGAGAGTGTAGGTCAGTGTAGGTCGAATCAGTAGGTGCAGGATGTGCAGGGGGATTGTGGTGAGCTAAGGGGCGGCAGGTAGCCCAGTGGTTAGAGTGTTGGGCCAGTAACCGAAAGGTTGCTGGATCGAATCCCTGAGCTGACAAGGTAAAAATCTGTTGTTCGGCCCCTGAACAAGGCAGTTATCCCACTGTTCCTAGGCCGTCATTGAAAATAAGAATTTGTTCTTAACTGACTTGCCTAGTAAAAGTTCCATTATGTTTTGGATCTCTGCCAGCCGTCTTCCACCTATGACTCATTGCCAGGTAGTAAATTATAGGTGATCCTTCCTTACACATGCGTAATGGGAACTGGGCTAAATTTGACTAAACCTTTGATGCATGATTGTCACGAGTGGGTGCATGGAGAGACCAAGACGCAGCGCAGGGATTATAGCTCGACATCTTTGTTTTATTATACTAACAGAAAAGAACGACACTGTCAGACTCTGACCATAGCTACATAGAGAAGCCTATTTGCTTCTCTATGGCCAGAGCCCGACAATGATTCTGTATCTCCATTAGAATCTCCTGTACTTAGATGCTGAAGCGTTCGTGCCTGAATGACGTTAAACAAGGGTATCAAATACTAAAACCAACCTAATGAACTAAATATCTCTAGGCTTTAGACTAGACAAACCTGACATTTAGTTGCAGACCGTGATTCCCAGTACAGCTTTATTCAGTACAACTATTTAGCCTGGCTCATGGCAAACTAGAGTGACACTCTTCAGGACGCAGGTTCCTTTTAGGTCACTGTGGACAGTAGAGTCAAACTTCCCACAGAGGCACTAGCACACCACGTCAAATAAACTGCTATAAAACACAGATTGAATGAAAAAAAAGTCAGGGTGCAATCATCAGAATCCACCTTGTGAGAGAGGAAGTGGTGATTGTAAAAGGCCATCAACAACACACCCAAACGTATAATACACATACACACACACACACACACACACACACACACACACACACACACACACACACACACACACACACACACACACACACACACACACACACACACACACACACACACACACACACACACACACACACACACACACACACACACACACACACACACACTCACACACACACATAGCCTTCCCACCCATACACACACAATGCAATCCCTCCAAGCCACTATAATCACAACAGAGCCAGGTTTCCATAAAGCCCAACTCTGTAATAATCTTCAACTCTTTAAATATTTACGGGGCAAACATCCACATTCCTTCCTACCTCCTTTATATTATCATTCAGCAGAAATTATTTATCCTCTGGAAGTGTGCTAGGCTTCATAATATGTATATATATATATATATATATATATATACATATTATGAAGCCTATATACAGTGGGGAGAACAAGTATTTGATACACTGCCGATTTTGCAGGTTTTGCTACTTACAAAGCATGTAGAGGTCTGTAATTTTTATCATAGGTACACTTCAACTGTGAGAGACGGAATCTAAAACAAAAATCCAGAAAATCACATTGTATGATTTTTAAATAATTAATTTGCATTTTATTGCATGACATAAGTATTTGATCACCTACCAACCAGTAAGAATTCCGGCTCTCACAGACCTGTTAGTTTTTCTTTAACCCTCCCGTTGTCCTGGTATTCTGTGCACACGCCGTGGCCTCCGGGTCGAAGTGTCCCGCTAGTCTGGCTCTGGCTGTGGCTGTCAGCGTACACGCCGTGGCCTCCGGGTCGAAGTGTCCCGCTAGTCTGGCTCTGGCTGTGGCTGTCAGCGTACACGCCGTGGCCTCCGGGTCGAAGTGTCCCGCTAGTCTGGCTCTGGCTGTGGCTGTCAGCGTACACGCCGTGGCCTCCGGGTCGAAGTGTCCCGCTAGTCTGGCTCTGGCTGTGGCTGTCAGCGTACACGCCGTGGCCTCCGGGTCGAAGTGTCCCGCTAGTCTGGCTCTGGCTGTGGCTGTCAGCGTACACGCCGTGGCCTCCGGGTCGAAGTGTCCCGCTATTCTGACTAAAGGCCGAATTGGAACAGGAGGGACAGTAGGCGTGTGAACAGCCTTTGCAGATGTATTTGTTACACCTGGAGCACGTAGTGTGTGTTTTACAGTCCTTCTTCGTCGGGCAGACCTGACACCTCTTCCTCTTACTTGCTTGCAGATGAGCGGTGGCTGTGGCTGGGGCTGGGGCTGCTGCTGGGGCGGACGGCTCCTGAGGAGGTGGACGAAGTGACGTGCTTTGTTGAAGGGCTTTGACGAGTGCCGCGGAGGCTTCGGTGCGAGGGAGTCGGGCCCTTCTTTGGATGAAGGGAGTGACCAGCGCCTTCCCCAGCTGCTCGAGGAACACCCTCCTCTTGTTGCGCTTACCGGGCATCCAAGTGGGGTTGATCTCTCTCCATATGACAAAGGCGTTGTAGGAGGAAACGTCGAGGATGTTGTGGAAGACGACCAGGGGCCAGCGGGCGGTCATCCTCCTGCAGCTGTAGGTTCCAATGACCTTATCTAGGTTGTCGACCCCTCCTTTGTTGCTGTTGTAGTCTAGGATGATGGTGGGCTTCTTGTCGTGGCGCCGGCTAACGTGAGCCCGGGCGGCGTGCAGAGTGCTGAGGAGTAACACGTTCTTGTTCTTCTTTGGGACGTACGACACTAGAGCTGTGGTGGGCGTGAAGGCGAACTTGGAGGAGAAGAGGCTCCTCTTCTCGCTGTCCTTGGAGGCGACGAGCAGCGCGGGCGGTAGCTCGGGCTTGTTCTTTCTGACGGTGCCGACCAGGGTGACGTCCCTCCTCAGCAGGAGCTGGCGTGCGAGTTCGTAGGAGGTGAAGAAATTGTCGCAGGTGACGGTGTGACCCCTGCCGAGTCCCTGCGTCAACTCGAGCACGACTCGCATCCCCTGGTTCTTCTCGGGGCCTCCGGCGGCGGCGGCGGGCTTGCCGGTGTAGACTTGCATCTTCCAGGCGTAGCTGGATTTGGAGTCGCAGGCCACCCAGGACTTGATGCCGTATTTGGCCGGCTTGCTGGGAATGTACTGACGGAAAGGACAGCGCCCTCTGAAGGGGACCAGTTGCTCGTCCACCGTCACGTCGGGCCCGGGGTTGTAGAGGAGCGGCAGCCGCTCGACCCACTTGTCCCAGACCTCTCTGACGGCGGCCAGTTTGTCCGAGGCTCGCCTGTCGGGTCTGGTCCGACGGTCGTCGAATCGAAGGAGTCTCGAGTAAGCGTGAAAGACTTTGAGCGGCATGGTAGCGCGGAAAATGGTCCTCCCGCTCTCGGCGTCCCACAGAGAAGCGGCGGCCTCGCCTCGGGACCTGTACACTCCGGCTAGGATGAGCAGCCCTATGTAGGCGCGCAGGTCGGTGGCGTCCATCCCCTTCCAGCCGCCGTCGCCGCCGCCGTCTCCGTATTTTCGAAAGCCCTCCAGATTGGTCATGTCTAGGATGATGTCTTCTATCTCGGGTGTGACAAACAGGCGGAACGTCGAGAGGATGTCGCTGGCCTGGCCAAGGGCGTGCTCCGTAGGCCCCGGCCTCATCTGCGGCGGCGGCCTATTATTATATTGTGAAGCCCCGCCGCCCCGATTGCCGTCGTCGTCGTAGTCGCAGCAGGGCACCGAGGACCATTCGATTTGGCCGTTTCTCGACACGAAAGTCTCTCTTTCCACTCGAGGGATGTCATGTTGTTGTTGTTGTTGTTGGTGTTGTTGTTGTTGTTGTTGGTGTTGTCGTCGGCGGCGGCGGAGGCTGCGGTCTGCTCGCTCAGCTTCTGCTTCTTCGTCTCGCTCTGCTTCTGCTTCTTCGTCTCGCTCTGCTTCTGCTTCTGCTTCTTCGTCTCGCTCTGCTTCTGCTTCTTCGTCTCGTTCTTCTAAGGCTCCTCGTTCTCCTTCTTCTAACCCTTGGGCAGTGTCGTCGTCGTCGTCGTCGTCGTCGTCTGCCGGGTTGTATTCCTCACAATCTTCTTCTTCTGACGCCTCCTCAGCTTCCTCCTCTTCGCAGTCAAACTCTTCTTGGGAAAATATCTGTTCTATGACCTGTTTGGCGGTGAAACTACGACGAGGAACACTCATGGCTTAGTAGGCACCTAACCTAGGCTTGGGGAGCCCCCCCTCCAAAGACCTCTCACCACGTCGGGACGTGTCTCGATGTTGCGGTGTCCTGCCGCCGCCGCCGCCTCAGGCCTCTGCGGCTGCTGCTGCTGCTGCAATATTTTATTAGTAGTATCTTGTTGTTTCCCTGCCTGCCTGCCCTGGGTCGTTTTGACCCTGACCTGGGTCGTTCTGACCCTCCTCAGAGGACAGGGGCCCCGGCTGGGTTGGCCGCCCCCACTCTCTCTAGCTAGCTAACACATTGCCTGCCTGCCCTGGGTCGTTTTGACCCTGACCTGGGTCGTTCTGACCCTCCTCAGAGGACAGGGGCCCCGGCTGGGTTGGCCGCCACCACTCTCTCTAGCTAGCTAACACATTGCCTGCCTTCCCTGGGTCGTTTTGACCCTGACCTGGGTCGTTCTGACCCTCCTCAGAGGACAGGGGCCCCGGCTGGGTTGGCCGCCACCACTCTCTCTAGCTAGCTAACACATTGCCTGCCTGCCTGCCCTGGGTCGGGTTGACCCTGACCTGGGTCGTTTTGACCCTCAGAGGACAGGGCCCCGGCTGGGTTGGCAGCTCCACAACCACCACCACCACCACCACCACCACCACCACAGCCGGGAGGACAACGGGTTATGCTTGACTAAAGGGATACGGGGGTGGGGCCCAGTGTTCACAGTCAAAGTAAAATTATTCTCAGTAGAAATAGGAGGAGAACCTTTTTTTTTTTGCAAAGAAAACTAAACAAAACCAAAGAAAAGAAAGATAATAATACTATTATATAACAATACACTGCAGACTCCCTGGACTGGACCTGTGTATATCTATCACACAATAATACAACAACACCAACAACATGTATTCTCTGTCTAACGTCCTTCAGCAGCAGCGGCGGCGGCAGCAGCAGCAGCAGCAGCAGCAGCAGCAGCAGCAGCAGCAGCAGCGGCTGCTATAGAGGCGAAAGAGGCAGTGCCCCAGGGAACAGAGTAGTCGGCAGCTCGATCCGCTGCTTGTCAAGTGCCTCAGGGTCATGGGAATGCCCCAGTGTGCCGGCTTCTTTGTTGACGAACCCCAGCAGATGAGCTTCACCCGTTTCATCCGCATGCCTTTGGACAGGTACGAGGCCCTAGGGGATGTCTTTGTCGGGCGGTACGCACAACTGCTCGACAGGATCGAGGCTCTGTGTGCCAGCGCCTTCTCCATGCTCCTCCTCGATGATGGTGATGGTGATGACGATGACTTCAAGCCACCTGCCACGCCGGGCGCCTCAGACATCGATGAGCCTGAGCGAAATAGTCTTTCCCTGCTGCTGCTGAGGCCCAAAAGTTCAACGCGTGTGCCTGGCAACGACGGCGACAACGACGACGACGACGACGACAACGACGCAGAGTCCTTTGTTGGTGTTGTCGACGATGAGGAGCCTCCCGTGCCTCGCAGTACCAATGCTGCTGCTGCTGCTGCTGCTGCTGCTGCCGCTGCTGCTGTTGCTCCTCTACCACTACGACGACGCGCAGCAGCAGCAGGCAACTCGGACACCAACAACAAATCCCCCTTGATACTACCGCGCAGAGACTTTGTCAATCCTCTACTACGACGACGACGACGACGCGCAGCAGCAGCAGCAGCAGGCAACTCTGACAGGAACAACAACAACAACAACAACAACAACAAATCCCCTTTGATACCGTGCAGAGACTTGGTCAATGTGTCTTTGGACGAGAACGGTCAGCTGCTAGACGTCTGCCACCACCGGGTTGGCGAGTGCTCCCTGTTCTCTTGGGGGCCTGAGGAGGAGGAGGAGGAGAAGAAGAAGAAGAAGAAAAAGGACCACCGCCACCACCACGACGACGACGACGACGACGACGACGACGACAGCCCGTACTTTATCAAGGATACGCAGCAGCAGATGTAGCGTTTCCTATCCTCCCTCTACACTACTGGCTTCAGCGTCAAACAACACAGACGACACACTTGTCTTTCTAGGTGTCCTTCCTTCGGTGACAATTACCACCCAGCCGCCGCGCCGCCCATGGCCTAGTAGGAAGATGGGCACAAACCCATGGACATTGTGTCTACTTTCAACTACACCTATGTTGTTTTCAGCCAACTCTGTCGCATTTATTTCACACCATGTACCTTGTTCTACAATAAAGAAATAAAGAAAAGTCGAGTGGTTCTCTCTCTCTCTCTCTCTCTCTCTCTCTCTCTCTCTCTCTCTCTCTCTACACCCAGAGTTTCTCTTTGGTTTTACCTTTTTATAACAACAACAACAACCTTACACGTTCGCTTTTGACACTTACTTTATTATTTGCCATACATACATACATACATACATACATACATACATGTAAGACAACAAGCCTACTAAACGGCTCCAGTGACTACCACTCTCTCTAACAAGTTAGCAGCCATGTGTGTTAGCCCAGGGTTGACACTCTAACATGGCAGGGTCATCCTGACCCAGACAGGGCAACGGGAGGGTTATGATGCCCTCCTGTTCTCCACTCATTACCTGTATTAACTGCACCTGTTTGAACTCGTTACCTGTATAAAAGACACCTCTCCACACATTCAATCAAACAGACTCCAACCTCTCCACAATGGCCAAGGCCAGAGAGCTGTGTAAGGACATCAGGGATAAAATTGTAGACCTGCACAAGGCTGGGATGGGCTACAGGACAATAGGCAAGCAGCTTGGTGAGAAGGCAACAACTGTTGGCGCAATTATTAGAAAATGGAAGAAGTTCAAGATGACGGTCAATCTCCCTCGGTCTGGGGCACCATGCAAGATCTCACCTCGTGGGGCATTAATGATCATGAGGAAGGTGAGGGATCATCCCAGAACTACACGGCAGGACCTGGTCAATGACCTGAAGAGAGCTGGGACCACAGTCTCAAAGAAAACCATTAGTAACACACTACGCCGTCATGGATTAAAATCCTGCAGCGCACCAAGGTCCCCCTGCTCAAGCCAGCACATGTCCAGGCCCGTCTGAAGTTTGTCAATGACCATCTGGATGATCCAGAGGAGGAATGGGAGAAGGTCATGTGGTCTGATGAGACAAAAATAGAGCTTTTTGGTCTAAACTCCACTCACCGTGTTTGGGGGAAAAATAAGGATGAGTACAACCCCAAGAACACCATCCCAACCATGAAGCATGGAGGTGGAAACATCATTCTTTGGGGATGCTTTTCTGCAAAGGGGACAGGATGACTGCACCGTATTGAGGGGAGGATGGATGGGGCCATGTATCGCGAGATCTTGGCCAACAACCTCCTTCCCTCAGTAAGAGCATTGAAGATGGGTCGTGGCTGGGTCTTCCAGCATGACAACGACCCGAAACACACAGCCAGGGCAACTAAGGAGTGGCTCCGTAAGAAGCATCTCAAGGTCCTGGAGTGGCCTAGCCAGTCTCCAGACCTGAACCCAATAGAAAATCTTTGGAGGGAGCTGAAAGTCCGTATTGCCCAGCGACAGCCCCGAAACCTGAAGGATCTGTATGGAGGAGTGGGCCAAAATCCCTGCTGCAGTGTGTGCAAACCTGGTGAAGAACTACAGAAAACGTATGATCTCTGTAATTGCAAACAAAGGTTTCTGTACCAAATATTAAGTTCTGCTTTTCTGATGTATCAAATACTTGCAAATTAATTACTTAAAAATTACTTAAAAATCATACAATGTGATTTTCTGGATTTTTGTTTTAGATTCTGTCACTCACAGTTGAAGAGTACCTATGATAAAAATTACAGACTTCTACATGCTTTGTAAGTGGGAAAACCTGCAAAATCGGCAGTGTATCAAATACTTGTTCTCCCCACTGTATATATATATATATAACATACCACAGCATTGTTGAATACTTGTTTCTGATTGGCTAGAAGGGAATTCTAGAATGGACATTAAAACCAGATAACGGGACAGTTGGAAAAGATACAGGGACACCTTGCAATCATGATGTAATATACGCCTACACATGCAGACCGTACTTGCTACAAAGTTGTGGGAGCTAAACCAACAACCACACAAACTGAAATTGGATACATTGTAAACGCAGGTCCAACGAGTGAAATTGTTTTCTCTATTATGTACAGCGGGTGAAATAAGTATTGAACACGTGACCATTTTTCTCAGTAAATATATTTACAAATCAAACAGAAACCAAAACAAATAAGTTCAGAAATTAAGTTATGTGTAATAATGAGAAATGACACAGGGGAAAAGTATTGAACACACTTACTGATAATTATTTAATACTTTGTACAAAAGCCTTTGTTGGTAATGATAGCTTCAAGACGCCTCCTGTATGGAGAAACTAGTCGCATGCATTGCTCTGGTGTGATTTTGGCCCATTCTTCCACACAAACAGTCTTCAAATCTTGAAGGTTCCATGGGCTTCTTCTATGAATCTTGATCTTCAGTTCTTTCCATAGATTTTCAATGGGATTTAAGTCAGGTGATTGGCTGGGCCATTCTAGCAGCTTTATTTTCTTTCTTTGAAACCAATTGAGAGTTTCCTTGGCTGTGTGTTTGGGATCATTGTCTTGCTGAAATGTCCACCCTCGTTTCATCTTCATCATCCTGGTAGATGGCAGCAGATGTTTGTCAAGAATGTCTCTGTAAATTTTCCCATTCATCCTTCCTTCAATTATGTGAAGTTTGCCAGTACCATTTGCTGAAAAGCAGCCCCACACCATGACGTTCCCACCTCCAAACTATGGTGTTTGTAGGGTGATGTGCGGTGCCATTTCTCCTCCAAACATGGTGTGTATTATGACATCCAAACAGTAAAATTTTGCTCAGATCTGACCACACTATATTCTCCCAGTATTTCACTGGCTTTAAACGAGCTTCAACATGCTTTTTTTTCAGCAATGGAGTCTTGCGTGGTGAGCGTTCATACAGGCCATGGCGGTGAAGTGCATTACTTACTGTTTTCTTTGAGACAACAGTACCTGCTAATTGCAGGTCTTTTTGAAGCTCTCCACAAGTGGTCCTTGGCTCTTGGACAACTCTTCTGATTATTCTTTTCACTCCTCTGTCAGAAATCTTGCGAGGAGCACCTGGTCGAGGCAAATTTATGGTGAAATGATTGTCTTTCCACTTCCGTATTATGGCCCCAAAAGTGCTCACTGGAACATTCAGAAGCTTAGAAATGCGCCTATAACCAATGCCATCATTATGTTTTGCAACAATTAGGTTGCGAAGGTCTTGAGACAGCTCTTTGCTTTTACCCATCATGAGATGTGTCTTGTATGACACCTTGGCAATGAGACCTTTTTGTAGGCCATAAGTTGGGACTGAACCAGCTGATATTAATTTGCACTGACAGGGGGCTGGATTGCTTTTTAATTATTGATAGTTTTCAGCTGTTGTCTTGGCTTTCCATGCCTTTTTGCACCTCCCTTTCTTCATGTGTTCAATACTTTTTCCCTGTGTCATTTCACATTATTACACATAACTTAATTTCTGAACTTATTTGTTTTCGTTTTGCCTGTTATTGAATTCTATATAATAATTGTAAACAAAGTATTCTAAGCCTAACAACATTATAAACTAAAAACTATGTTCAATGGTTCAAAAGCACGCTTCTCAAAGGTGACTGCTGAGGAAAGGATCGACTTCGATAGACTTCACTGTCTTGAATAAAGGGATACTTTGCATGTGTGTATGTGTGACCCTGCAGCTAGAAATAATGGATTGCAGTGTCCACCACTATAGATATTTTATTTTCAATTTTGGTTAAGGGCTTGTAAGTAAGCATTTCACTGTAAGGCGCATGTGACAAATACAATTTGATTTGATTTGATTTGGTGGCCATGCTCCTAACGTTTAGTCCTTCATCATTCTACCACTAGTTTTGTTTGGCTGTCAGGGTGAGGATCACTTCAATAATCCTGTACAGATAAAACCAAGTGAACAGGCAGCATCGCTAATCAAACCCTTTGTTATTTGCCAAGCATCCCTGACCACTGATGACGTCATAGGGACCAACGCCAGATAGGCTGATCAGACTTCACCATCCAATCTTATTGTGGATGACAGAGTCACCCAAAGTTGAGTTAATTTTCCACCAAATAACATGGAGCCTCCCAGGAAAGAATGGGGAGAGATGAGTGTGTGCTGCATGTGAGTGTGTTTTGTGTGTGTGTGTGACAAAAATATGTTCCTCTTTAAAGTGGCCCCGAGATTAAATTACTTTCGGTGTGGATGGGGGAAAATTGAGAAAATTATAAATTAATGGAAAAATGATTTCCCATTCCAGCCCCTGTCACAATGGGGGGACAGGAGGCAATGGGCGGACTGTGTGCTTATTTGTCTGAGCCAAAGCAGGGCTAGCTCATTACAAGTCTTTACCAATTTACCCACCTCTATCTCTCTCCCCTCACGGCTGGCTAGGGACTCCTGTGCCAGATTACCTCAATGAACTCAAGTTAGAGTTAATTACGTTGTGAGCCAGGAAGATAGCCTCCGTCCGTTCTCTGAGACAGAGGTGTGTGAATCAGATGTACTGTAGGATTTATGGAATAGGCTACACTGAGTGACCTTGACGAGAGAGATATTGTTAAATTAACAATTGATGTTTGTGTGAATGAGTTTGTTTGTTGTTTGGAGGCGAGATGGACAATAGCATAGCAATAGGCCATGACATCCAATGGAAATCAATCCAATTTCATGTAGCAACCTCAGCTCCAGCCCCATCCCCATCTCCAGCCCCAGCTCCAGCCCCATCCCCAGCTACATTTTCAGTTCCAGTCCCACCCCAACCCCAGCTCCAGCTCCAACCCCAGCTCTATCCCCAGCTCCAGACCCAGACCCAGCTCCAGTCCCATCATACTATCACTGTCCCTCCATCTATAAGTAAGCCTGTGTCCCCCCGCCCCCTTGGGCATATATCCGTGTTATCCATTGGCCTAACTCGCCCATAAATAGCCGGGGCCCACGCCACAGGGCACACTCCAAAAAGCGCATCATAATTACATTTCAAAGACGCCGTGGTGCTGACAATCCATGGCGTAAATAACAGTGCATGTAAATCTGGCCACTGCTCATCTTACACCCATCTGTCACCGTCGACTCTTCCTCCTCTTCCTCCTCTTCCTCCTCCTCCACTACCGCCATCACTCCCTCTCTTCATCCCCATGTCTTCCCACACTTCCATTTCATAATTCTCTCCTTCTCCCCAGGCTATTAGTGGCAAGACCTTAGTGACTGTTAGGAGTGATGGGGAGGGGGGTGTTTGACTCCCTTACTCGGGGTGCCATTGCTGGGTATGGGTGCCGGGGTGTGGAAGGTGCAGAGGGGTGAGGAGCCAGGACCATATAGAGTAGCAGGGGTCAAGGGAATGATGCATGGAGCAACGGCTAGAGAAGGGGGGCATCGATCGGGTATTAGGGGGCAATGGTTGGGTATCAGGGGGTTCAGAGCTCCAAGGCTATACCTCCTGACCTGGAATGTGCTGTCCACACATCATAGAGATGTACTAGAGAGTTCATCTCGGTCACACTTTATTTGGATAGTCCAGATAGTACATCTGCTCTAAAGATGGTCATAATATTAACAAACTATCTGTTGATAAGCAACTGCTTACTATGGTTACGGTTAGAGTTAGGTTAAGAATAAGGGTTAGGGTAAGTGTTAAGGTTAGGGTTAGTATAAGAGTTAAGGTTAGGCTAGGGTTAGTAGATAGTTAGATGAAATGTTACTGATAGTCTATAGACTATAGTCTGTAGAGGATCTACAGATGAACTGGCCCCCTAACTTACCTCCTGGCTCGTCCAAATAAAATATTTAAATATTGACAATTAAATTGACCGAGACACGCGCCGACAGAAAGACCAATCATTGTCAGATAAAGCATCTGAGCAAGCGAATCAACGTGAATCAACGCATGCCATTCTCTTTTTTGCCAGACCGTATCAGATACAGACAGAAGGGTGCCGTTTCAGTCGATCAGATGTGTGTGTAGGAAACCTACTTTTTGAAGTGATTTGTTTTACAATCATCTAAAAACATCATGACTGGTGTCATGGTGCGAAGGCAGGCAACCATAGTATAAAGACATTACTTTATTGTCTTGCCAAATACAACAAACAAGGAGATAACACAACCCCAAACTGTTATGCAGAAAGCACAAATGAAGATCCACATGCAGGTGGGAAACTAATCAACTTAAAAAGGATCCCCAATAAGAGACAACGTAGGGCAGCTGCCTCTAATTGGGGACAAACAGAAACCAAACATAGAGATGCCTAGGCAACCCTACTGTCAAGCCCTGACTGTAACCCCAAGACAACATAGAGTTGCCCAGAGGCCTCCCTACAGTCAGGACCTGACAACTGGTTGTGTTCATGCCACATTAAAAGGTAGGCTAATACATTTTTACAGTTCAACTACATGTTGCTACTAAAAAACCCACAAAAGAACCACTAAAGCAGTCAGTTGCTACTAATCTAAGTCATGTCCCCCTCCGTCCTTGACTTTTCCTAAATAAGTCTAGAATACACACTGTCATAGTTAGAATCTTAATATGACAAACATAACTGGTGTTATAGACAGTTTTAGGAGGTTATGTACTTTTTATATGGGTGTCTATAATACACACTGTCATTGTTAGAATCTTAATATGACAAACATAACTGGTGTTATAGACAGTTTTAGGAGGTTATGTACTTTTTATATGGGTGTCTATAATACACACTGTCATTGTTAGAATCTTAATATGACAAACATAACTGGTGTTATAGACAGTTTTAGGAGGTTATGTACTTTTTATATGGGTGTCTATAATACACACTGTCATTGTTAGAATCTTAATATGACAAACATAACTGGTGTTATAGACAGTTTTAGGAGGTTATGTACTTTTTATATGGGTGTCTATAATACACACTGTCATTGTTAGAATCTTAATATGACAAACATAACTGGTGTTATAGACAGTTTTAGGAGGTTATGTACTTTTTATATGGGTGTCTATAATACACACTGTCATTGTTAGAATCTTAATATCACAAACAGAACTGGTGTTATAGATGGTTTTAGTAGGTAATGTCATTTAGAATCTTAATATGACAAACATAACTGGTGTTATAGACAGTTTTAGGAGGTTATGTACTTTTTATATGGGTGTCTATAATACACACTGTCATTGTTAGAATCTTAATATGACAAACATAACTGGTGTTATAGACAGTTTTAGGAGGTTATGTACTTTTTATATGGGTGTCTATAATACACACTGTCATTGTTAGAATCTTAATATGACAAACATAACTGGTGTTATAGACAGTTTTAGGAGGTTATGTACTTTTTATATGGGTGTCTATAATACACACTGTCATTGTTAGAATCTTAATATCACAAACAGAACTGGTGTTATAGACAGTTTTAGGAGGTTATGTCATTTAGAATCTTAATATCACAAACAGAACTGGTGTTATAGACAGTTTTAGGAGGTTATGTCATTTAGAATCTTAATATCACAAACAGAACTGGTGTTATAGACAGTTTTAGGAGGTTATGTCATTTAGAATCTTAATATCACAAACAGAACTGGTGTTATAGACAGTTTTAGGAGGTTATGTCATTTAGAATCTTAACATCCTTCTCTGTACAGTAGGGCCTCAAACCCTCCTTCTCTGTACAGTAGGGCCTCAAACCCTCCTTCTCTGTACAGTAGGGCCTGCTCACCTCCTTCTCTGTACAGTAGGGCCTGCTCACCTCCTTCTCTGTACAGTAGGGCCTGCTCACCTCCTTCTCCCGGTAGTTGAAGATGCAGTGCCCAGTTGAAAATCACCCCGATAATTGCCTCGAAAGTTAACCTAAACTATACCGAAACTAATTTCACACATATAATACAAGATTAAATAAATTAAGTAGGCTAAACTATGATGGGGGAGAATGGATGAGTTGATGAGCGAGGGGAAGCGAACAACGCATCATTATGTAATCACCAATTTTGACTGAAGAATAGGGCCATTCTATTGTAATGATCTATTCTAATCTCAAAATGTTATGTACTCTATCAGTCTACACCGGCCTGCTTGGAGTACAAAGTGATAGCGTGGGTAATTTATAATGATGGCAAGAAGACCAAGATGAATGGGTGCACTCGTTAGCGTTGCTACAAAATCTGAATGAAAACGACTCCGATGGTACTGATGAGTATTCTTCTGATTCTGAACCTCAACCTGAACCTACACCTCCGAGGCCTAAGCGCAAAAAAGCCAGAACTGTGCCCACTGTGCAGGTGCCACCATCGTTTGGATTAGGACAAGCCGGTGTGAATTCTACGGGCAATTATAAGCACAAAATGTAATCGTTGAGGGAGCAGGCCCTACATCTCAAGCGATAAATAAAATCAGCAAGCACTCAACAGCTTTCGTTGTTTAGGCCACGTGACATGGACATGCGCCAACTGATAATTTACTTTTTGACTGCAGTCATATCAACACTTGTATTGATAATGCCATTATTGCTTTCGTGCTGATTTTCACTATTATCAGGCATACTTGGCACTTGTAATTATGTTTTCGTCAGTAGCCATCTTGCTGACCGTGTGTCTTGGTGGTTAGGGTATTTATTTTTATTTTGTTGTTATAAAAATAAGCATATAACGGTTTCCAACACCAATGCTTTCTGTTTCATGGTTGTACAAAGGCACTCCAGGAATATAATTTATAATTTACAATTTACTGAACACTTTATTGAATTTATTGAACACTTTATGTTAATATATTATTCATTTATTAATACATTTTTTACATAGCCTATATCCACACAGGAGGTCCCGTGAAAAATACTACCCCCCTATGGAAATCAAATGTCCGTCCAACGGATTCCTTGTGAAATAAAGTGTTATGCATCTCCTATTTTTGTAATGGTGCAGCTAAAACAGGCTTCGGACCGTTGTGTGTGCTCTTGTCAACTAGTACACTAGGGGATTTTCTATTCCTTTTCCTACAACATTTTTGAATGACATGACATATAGTGTTCTGGGGGGAAAAATATATATTTTCCAGCAATTGTCTAAATTCAGTTCAGTCAGTTCAGTCGTGAAAAAAAATATCTGAAGATACCTCAAAGTTCAGTAAAGGTTGGATAAAATTCATTTCTACTGATCAAAGTCCATGACAGAGCAGGTTGAGAGAGAGAGTAGTGAGAGAGCCAGTCGGGCCATATTGTCTAGGTCCAGACGGCACTGCAAAGGCTCCTGTCGGCAGTCTAGTGGTGGAGCAGCAAGGACAGAGAGGAGGGGAGACTTCTTTATTGTTTATGTCCCAGCAGCCTTGGGACATATATCCTTCCCTGCTATCTCTCTGCTATCCATCAGGGAGTGACAAACCCTGACATGGCCAGAGAGAGATAGCCACTGTTCCACTCGGAAGGTGGGGGTTTACCGCATCACATCCCTGTTCCATGCTCTCAGGGAAACGGGAGGTGGACAACTCTATGTGTATCAATCCCCATCACCAAGGCTACTACACCAAAAACAACATTAAAACTGTGATAAATCTTACATAAGAAAAAAATCAGCAAATAAATCATCTCGTTTTCAAAATGTCTCCCGAGAGAGGTAACCTATGATCAGGATGCATGTGGCGTTGATTTCCATTACAGGATTTCAAAGGGAACCGCTGCAAAGGTTAGGGAACTTGCATACTGGAACATCGTGACCACACACTCACACAAACACGTCGATATGCAAATAAGAGAAGAGGAGCAGGTACAGACATATGAGGGTCTAAATGGGTTTAGCTACATAGCGGTTTGAGGTGACCCGTTAAGGGCAGGTGATTGTATATTGCAAACTGCTTGGCTTGGAGGTGTGTGTGTGTGTGTGTCCCATTGTCAACCATACCATGACAAACCTATCGTGGCCCGTTACAATATCGTGGCCTCTGCAATAAACATGTTCCTACTGAGAGTGTTTATCTGAAAAGCCCTATTATATCTAACAAGCACACTAATGAACTATCCTCATTACATTCCCTTTAATCACGTAACACAATCTTGTACACACATGAATTATCAAGAGAGGGAGGGAGTGAGGGAGGAGAGAGAGGGCGAGAGAGAGAGATCTCTGCTGGAGATTTGGTGTATGGCAAGCCAGTGGTCAAGGTGACAGTGGACTGCGACACACGTGTGTGTGTGTGTGTGGCCAGAATATAAAAGTCCACCTCTGAGAAAACCATCTATAGGGAGAAAGAAATGGTCCCTGAAAGGTTTGGGTGGTGAAGTCGTGCGCATCATGCTCTTACAGATGTTCAAAGAGAGAAGGAGTCACTGTACAGAACTTTAGAGGGATATATACAAGACGTGTGGAGAGTCAAGGGTCCATTATGGATGAAATGGTCAAAGTTGGATGTAGTCTTACATTCATGCTGCTTTATATGTATATATATATTTATGAAAGCATTTCAAGAACTCTGCCCTTCATAAAACCCATATTGAATAGTATTACACTTGAATGCGAATTAAACTGTATGTACCATCAAATAAAACCTTTCATCACCCACCTGAACGTTATCACGACCATCACTAACTCTAGAGTCAACACATACATCAAACCAATAAAATAAACCATCAATAGCAACAAACTATGCCCACACATGCACTCACACAATCAACCAATACCTTCAGTCAATCACAGCCAATCAACCAATACCGTCAGTCAAGCACAGCCAATCAACCAATACCGTCAGTCAAGCACAGCCAATCTACCAATACCTTCAGTCAAGCACAGCCAATCAACCAATACCATCAGTCAAGCACAGCCAATCAACCAATACCGTCAGTCAAGCACAGCCAATCAACCAATACCGTCAGTCAAGCACAGCCAATCAACAAATACCGTCAGTCAAGCACAGCCAAAATGTTGTCTTTAGCCTCCATCTCCTCCTCAGGCGTATAACCAGTCTTCCTAGCCTGGATGTAGTGCGGTGAGTAGAGTAGTGAGTTCTGCAGTGTTAGTAATTTACAGACCAGCTGCTGCGGTAGAATGAAGGGATCCATACAGCTCTCCTCACAATCCCACTGACATGCTGTATGTTCAACAGGCATTAACTTGACATAATGACATACTTAACCGGCTCAAAATCTGCTCACACCGTTTTAAAAGTCTTCTCTTAGGACATTATAATCTTTATTCTACAAATTGCCCCAAAAGAAGCTCATGCAACATAATAGTAATTTAATAACACTGCAAATCTAATGCTAATGGGTATATCATGATTTTAATGCAATGCTAATGGGTATATCGTGATTTTAATGTAATGCTAATGGGTAAATCATGATTTTAATTCATAATATAATATGAAAGTAAGAATATTATGATGTTTAGAAAAACTGTGGTAGCTTCTTTTTGGGGGTAAATTTAAATATTGCTGGCTAATGTGTTAAAGACTAAGCCCTCGGCACGTACAGCCTAGACAGCATTACAGAATAAGGGAATGTTTACCCTGTCAAATTATCTCTTTCTATCCCCTGTCCCTATCTCTTTTTCTCTTTTTCTCTCGGTCTGTCCATCTTTCTCGCTCTCTCAGTCTGTCTCTCTCTCCGTCTGTCTCTCTCTCTCTGTCCATCTCTCTCTCTCAGTCTGTCTCTCTCTCAATCTGTCTCTCTCGCTGTCCATCTCTCTCTCTCAGTCTCTCTCTCTCTCAATCTGTCTCTCTCTCAATCTGTCTCTCTCTCTGTCCATCTCTCTCTCTCAAAGTCTCTCTCTCTCAATGTCTCTCTCAATATGTCTCTCTCTCTCAATCTGTCTCTCTCTCTCTCTCTCTCTCTCTCTCTGTCCGTCTCTCTTTCTCAGTCTGTCTCTCTCTCAATCTGTCTCTCTCTCAATCTGTCTCTCTCGCTGTCCATCTCTCTCTCTCAGTCTCTCTCTCTCTCAATCTGTCTCTCTCGCTGTCCATCTCTCTCGCTGTCCATCTCTCTCTCTCAATGTCTCTCTCTCTCAATGTCTCTCTCTCTCAGTCTCTCTCTCAATTTGTCTCTCTCTCAATCTGTCTCTCTCGCTGTCCATCTCTCTCTCTCAATGTCTCTCTCTCTCAATGTCTCTCTCAATCTGTCTCTCTCTCTCAATCTGTCTCTCTCTCTCTCTGTCCGTCTCTCTCTCTCAATCTGTCTTTGTCTCTCTGTCAGACCTGTCTGTCTTTCTTCACACTTTGTGTCAGACCCCCAGTGTCCGGTCTGGAGTGGAGTCACGAACTCTGCTGGTTGGCTACTGCAGAGCAACTTAGCGGTGCCAAAAGCACTGGTCTGCCCTAGAAAGCCTATGTAAATTACGACTAATTTTAGAGTCCATTTTGGTGAATTCAAATCGAGACATTTGACTAAATAGTTGTGACTACTACATTTGCCGTTTCACAGGACCACGTGCTGACACAAAACAATCACGGGCCAGCAGGCTACGAGGAGCCTCGCGCCCAGTTGTGTTGACTCTAAAAGGCATGATGAAAATGACTACATTGACCATGATCCTTTGCTAGTTATCGCCACTTTCACCATGATCTTTAGCGATTTTTCTAATTCAAATACTTCTGGCTTCAAGCGCCCATAAGGAGTTGTCCATAATAATACATGGATGACGTCAGCGCTATCACTATCTACTGGTCTTATCTCAGTATCTTGCTCACCTAGGCCTGCAACTCTCCCCTCTTCCTCTCTCTCTCCCCAGCCCCCTATCTCGTGCCCATGTCCGAGCAGACAGTTCATTGACTATGCAGACAGGTAGTTGACTATGCAAACAGGTAGTTGACTATGCAGACAGGTAGTTGACTATACAGACAGGTAGTTGACTATGCAGACAGGTAGTTGACTATGCAGACAGGTAGTTGACTATACAGACAAGTAGTTGACTATACAGACAGGTAGTTGACTATGCAGACAGGTAGTCGACTATACAGACAGGTAGTTGACTATGCAGACAGGTAGCGACTATATAGACAGGCAGTTGACTATACAGACAGGTAGTTGACTATGCAGTTGGCTGGTTGAACATGGGGGATCCCTCTCAGCAGGCACCTAGCTGTCACACGACCTACCAGCACACACAGGAGACTCCCCAGACGTACACACACACACACACACACATACACACACACTTTCACGCATACACAAACGCGCACACACACACACACACACACACACACACACACACACACACACACACACACACACACACACACACACACACACACACACACACACACACACACACACACACACACACACACACACACACAGTGTGGACTGAGGGTAGACCATCTTTACCATGGATGTGCCTGCAATAATTGTATGAACTTTGGCTCATAAATACACACAGACAGTACACAGCCAGACAGACAGACAGACAGACAGACAGACAGACAGACAGACAGACAGACAGACAGACAGACAGACAGACAGACAGACAGACAGAC
The DNA here is from genome assembly GCA_023634145.1 of Thymallus thymallus. Lineage (NCBI taxonomy): Eukaryota > Metazoa > Chordata > Actinopteri > Salmoniformes > Salmonidae > Thymallus > Thymallus thymallus. Next base: position 18,027,273 of record CM042422.1, read on the forward strand.
AGACAGACAGACAGACAGACAGACAGACAGACAGACAGACACACACACACAACACACAGACAGATAACAGTTAGTCATAAAGAGACTTTGAGAGCGGCAGCAATAAACAAGTTGTATCGCTCAAAATTGTTCCCCCCAGCTGCCGCTGTACAAATTGAGATGAACTCAACAACATCTACACCAACTAAAACATGTTGATTGCTCTAGGAACTAAACAATAGATCATGGGAGTGCTGGTGGTCTGACATTTTGAGAAATAACTTAATAATGCTTAGAGGCACAACAATATACGTATATATGTACTTGCTTCACTGATTTGGTTGAGTAAGTTGTGTGCCAAACATAAACCAGTTCAGTCATTTTCAGTCAGCCACAATACCAATAGTTAAATTTAAACGTCACAACTATACCTTTTGGTAGGCCATCATTGTAAGTAAGAATTTGTTCTTAACTGACTTGCCTAGTTAAATAAATGTAAAAAAAAAAAAATATATATATAAATATATATATATATATATATATATATATATATATATATATATATATATATATATATATATATATATATACAGTGGGAAGAACAAGTATTTGATACACTGCCGATTTTGCAGGTTTTCCTACTTACAAAGCATGTAGAGGTCTGTAATTTTTATCATAGGTACACTTCAACTGTGAGAGACGGAATCTAAAACAAAAATCCAGAAAATCACATTGTATGATTTTTAAATAATGAATTTGCATTTTATTGCATGACATAAGTATTTGATCACCTACCAACCAGTAAGAATTCCGTCTCTCACAGACCTGTTAGTTTTTCTTTAAGAAGACCTCCTGTTCTCCACTCATTACCTGTATTAACTGCACCTGTTTGAACTCGTTACCTGTATAAAAGACACCTGTCCACACACTCAATCAAACAGACTCCAACCTCTCCACAATGGCCAAGACCAGAGAGCTGTGTAAGGACATCAGGGATAAAATTGTAGACCTGCACAAGGCTGGGATGGGCTACAGGACAATAGGCAAGCAGCTTGGTGAGAAGGCAACAACTGTTGGCGCAATTATTAGAAAATGGAAGAAGTTCAAGATGACGGTCAATCTCCCTCGGCCTGGGGCACCATGCAAGATCTCACCTTGTGGGGCATCAATGATCATGAGGAAGGTGAGGGATCAGCACAGAACTACACGGCAGGACCTGGTCAATGACCTGAAGAGAGCTGGGACCACAGTCTCAAAGAAAACCATTAGTAACACACTACGCTGTCATGGATTAAAATCCTGCAGCGCTCGCAAGGTTCCCCTGCTCAAGCCAGCGCATGTCCAGGCCCGTCTGAAGTTTGCCAATGACCATCTGGATGATCCAGAGGAGGAATGGGAGAAGGTCATGTGGTCTGATGAGATAAAAATAGAGCTTTTTGGTCTAAACTCCACTCGCCGTGTTTGGAGGAAGAAGAAGGATGAGTACAACCCCAAGAACATCATCCCAACCGTGAAGCATGGAGGTGGAAACATCATTCTTTGGGGATGCTTTTCTGCAAAGGGGACAGGACGACTGCACCGTATTGAGGGGAGGATGGATGAGGCCATGTATCGCAAGATCTTGGCCAACAACCCTCAGTAAGAGCATTGAAGATGGGTCGTGGCTGGGTCTTCCAGCATGACAACGACCCGAAACACACAGCCAGGGCAACTAAGGAGTGGCTCCGTAAGAAGCATCTCAAGGTCCTGGAGTGGCCTAGCCAGTCTCCAGACCTGAACCCAATAGAAAATCTTTGGAGGGAGCTGAAAGTCCGTATTGCCCAGCGACAGCTCCGAAACCTGAAGGATCTGGAGAAGGTCTGTATGGAGGAGTGGGCCAAAATCCCTGCTGCAGTGTGTGCAAACCTGGTCAAGATCTCTGTAATTGCAAACAAAGGTTTCTGTACCAAATATTAAGTTCTGCTTTTCTGATGTATCAAATACTTATGTCATTCAATAAAATGCAAATTAATTACTTAAAAATCATACAATGTGATTTTCTGGATTTTTGTTTTAGATTCCGTCACTCACAGTTGAAGAGTACCTATGATAAAAATTACAGACTTCTACATGCTTTGTAAGTGGGAAAACCTGCAAAATCGGCAGTGTATCAAATACTTGTTCTCCCCACTGTATATACAGTCGTATGAAAAAGTTTGGGCACCCCTCTGAGGCTGCATAATAATTTACTCTGTCGTCACAGAAAATGATCACAGCGGCATGCTATTCATTTTCTAATAAAAGCTGAGTACTGGGGTGTTGTCCAGACAAAGATTTTTAGTGTAGCAATATTAAGTTGTATGAAATTAAATCAGATGTGAAAAATAGGCTATGCAAAAATGTGGGCACCCTTGTCATTCTGTTGATTTGAATACCTGTAACTACTTAGCACTGATTAATTGGAACACACAATTGGTTTGGTGAGCTCATTAAGCCTTGAACTTCATAGACAAGTGCATCCAATCATGAGAAAAGGTATTTAAGGTGGCCAATTGCAAGTTGTTGTTCTCTTTGCCTCTCCTCTGAAGAGTGGCAACATGGGGGCCTCAAAACAACTCTCAAATGACCTGAAAACAAAGATTGTTCAACATTATGGTTTAGGGGAAGGCTACAAAAAGCTATCGCAGAGATGTAAGCTGTCAGTGTCCACTGTGAGGAACATAGTGAGGAAATGGAAGACCACAGGCACAGTTCTTGTTAAGGCCAGAAGTGGCAGGCCAAGTAAAATATCGGAGAAGCAAAGGCGAAGGATGGTGAGAACGGTCAAAAACAGCCAAAGACCTACAACATAATCTTGCTGCAGATGGTGTCACTGTGCATCGTTCAACAACTCAGCGCACTTTGCACAAGGAGAAGCTGTACAGGAGAGTGATGCAGAATAAGCCTTTTCTGCACACACGCCACAAACAGAGTCGCTTGAGGTATGCAAACGCACATTTGAACAAGCCAGCTTCATTTTGGAATAAGGTGCTGTGGACTGATGAAACAAAGATTGAGTTATTTGGTCATAACAAGGGGCGTTATGCATGGCGGCAAAAGAACACAGCGCTCAAAGAAAAACACTTGCTACCCAGAGTAAAATTTGGTGGAGGTTCCATCATGCTGTGGGGCTGTGTGGCCAGTGCCGGTACTGGGAATCTTGTTAAAGTTGAGGGTCTCATGGATTCCACTCAATATCAGCAGATTCTTGGGAATAATGTTGAAGAATCAGTCACAAAGTTGAAGTTACTCCGGGGCTGGATATTTCAACAAGACAACGACCCAAAACACTGCTCAACATCTACCGGGGCATTTATGCAGAGGAACAAGTACAATGTTCTGGAATGGCCATCCCAGTCCCCAGACCTGAATATCATTGAGAATCTGTGGGATGATTTGAAGTGGGCTGTCCATGCTCGGCAACCATCAAACCTAACTGAACTGGAGATGTTTTGTAAGAAGGAATGGTCCAAAATACCTTCATCCAGAATCCAGACACTCATTAGAGGCTATAGGAAGCGTCTAGAGGCTGTTATTTTAGCAAAAGGAGGCTCTACTAAATATTGACGTGATTTTTCTGTTGGGGTGCCCAAATTTATGCACCTGTCTAATTTCGTTTTGATGCATATTGCACATTTTCTGTTAATCCAATAAACCTCATTTCACTACTGAAATATTACTGTGTCCATCAGTTATTTGATAGATCATAATGAAATTTCTGATCCAAACACCCAATTATTTATAAATGGAAATCATGGAAATTGTCAGGGGTGCACAAACCTTTTCATACGACTATATATATATATATATATATACAACATAGAATTTGTCAAAATGTTGATATAATGAAGTATATTCATGTATCATGTGAACATCATTCGTACCTTGTGGGATCCAGATTACATCTCTATCATGTTATGGTTGAATGATCGTCCCTCAAATCTGGACGTCCGTTAGGCAATCTGTTACTGTTATTCAATAATACCTGTGCAATATAATCAGGCATGGACCATTCCCATAGAATGTATGTGGTAGGTCAAGGGTTCTGCTCTACACCAATTACCTCTCATTTAAGTCCAAACCAGGGTCAAGGTAGAAGCTATCCACTGATTTAGAATCAGATTACCTTACCAGCAGTTTCTGAAATATTTCCAGGTTAGTATGACATAGTCTAACTAACCCTACAGTATCTGTTCAAACCAACTCTACACTCAGCTAATTGGTCACCTATTGGTCTCCATGGCAACCAACTACCCCTCTACCGTTGCTATAGTCCCCCCCCTCCTCACTCCTCCCCCTTCTAATTCCCCTCATTACTGCTAAATCAGATATTGAAAAAAGCTAAGTAGGTTCTCATTAATTTTTTTATGATGCTTAACTAAGGATGCAATTTCTCAAAGTCTCTCCTCCCAGCTTGCTTTCTCTCTTTGATGCAAACACAGCCTTCTCCTCATTTAAAACATTAACCCGCAAATGGACTGCAAACACTTAGGGCTGTGGTTTAATCAAGCTATCTGCATCACCATCCTTCTCTACAGCTGTGAAGGACACCTTTAGCCGTCACATCAAGCAGCTCCAGTCATGCCCTATAGGATGCCTGCAGTGCATCCTGGGTATCACCTGGCGCGACTGTGTGCCTCATATGGAAGTACGTATTTGCTAAGACGAACTGCAAGAGTATGGAGGACACGGTCACACAACACCAACTGCACTGGCATGTCATCAGGAAGACCCTTTCTGGCCAGTTACACCTTAAGACGGTGGTCTACAGGGGGCAGAAGGAGTGCTACAAGGACCAGCTGAAAACAAAGCTGAAGAAGTGCAACATCAAACCCACAGACCTGGAGGTGAGGAACCACCTGCAGACAGCTTCCCCTACCAACATACTACAGACACAGCCATGTCTCCCCCACCAACACACTACAGACACAGTCATGTCTCCTCCACCAACACACTACAGACACAGCCATGTCTCCCCCACCAACACACTACAGACACAGTCATGTCTCCCTCACCAACACACTACAGACACAGCCATTTCTGCCCCCACCAACACACTACAGACACAGCCATGTCTCCCCCACCAACACACTACAAACACAGCCATGTCTCCCCACCAACACACTACAGACACAGCCATGTCTCCCCCACCAACACACTACAGACACAGTCATGTCACTACAGACACAGCCATGTCTCCCCCACCAACATACTACAGACACAGCCATGTCTCCCCCACCAACACACTACAGACACAGCCATGTCTCCCCACCAACACACTACAGACACAGCCATGTCTCCCCCACCAACACACTACAGACACAGCCATGTCTGCCCCCACCAACAGACTACACACACAGCCATGTCTCCCCACCAACAGACTACACACACAGCCATGTCTCCCCAGTACAGGCCTGTTAACAAGGCCTCCTTTAGCTGCCCCAGTACAGGACTGTTAACAAGGCCTCCATCAGTTCCCCCAGTACAGGCCTGTTAACAAGGCCTCCTTTAGCTCCCGCAGTGCAGGCCTGTTAACAAGGCCTCCTTCAGCTCCCCCAGTGCAGGCCTGTTAACAAGGCCTCCTTCAGCTCCCCCAGTACAGGGCTGTTAACAAGGCCTCCTTTAGCTCCCCCAGTACAGGGCTGTTAACAAGGCCTCCTTCAGCTCCTCCAGTACAGGGCTGTTAACAAGGCCTTCTTCATCTCCCACAGTACAGGACTGTTAACAAGGACTCCATCAGTTCCCCCAGTACAGGCCTGTTAACAAGGCCTCCATCAGTTCCCCCAGTACAGGCCTGTTAACAAGGTCTGCATCAGTTCCCCCAGTACAGGCCTGTTAACAAGGCCTCCATCAGTTCCTGCAGTACAGGCCTGTTAACAAGGCCTCTTTCAGTTCACCAAGTCATTGTGTAAGTCAATAGAAAAACAGCCAGTCCTGCCGTGCCACACAGACTCATCTGTCTTTTATCAGTGTCTCTCCAGCCTTCACGTTCAGCCAGCAGTCAATAGCTGGAAGAGACTAATCCATAACAGCAGCGGGTGTCTGATACGCACCCACATGATTAAGTGTGAACAGCCTCGCAGCATCACAACCAACATCTGCCAGGCCCAGGCAGAGGAGTCTGCTACGTGCTGCTCGCAGGAGAGGACCACACATACACACACATACACACACAGGCGCAAACAAACACACACACTCTCTCTCTCTCTCTCTCTCTCTCTCTCTCTCTCTTTTGCTGACCAATTTAACACACAACTGGGTGTGCGTCAGGACTGTGTAGATAAAGGGTTTTCCAGTGGTATGCATCATTAAGGTGTTTCCCTCAGGGATAAAACCTCACCACTCCTCTGTTTGTTCCCTTCCTCCCGTTACCATGGAAACACACTATTTTTTGGTCATGGGCGTGGTTCTATTGTAGACTACCAGTTGTAACATCAATATTACCGAGCACATACTCTCAAGATAACGTTTATGATGATGGGTAAACAGGTGTTCACACACTCAAACCCACTATACGGACTACCTAGCCACAATTTGTGCGGCTACAGAGCTGTGTGTCAGAATGGGCAGTGAGCAACAAAGGGGCCCCCCAGGGAATGGTCCTGTCCCCTTTCCTGTTCACCCTCTACACCTCAGACTTCAGATATAACTCTGAAACATGCCACCTACAGAAGTTCTCAGATGACTCCGCAATTGTAGGGTGCATCAGGGGTGGGCAGGGGGAGGAGTACAGGAGCACAATCAGTGACTTTGTGGTATGGTGTGAGTAGAACCACCTGCAGTTCAACATCAGCAAAACAAAGGAGATGGTGGTGGACTTCAGGAGAACCAAGGCCCAACGGACTGCAGTCCCTATAGAGGGGATGGATGTGGAATTGGTTGGGTCATACAAGTTCCTGGGAGTCCATATGAACAATAGGCTGGAATGGGCTGGTAACAACGGGGCTCTGTACAAAAAGGGCCAGAGCCGACTCTACTTTCTGAGAAGGCTCAGGTCCTTCAAGGTGTGCAGTAAACTACTGCATACTTTCTACCAGTCTGTGGTGGCCAGTGCCATCTTTTTTGCAGTGGTGTGCTGGGGCGCCAACATAAAGGCTGGTGATGTTTCTCGGTTAAATAAGCTGATCAGGAAGGCTAGCTCTGTTCTGGGGATTAACCTTGACACTCTAGAGGAGGTGGTGGAGAGAAGGATCCTGGCCAAACTGCTGGCCATCATGGACAAAGTCACCCACCCTCTGCATGCGATGGTTATGATGCAGAGGAGCACCTTCAGTCACAGACTGATCCCACCACAGTGTGCCAGAGAGCGCTACAGGAGGTCCTTCCTGCCGGCGGATATTACACTATTTAATGCCTTACCGGGGTGCCATCCCGTCGGCAACATAGACCTGGAACTGTTGGGGTGTTAGGACCTAGTTTAATAATTAGGCATCCATCCATCCGTGAGTAACTCTCTGGTCTGTAATCACTCATTCACTCAGGACTTATTCATTCAAGACTGTATGTACATATTCATGTACAGTTGTTATATCATATCACGTGCAATATTGTAAGTAATTCTTGCACTGAACTTGTGTAGTCATTCACTCAGGACTGTATACTAGTATCCTGTCAGTAGTATCCTTTTTTTTCATTGCATTTTGTATATCGAATGTGCAATACGTGCATTTATCTGTAATTAACCCTGTTCTAAGGACTGTATTTAAAGGAATTAGTATTATTACCCTAAATTATATCATTCACACATTTAGCTATTTAAATATCGCTTCCTGTCATTTACCTGTACAGTTAATGTAACCATGCAAATATTAATTTACCTTTACATTTAACCAGACTGTATATTAAGTCAACTATTACCCTCAATTATATCATACGCGCATTTAGCTATTTAAGTAACTTTCTCTGCCATCAACCTGTATAGTTAACCATGCAAATATTTTTTTATTTATATCAACATGCAATAATTGTATCATTTTTTCACCTACACTAACAATGTATATTGTACATATTCAGTCATTCACTCATGTTATGCAATGCATTTCTATAGCTTTTTGCACTCCAGATTTAATGTATTTTTATAGGTAGCTGCTTGATAAAGTAATTTCCCCACGGGGATCAATAAAGTATCTATCTATCTATCTATCTATCTATCTATCTATCTATCTATCTATCTATCTATCTATCTATCTATCTATCTATCTATCTATCTATCTATCTATCTATCTATCTATCTATCTATCTATCTATCTATCTATCTATCTATCTATCTATCTATCTATCTATCTATCTATCTATCTATCTATCTATCTATACCCTCTTCATGAGGTAGGGGTAATTCAGTCACAGTCGTGTAGTTTAGTTAGTTAGCAGTGCAATGGAGTTAATTAGTAGTGTTCAGCTTAACCATACTATCTCCTGTTTCCTAGTTGTGCAGTGTGTGTGTGTGTGTGTATTTGTGTAGCAGAGCTGCCCTGTGTGATGGATGTCCCTCTTTGTAGCACAGGTTAGAAGCCACCCTTGATGGGATAGACCAACTGTTAAACACTCTCCCCCTCTCCCCTCATCCCCCCTTCCCTGCTGTACCGCCATCCATTCTCCCCCCGTTTCGCATTCACACCCCGGCTACGTGCTTACATGACGGATGGCCAACAGCGAAACGCCCCTCTCCCAATACGCTTTTCTTCACCGCTTCATCTGATTGCCTCTGTTTCTTCTACCTCCATTTCTCTTTCCTCTTTTTCTTCTACCTCCATTTCTCTCTCCTCTTTTATCTTTCTTTCTCTCCTGTGTTTCTCAAATACAGTTGACCACTATGGATTCTACATTCCATTTCCTGTATGGAACAGGTAATGTCATGCTAGTGAACCACTATGGATTCTACCTTCCATTTCCTGTATGGAACAGGTCATGTCATGCTAGTGAACCACTATAGATTCTACATTCCATTTCCTGTATGGAACAGGTCATGTCATACAGTCGACCACTATGGATCCAACATGGAACCTTATCTAAGGTCAGTTTTAAATGTCTCCCTGAGTGCTGTTGCTGAGGGTAAGCTGATTCTACATCTGTGCCTATGGGCAACTTGAACTCCAATCTAAGCGAATACAGACTCAATATGAGAGGTAGCTCTTGATTATTGAAATCCACATCCCACATTAAGCGGAGGTCAAACTCGATTAATCCGCGTTAATTTAAAATGTGTTGCCGAGGTGCTTTAGGACTGTCTCTGTATCCTCTCTGTAACACCCCTCCTCCTCCTCCCCTCATCCAGTTAGTCTACACAGTGAGATGTTAAGTGAAATACATTACATCCGAGCAGCATACCTATATTCCCAAACCAGACTCGCAGGAGTGCTTCTTCACATGACCAGCAGTTAAACCTGAGGAAACATACGGAGCCTACTGATCAGCCGTCACTGCTCTTGTTAATAGGGGGATGACTTGATAAAGGGAGTAATTCATCATCAACTTCCTGGCGAGGAGCAGCAGAGACAAATTCCCTTCCCGGCACGGGCCCTGCCGTCCTCCATGGTTAATTTGAATAAACAACACTAAATCAACATTAATGCTTATTACATTTCGGATAGTTTTTTTTGCAGAGATAGATTATCAGAAGTTGAATGTGGGCTCTTCGCTCTATCCTTCCCCTCTCTTCCTCTTTCACTCTATCCTTCCTTCCCCTCTCTCTCTCCCTCCTTCCATCTGTCCTTCCTTCCCCTCTCTCTCTCCCTCCTTCCCTTTATCCTTCCCATCTCCCTCCCTCCTTCATCCGGTCCTTCCTTCCTCTCTCTCTCCCTCCTTCTCTCTGTCCTTCCTTTCCCTCTCTCTCTCTCCCTCCTTCACTCTATCCTTCCTTCCTTCCCCACTCTCTCCCTCCTTCATTCTGTGCTCACTCTTGGAAAACCATCATCACCATTCACTTCAGGTCTCAATTACACATTACTCATGGGGGTGCCAAAGTCAATATATCTGACACTTATGGGTGTGTGGGTGGGTGGGGGGAATTCACATTGATAGTTAAATTCTCATGTTGGGACCTTGATTTATTAAGCTGGTGTTATGTTGTAATTCAAACCCTGATAACCTCTTCACTCAGGCATGGCATGGTCCCGTGGTGAGATCTAGAGAGCTATCAAGCGAGCTATCAAGCGAGCTATCAAGCTAGATTCAGATATTACCAGTACAGTACGTCTGCCTAAGTAGATCCTTCGCAGAGTGGTTAAATATTCAACAGGGCTAATTCAGCTAGCTGGATGGGGGGCCTGGGCTAGGCTGTAATGGTTGCTAGCCGCTAGCACCTTATTGGATGGGGGAGCGACAAAGACTCACCGCTGAGAACCACAAACGATACAATGTTAACATACAGTACCAGTCAAAAGTTTGGACACACCTACTCATCCAAGGGCTTTTCTTTATTTTTACTATTTTATACATTGTAGAATAATAGTGAAGACATCAACACTATGAAATAACACATATGGAATCATGTAGTAACCAAAAAAGTGTTAAACAAATCAAAATATATTTTATATTTGAGATTCTTTAAAGTAGCCACCCTTTGCCTTGATGACAGCTTTGCACACTCTTGGCATTCTCTCAACCAGCTTCATGAGGTAGTCACCTGGAATACATTTCAATTAACAGGTGTGCCCTGTTAAAAGTTAATTTGAATAATTTCTTTCCTTCTTAACGTGTTTTAGCAAATTAGTTGTGTTGTGACAAGGTAAGTGTGTGAATTTGATAATTTTCCTGTCCTGCTAAGCATTCAAAATGTAACGAATACTTTTGATGTCAGTGAAAATGTAAAATATAAAAGGAAAAGTTAAAAAATATATAAATTACTTAAGTACTTTACACCACTGACTTCAAGACATGAAGGTCAGTCAATCCAGAACATTTCAAGAAAGTTTCTTCAAGTGCAGTCGCAAAAACTACCATGCGCTATGATGAAACTGGCTCTAATGAGGACCGCCACAGGAAGACCCAGAGTTACCTCTGATGCAGAGGATAAGTTCATTAGAGTCACCAGCTTCAGATAGCAGCCCAAATACATGCTTCACAGAGTTCAAGTAACAGACACATCTCAACATCAACTGTTCGAGGAGACTGTGTGAATCAGGCCTTCATGGTTGAATTGCTGCAAAGGAACCACTGCTAAAGGACACAAATAATAAGAAGAGACTTGCTTGGGCCACGAAACACGAGCAATGGACATTAGACCGGTGGAAATCTGTCCTTTGGTGAAGCATGGAGGAGGAGGTGTGAATGTGTGGGGGTCCTTTGCAGTGATTCATTTAGAAGGCACACTTAACCAGAATGGCTACCACAGCATTCTGCAGCAATCCCACATCTCATCTGGTTTGTGCTTAGTGGGACAATGACCCAACACACCTCCAGGCTTTGTATGGGCTATTTGACCAATAAGGATAGTGATGGAGTGCTACATAGATAGATAGATAGATAGATAGATAGATAGATAGATAGATAGATAGATAGATAGATAGATAGATAGATAGATAGATAGATAGATAGATAGATAGATAGATAGATAGATAGATAGATAGATAGATAGATAGATAGATAGATAGATAGATAGATAGATAGATAGATAGATAGATAGATAGATAGGTACTTTATTTATCCCCCGGGGGGGAAATTTCATTGTCAAGCAGCTACAACAAAACACAGGGCAGGTGCAAAATGCCACAACGAAAAGTACACAATAGACAGATACACGGTACATGATACATAGAGCGGCAGTATGAAAAAGTATAGAAATACAAGATATCTGGAGTGCAAAAAAATAAAAGCTATTAGGGGGGGGGTACTGTCAGGCTCTGGCCATAGAGAAGCCTATTTGCTTCTCTATGTAGCCATGGTCAGAGTCTTTTTATTTATTTTATTTCACCTTTATTTAACCAGGTAGGTCAGTTGAGAACAAGTTCTCAATTGCAACTGCGACCTGGCCAAGACAAAGCAAGGCAGTGCGACAAAAAACAACACAGAGTTACACATGGGAAATAAACAAACGTACAGTCAACACAATAGAAAATCTATATACAGAGTGCAAATGTAGTGCAAAATGCAGTAAGGTTAGGAAGACAATAAATAGGCCATAGTGGCGAAATAAATGACAGATTAGCATAATCACTGGAATGATGGAATGTGCAAATGAAGATGTGCAAATAGAGATACTGGAGTGCAAAATTGAGCGGAAGTAAAAAATACATAAATATGGGGATGAGGTTGTAGGATGGGCTATTTACAGAAGGGCTATATACAGGTACAGTGATCGATAAGCAGCTTTGACAGCTGATGCTTAAAGTTAGTGAGGGTGATAGGAACCTCTAGCTTCAAGGATTTTTGCAATTCGTTCCAGTCATTGGCAGCAGAGAACTGGAAGGAATGGCGGCCAAAGGAGGTGTTGGCTTTGGGGGTGGCCAGTGAGATATACCTGCTGGAGCGCATTCTACGGGTGGGTGTTGCTATGGTGACCAGCGAGCTGATATAAGGCGGGGATTTACCTAATAAAGACTTATAGATGACAGTTCCATTCTTTCTGTTTCTGGTGGTGGTTTGTGCGGGATCCCTAATTAGAGGCAGCTGTAGCGCATTGTCTCTAATTAAGGATCCTACATAGGTTTGTATTTTTCACACTTGGTTTTGGGTCGTTGTCGATCATTTCGCGAGTCATGGTGAAAGTAAGTGTGCCGTTTTTTGTTACGTCCGTTCATTCGTGTTTGTGTTGGTGAACGTGACGTTTGTATTATCGTGTTTGTTTGTTTGTTAGTTCGTACTTTTGGATTGTTTTATACATAGTATACATAATAAAAACAATGTCGAACTACAGTCCCTGCGCTGCGTCTTGGTCCGTGTATGCACCCTCTCGTGACAGTATGTGAAGATTTTCATTTGTAAGAAGATCCTGTTTCTATATTTGTTTGGAACAATCACAACTATCTTTCAATACACAAAGCATTAGGAACACCTGCTCTTTCCATGACATAGACCGACCAGGTGAATCCAGGTGAAAGCTATGATCCCTTATTGATGTCACTTGTTAAATCTACTTCAATCAGTGTAGATGAAGGGGAGGAGATAGGTTAAAGAAGGATTTTTAAGCCTTGAGACAATTGAGACATGGATTGTGAATGTGTGCTATTCAGAGGATGAATGGGAAGAAAAAAGATTGAAGTGTATTTTAACGGGTTATCGTAGAAGGTGCCAGGAGCACTAGTTTGAGTTTGTCAAGAACCGCAACACTGTTGGGTTTTTTCAATGTATCAATAAGGGTCCACCACCCAAAGGACATCCAGCCAACTTGCCACAACTGTGGGAAGCATCGGAGTCAACATGGGCCAGCATCCCTTGTGTGTTCCTATTTGACTATGCACTCAGTGTACAGTCACATCAAGCCACCCGGCCTTCCATGTTAAGCGTAATCACATAATTGCATGTACGAGTAGGGTGTTATGTGGTACCTATTAAACCCATTAGAGTCATCACAATTAGATCCTTAGAATAGGTCAGACCTCTGGAAAGAGAAAAGCAGAACTGGAAAGATGTGCCAGTCAAGTATATACGAACCAGTCTGTAACAGTATACCACTTAATCCTGTAACAAAAACACTGTGTTTTTACTCCACAAAGAAAAAGGCCTTAGAAGTTCAGAAAAACCAACTGGGTCACAACAAATAGTGTCAGACCATTGACTCTGAAACGGACACAGCGTTATCGACAAACAGACAAATCAACCAATGAACTACACTGGCCCAACAGAGACATAAAAGTGGCTTTGGTACAGTTACAGTCTCGTCTCTGAGCCTCTGGCGGAAGAAGCACTACAAGATCCCTATTAACATTCAGGGAAAGTTGGATTCATCAGTAACCTTTGCTCTGGTAGTAATGTATTGCTGTCCCTATGCCTCCGGGACCTCCGGGGCGCATGGCCTACATTGGAAAAGGGTCTCTCTGAATTGTGATCCTTGATACAGGCGGTGGAGACGATAAAGGAGCCTCCTTCACTATGTGACCCCGTTAACACGGCAGCAGGAGTGAGCTTCCTGTTTATCATTCTGTCATCAGGGGCTGAGGATGGCAGGTGGCCAAAACATGATGCCTCAGTGATACACACATGCTCGCATGCACACAGTTATGCTTTGGTGGCACACATGCATGCGCAAGCACATGCAAACACACACATTCTTAATCCCCAGGGGGAGCCCTCCCACTGACAGGCAGTGTGGCTCTGTGAATATGAATGGCTACATTGTACCAAACATTGAGACAGGTGGATGGGTGGCTTGACAGTTTGAGACAATCAACTTTTATGGGAGTTTCAAGGCTAAAACAGAGGCACAGAGCAAAAAGCAGACAGAGGCCAGCTCATCTCAGAACTGCTTGTTGATTCTCTTGCTGTGTTATGACTCAGAAACACACACACACTTTGCTGTAATCAACTTCCTTCTAAATATACAGTAAGTAGTCAGAGCAAAGTCCAATGGAAGCATATTCTCTGTGACAGCTAACAGCATGATAACTAACAGTACAAGAAACAGACGGACAAGTGGACGGACGGCCGTACAGACCAACGAACAAACAGACAGACAACCAAGACGACCTAATTGAACCTTAGCCGTTGCCACGACGACAGAGGAGGGAAATGTGCCATTAGGTCTAACGAGCCCAATGAACTGACACAGAATTAGAGAGCTGGCACGAAGCGGAGAGGAGGGGGGACTTAAGGAGCACAGTACACACACCCCCACACCCCAATCTGCAATAACAATTTAACATGTGACCTGCCTGTATTGCAGATGAGTGACAGATTATGTTTAACAGCACTAAGTGGACAGAGAAATTAACACAACAACGTACACAAACTTATGTCAGGTTGGCTATTGTTGTAATGACAGATGCACTGTGTTCCGAAATAAAAGCACATCAATGTATCCACCTTTAACGTTCATTCCCATTCAGGCCCACACAAATCTCTCTCTGTTCAAGTCAGATTTAACCTTAAATGTACTGAAGAGCAGACAATTATACTAACAGTCTCTCCTTGAAATTATCAGAGAACACACTCCATGTCTTTTCACTTTACTTTGGAGGTTTAGAGGAGAGCAGCCAAATAGCTGGACTTTTATCCCTGACAAAAGACAACCAATCTTTCCCAGAATTACAGAGAGAGTGAACAGGGAGCCAGCCCTTCTATACCAGGTGGGAATGGCTGAGTGTTTAATAGAGTATGTGTATTAGCAGCTGGAAGAGATACTGAACACTTCCACTTGACCAAAAATCTATAGTAAGTTTAAATGGACCATTTGCAAGCAGGTGAGCAGAGTAAAAGCAGAGACTGTAACTGTACCAAAGCCACTTTTATGTCTCTGTTGGGCCAGTGTAGTTCATTGGTTGATTTGTCTGTTTGTCGATAACGCTGTGTCCGTTTCAGAGTCAATGGTCTGACACTATTTGTTGTGACCCAGTTGGTTTTTCTGAACTTCTGGAAGCACAGAGTCATCTAGAATGTCATTGTATGCTGTAGGGTTAATATTTCCCTTCACTGGAACTAAGGGGCCTAGCCCGAACCATGAAAAACAGACACAGACTATTATTCCTCCTCCACCAAACTTTACAGATTGCATTATGCATTGGGGCAGGTAGCGTTCTCCTGGCATCCGCCAAACCCAGATTTGTTCATCGAACTGCCAGATGATGGTATGATTTATCACTCCAGAGAACGCATTTTCACTGCTCCAGAGTCCAACGGCGGCGAGCTATACACCACTCCAACCGACGCTTGGCAATGCTCATGGTGAGTGTCTGCTCGGCCATGGAAACTCATTTCATGAAGCTCCTGACAAACAGTTATTGTGCTGATGTTGCTTCCAGAGGCAGTGAGTGTTGCAACCGACGACAGATAATTTTTACGCGCTACGCACTTCATCACTCTGCGTCCCGTTGTGTCAGCTTGTGTGGCCTACCACTTCGTGGCTGAGCCGCTGTTGCTCCTAAACGTTTCCACTTCTCAATAACAGCACTTACAGTTGACCGTTGTTGCACCTAGACGTTACCACTTCTCAACAACAGCACTTACAGATGACCGGGGCAGCTCTAGCAGGGCAGAAATTTGACTTACTGACTTGTTGGAAAGGTGGCATCCTACGACGGTGTCATGTTGAAAGTCACTGAGCTCTTCAGTACGGGCCATTCTACTGCCCATGTTTGTCTATGGAGATTGCATGGCTGTGTGCGCGATTTTATACACCTTTCAACAACAGGTGTGGCTGAAATAGCCGAATCCACTAATGTCATACTTTTGGACACGTAGTGTATCTTTTGGTATTTATTTCATTAGTCCATTGTTGACATTGCGCTCAAGATTTAAAGATATGTAACTTTCAAAATACAAAAATCCCTGTGTGATGTAGTAGCATATGATGATTTCTGTATTTTAAAAGTTACATATCTTGAAAAATTGAGCACAATGTCAACAATGGACTGGAATAGTCCTTTAATACCAGAGCACCGCAGGCCTTTCTCTCTGTTCTGTACTGGGGCCAATGCATAGCCTTAATACAATGACTAATGGACTTTGCTGACTCTACTCTATTCCAGTCTATTGCCTTATAACCACAATAATGCATGCAACCCTAGGTTGCCGAACTTAGACAGTCTGGGTGTACTCCCAAAAATGAGCATAGTATTAAAATGGATACATTTTGGGTTTGTTAGTTTCGTCCAGGGTCCAAGCGATGTGGTTCTCTTATTTCCTCTCCCCCCCATCTCTTTAGGTCTTTGGCCCTATGAAACTCCCCAAGCAATTAGGGAGGTCTTGACAGAGCTCTCTTCGATTTCCAATAGTGTCGGACAGCGATGGACAAACACCAGGTTTCCAAAAGGAAAGGCAAACAACGAGCTAACACAGGGTTGCAGAGTCCAGCTACTGTACAGACTAATAGTTCTAAATATGTGACCCGATTCAGGAAACTAGGCGTATGTCATAATTCACATAATTCACAGAATGTTGCGTTTTTTGGCAGAAATGCCTTCTCGAACCTGTGAACTTTCATGTGCCTTAATTCCAAACTTTTATGCCACCTGTAAATACAAATAAAGTTGTTAAATTACGGGCCTAGTCGGTTTAGCCACAGAAATAGACAGGAACCTTCCTGCTAGCCATGATTGGCTGAGATAATGAGTGGGCTGGACATGATGAGTTTCTGATTGGTCTGCGGCGTAGAATCTAGTGTCTATAAAATGAGCTGCTCGTTATGCTTAGATACTCCTTTCTACTGCAGTTTTTTTGAAAGACATAACGTTAGTCATGGAGAACTGCAAATAAAGATCAGTGGGAAAAAGTTGTGATGGGCTACTTTCTGGTGGACGATCGTGCCATGCTGACTCTCTCTGACTCTGAAAATGAATCAGACGATGAGGAAATCCCTTATTCAGGTAAAAACATTTTCATTGAAGACATTGTAGTCTTCTGATGATGGTGATGGGGAAGAAATGGCGATCAACAGTCTTGTTGTCATGGAAGTAGTTTATGTCTGAGTGTTGGAGTGTGGCGCTGGCTATCTGTCAATAAAAATAAAAAAAGAAGATAAATTGTGCCGTCTGGTTTAATATAAGGAATTTGAAATTATTCATACTTTTACTCAAGTATGACAATTTGGTACTTTTTCCACCACTGGATATGGCTGGGGGCTATAGCATTTCTTTCACATGACCCATCAATTTAGACAAGTGCATATGTGTGTGTTTGTGTGTGCGTTCGTTCGTTCTGTTTTGCAGGCATCAGGAGCTGTAACTGTTTATTGACTCTTTCAGGACACTTGCAAGGCAAAATATAAGCTCCAAAACGTTCCCTCTAGTATACACAGTGGCAATTTTAGCATGCAAATGTTGGTGGGGTAAACACACAAAACAAAATGTGGGATGCATGCCAGCAAAGACACCACATAATACAACACTAAACAATACATTAATTGCACTATAACATTGACAAACAGTGCCCAAAAACTGTTAGGGCTTACATAAAGCTGTCCCAACAACAGAGTCCCAACAGCAGTCCCTACACCTTACCACTGTTACACCTGGCTGTCAGCAGAGCCTTGTCTGGCAGAGTTCATTCAGCCTCTTTTACTGCCTTTTAAAAAAACATAGCTGATATGGCTCTTGCTTAAACAAATGTGGTTTCTACTGACAATTGAGATGTACAAACTATGGCATAAGGGGACGACAAGCGGGTAAGAGGCAATCCGTAATTTCGATTAACGCTTCAAACACACCTGCGCAAAACAGTATGCAGCATCATCTAGATATGCGTGCAACAAAAGTTCAACATTCAACTTCTGCTGCCATTTCTGTCAAACCGTTTATACACAGTTTGACGCATACGTTCGATAAATCCAACACAATGCAGCAAGGCAAACGCAGCGTTCCATTGGAAATGAATGTACTTCTGGTGTATCAAAATACAATGACTCAGTCGGTGTGTCCGAAGCGTAAGACATTCATGAGCGAGCTAGGACGGATGTAGTCAATATAACTATTTGTTCAGCGCTTGTGAAATGTACAGCGACAGAATTCAGAACATGGGCCGTTCTTACAGTGTTCTCCCTGTACACCAAGTCAGAACCGTAGGATAAATAAAGGGGGCATATATGCAGACAATGAAAGCTCTTACAATATTCAATGATGACTGTTCTCTAAGACAGGCTATAGGCTGCATGTGCACCATCAAGTCAGAACCGCAGGCGAAATTAAGAAGGGAAAATATACCAAATTATTAGGGTGAGATGAGAAGCAGGTACGGGGAGTGAACATTTAATTTACTAAGACATGGAACAGGACAGGCACAGCATCAGAATCGAGTGAACACAATGACAAACGACAATTACCAACAATGCAGCAGCAGGGACCAGAACTGGGGAACAGGCAGATATAGGGAAGGTAATGACAAGTGATTGAGTCCAGTTGAGTCCAGTAATCGCTGATGCGTGTGACGAGGGAAGCAGGTGTGCGTAATGATGGTGGCAGGAGTGCGTAGTGCAGGGCGCCAGGGAGGGAGAGCGGGAGCAGGCATGACATCAACAACTTTTGACACACGCAGTCAAGAATCAGATCAAATTATGGAAACTCTGAGGAGATACAGAGCTAGATAGCATGCTTTATTCACTTTAAGCGTTAACATACCTAAAAGAATACAGAACTCAGAAGGTTTATAATTAAAGAGGACTGAGTTCACCCATATCCTGCGAGTGGGTTCCGTCAAGAGCATAAATTAAATGATTGTCCTGATTTCTCTTCTCTGTTAAATCAATAAAAACTACAGAGAGACAAAAACATCTTGTCATTCAACAAAGAGAGAATCGTAACTTGTAGAAAACAAGCATGTTTTCAAGAGACAGAAATCCGACACAGTCATTGCCCTTTCCCCAAATTTCCACTCAGAAATAATTGATGCAACAGGAACCGTGCAGACAAAAATCATCTTAGCGATCGTGGAAGTTAGAGCTGTCCAAAAAAAACAGACTGGACAAAATGTTTATAGAGTACACCCTTCTCCAATCAGCTGTACTCCATCTCCATCTCCATCCCCCTCTCTTCCTCTCTCCCTTTCTCCCAAAAACAAGAGGATCTCTGTGATGTGCCAATGGAGCACTGAGTGTACCACAAGCTTATTATTTTCAAAGCCTTTTACCAAAGACAGTACAGTATGAAGATAGGCTAAAACTGCTTCTTCAATAGAAATCCCTGATCAGACTTGTAGGCGATGTCACGGATACATTGGCTAGCTAAGCTCACGCATAGGAACATGTCATAGTGTGTAATGGGCGTCTCGTGCCAAATTGTGCATTTGCAGGCCGTCAAATCAAAGGCACTCCTTCAATATAAAGTTGTTTTGGACAAAAAGGAAAACGTGTCAGTTTGTCACTTTCACAAGGATGGTGTAACAAGATGTTGAACTACTTAAGACATTGGCTTGAATCTAGGTTGTGCCTTCAGATTTCGAGAAAAGTAACAACTAAGGAATCATTTTTGACCTTTCTCATTGACTCCGGCCTGATCTGTTTGGTCTGTTTCGTAAGTGTGCACGGAAGTCTCTCGATGTTACACCTCTGCGTTTAGAAACTGTGCTTTTACATTTAATTCAGCTTCTGTCATGCTAGTAATTGCATCAGATGTTGGATGATCTGCCACCCAGCTGCCACCCGTGGCCCATTGCTCCTCTCTTCTTCTCCACGGCAAGGAGGAAAAAGTGCATAATCATCCCACACTGCCTGCCCCCTCTCCTCCTCCACCCCTCCTCTCCTCTGCCGACTTCTCCCCCTTGCCCCAACCACCCACACACAGGTTCCTTACCTGCAATTTTATCATTCACTCAAGCCTTGCTGCTTCTGTGCCTCCACACAAATAATGCAGAAGCTCGACTTGTGTCTGGTTTCCACTCTAACCTAATGAAATTCTGATGCCTTGAGGTTGATATGTGGGGTTTTGTTTGGATCTAAGCATATTTGTAGCATATGAATAAGCAGTTGCCATGGTGAATCAATTGTTTTTCGAAGGTATGAGAGTGACAATGAAATGATGCAGACGATGTACCATCTATCAAGCACCTTATGCTGAAACATAAGTTCTGTTTTGATACACTTTTCCTGAAAGTAAGAGCCGATATTGATTTGAATTATTTTCATATAGTTTTACTCTTCATTTGTTAAAACTGGTCCCATGATGCTCTTGAAGGCACAGATGTATAGTCCAATATCCCAACCTACACCCTTAGGGAACCAAACACACAATTGGCCTCGGATTAGTGCTTAAAGCGTCCACAGATGCTGAAATGCGATAGTCCGGCGTCCCATTGTGACATAGCTACAGGGCTCTGAGACCACCATCCGCAGTTTGCGGACAGCCCGAACGCACACCTCCACACAATTCCCAACCAACGCGTTTCCCGGTACGCGTCCTATATTCATTTGAATGCGATGACAGTTGGAGAAATTGCTTGAGCTGCCCTGAGAATTTGAAAAGTTTGAATGCCAATGGTCCAATATTATGGAACACTGCTTGGCATACGCATACTCGTTTGGTATTCTGATAAACCCTTAAGCCTCTAGGGGCAACTTCATCCTATTTATATCCTACCCCAGTAATAGATGATTGGGTAAATGAGGTGTAAGAAGCCCCTCTTCAGCCTGGCCTGTGCTCAGCCAGGAACCCACCCTGCTACCTAATTGATGGACGAGGCTGTTGATGTTTATCATGCCCACATGTCCAACTTTAATTAAATTGTTTCTCTCCCTTAATTACTTCTGTTGGATTGGATATTGCCCCCCTCCATCCCAAACACACACACTTGCGTACACACACAAATGTGTATGCAAGAAAGCAGGTATACATGCACTTGCGCATACACAAAACTCATACACTGTTCAATAGAGTTCTGAGAGTTTATGAAATATTTGGACATATGCCCTTTGAGCTCTGTGAATCAAACTAATATGATCAAACTAATACGATCAAACCGAGGATGGAAAAAATATAATTACATTATAACAGAATATCACATTAAAGCTAGAATCCGCAGTTGCTCCATCCATTTTGGGACATATAAATGAATGATTCATACCGATTGATTCTTAAAGCATGAGCTTAGTTCAACTGTCGTAACCCATCAGAACCCCCAAAATAAGCTTGTTTTACTCCAATGTTTGTAAACAATGTAAATGTAATCCAGCACTGTATAGCAGGGGTCAGCAACAGCGGCCTGCAGGCCAAAATCGGCCTGCCAGTGAATTTTTTTGAGCCCCACAATGTTTTTAGCAACAAAACTAAAAACAGCAGGAAGAATTTGTTTAATTTAGAACATTTTAAGTGTTCCCACAAGAAAAATAAGTGATTGTGTCTCAATGTAATAAAGATTTGCCTACTCCAGCTGTATAGTCTCAAAACATGGTTAAAACTCTAATTGTGATACCATGGACAGTCAGTCCTTGCATCCATAGCTCTGTCTATGAATTTGAGAGTGATTACATGTCTCCAGGCCCATCCCTTAGGTTTTTACCAAAACAGAGGTGGGGTGTCCACTTTGTTATTGTTTCTGCAGATTCTAGCTTTAATTATACATTTGTCGGACCGGTATTCTGTCAATAAACATTCAGCTCCTGCCCTGCCGCTGAGCGCCCTACCGGTGACTATGGATCACCTGTGGAGAAAAACAGATTGTCTGTGTCTCCGTCTGTCTTGCTGTGAGTTTGATTTTTTCCTATTGACGATGTGTGTAGCAAGGCCTCATTAACCCAGCGCCTAGCTATGTTACCCACGGTTACATTTCCCTTGGTTGGACCAGCCTGAAAGAAACCATTGCATTTAGCAACATTAGCATGTGTGACATAATTACACAGCAACACACAGGCCAGGCTCACCAGGATGATCCCATGGCGAAGGGGTCACCAGTTTTGAATTTGAAACTGTGAATATTGAAGATAAGAATGTTAGTACTAAAACAGAATGCTGACTGAACTTGAGGCTGGAGTCATATGAGGACGAGGGAGTTAAACCAAGATGGCTGCCAGTGGCAGGGCCAAGAGTTCAGAATGAGAAACAAAATGCAGCTGTCGGGTACAACATAGGGCAGTGTTTGAATCGGGAGGGTGAAGGGGTGTGTTAGGTATGTGTGTATGGTTATAGGGAGCAGCTCCATCCTGGCAAGGGGTGCCACTTTCATCTATCACTCCTGTCCGAGTGGAGCGTTGGCAGGCTGCCCAGCCGTGTCAGTCTGGACCAGCCAGTCAGCTGCTGCTTCCTGCCTGTGAATGGCCAATCAGACAATAAGGCCATCGCTCCATTAGACCCCAGTGTCTATACTCCACTTAGCCTCTGGAGCCTTCAATTTTTAGTTTTCCCATGCCCAAAGACTTTTAATGCTGAAGTTATTTTTTAGCTAGCATTTTGATCAATACAGGTGGGTGAAAATGTCGCTTTCTAAAAGAAATCCATTGAGGCAGGATTATTCAGGAAGCCGACCCCTAGTCCATTAGCGAAAACCCTAAGCCCTGTTTAGACATCAAAGCCTGCACACAGAGCTAGAATCATTAAGCACTTGACTTCATCACACAGACATACAGTACTATGCTATTCCAGCCAGGGGTGACTGAGTGGAGGGGATAGTCATGGGGTTTGTTGGTATCTTGACTTCTGAAGCTGTGAGGCAATCAGGATGCAAGTGGTCCTAAAATCACAGCGCCATTGTTTGTCAGCGCCACAATCAGAGCTACATTGTGTAAAGCACCTGGCCACGCCGCTCTCTGCACCACCTCTTCCACAATAAATAATTGTTTCACCAACCAGCAGAACAGGAGTACAATCGCCCTTCTCGCCGCAAACAATGACCAAATAGTGGCTCCCAAGTGGCGCAGTGCTCAAAGACACTGCATCTCAGCGCTAAAGGCGTCACTACAGACAACCTGGTTTGAATCCAGACTGTCTCACAACAGGGCATGATTGAGAGTCCCATAGGGCTGCGCACAATTAGCCCAGTGTTGTCTGAGTTTGGCCAGTGTAGGCGGTCATTGTAAATAAGAATTTGTTCTTAACTGACATGCCCAGTTAAATAAAGGTTAAATAAAAAATTAAAATAGTCAGGTGGAGTGGATTCCGACACTGGTAGAGGAAAAGCTACAGTATGGAATATCCATCTGGTAGTGTGTGTGTGTGTGTACGTGTGATGATAGGTCACAGCCTACTTCCTCCACCCCCAGTTTGGAACTCCACCAGACTGATCATGCCTTCCTGACTCCAGGGTCCTTGTCTAATCAAAGATGGCCAGGGTTTAGAAAATGTCAACGACTGCGAGGCTAGGTTGATTAAATCTGCTGAGAGAAGCTAGTGAGGAGACTGAGGAGAGGTGAAGGCAGGAGAACTTACAGGGAATGGAGGATAGCATTTACAAGCATTTTGCTACATCTGCTAAACACGTGTATGTGACCAATACAATTTGATTTGATTTGATTTGAGAGCACTGGAGGCATTAACAGGTGATTTGTGGCGGGACATGCCAGTCAAATGCGCCACCCCTGCCAATTATACTGATGATGTTCTGCAGGCAATGTCAGATTAATTATGAATGTAACGATAATGGTTAAAACCAAGTATCCCTCGCCATAGCGATCCATTGCGGATAGATCTTATAGTGGACGTAATAAATCTGATATGGCCATGTCATAGAGAATAGAAAGGTGTGCTGCCCACACTCAAGATGATCAAGATGGTCAGATGATGTATTGTCTAATAAAGCACGTTACAATGATGGGGTTATTTGTAGATACTGGTGAATCAGATGAAACCCTTGGTCACATGCTAAGAGCAATTATCACAGGTTCTACTCTGTAAAAGGGAATGGACTATATTTGTGGATGCCTTGGACAGCCATAAGAAATCTGGACAGCCATCATGATCACACACGACATGATCGTACCATATGTTACATATTATTATAAAAAAGGTAAGCTATATATTTTTCATTTTGTGAGAAAAAACATATATATAGTGGATACCATGGACAGCTATCAAGATTCAGAAAATGTGAAACATGCCAGGATCACATGCCAGGATCACCTGCCAGGATCACATGCAATGATCAGATGCATTACATAGAAGTCCCATGTGGTACATATGTCATAAAATAAGTCGATTTGACAGCATTCCAAAACTCATTACAACTGAAGGTGCAGATTTACTGATGCAATCCAAGGAAAAGATGCTGTCAACGATTTAATAACCTAAAGCTTCTCTTTTCTACAAAGTGACAGGAATGCAGATATGTATTATCTTTCTATTCTCTCTATCTACCTCCTCCCTCCTCCTCTCCTCCCTCCTCCTCCCCTCCCCTCCCACCTGCTCCCTTTCTGCTCCATCCTACCCTCCCTCCTCCTCCCCTCCCCTCCCTCCTCTTCTCCCCTCCCTCCTCTCCTCCCTTCTCCCCTCCCTCCTGCTCTTCTCTTTCACCATCTCAGGCATGGAGCAGAATGCAATCCCAGCCTTCAATCATCTCTCAATCCTCACTCTCTCTTTCTCTCTCTCTCTCTCTCTCTCTCTCTCTCTCTCTCATCTCTCTCTCTCTCTCTCTCTCTCTCTGTATCTCTCTCTCTCTCTCAATCCTCTCTCTCTCTCTCCCTCTCTCTCCCTCCATCTCCACTCTCCCTCTTCTAGCTTTCCACCCCTCTTTAGTCTCTGCCGGTGTTCTCTAAAACACTCTAATCTAACACCATCAGCGCTGTAATTCGTCTCATTATAGGGAGTCGACCTGGCAATCAGAGTTATGATTCCCACCTCTGCCACTTGGCTCTATTAAATCCCTAATTCAGCCTTATTCCCTGCATGTAGGAGGCCCCACCCACTCATAACACATGCAGAAACACGCACAGAGGCTCCCCTGGGACATGAAACAGCGTTCACAATCTAAGCCTCAGAGATAGACAGGATGGAAGGAAGGAAGGAAGGAAGGAAGGAAGGAAGGAAGGAAGGAAGGAAGGAAAGAAGGAAAGAAGGAAAGAAGGAAAGAAGGAAAGAAGGAAAGAAAGAAGGGAGGGAGGGAGGGAGGGAGGGAGGGAGGGAGGGAGGGAGAGATATAGATGGAGGGAGGGAGAGATATAGATGGAGGGAGGGAGGTCGAGATATAGATGGAGGGAGGGAGGGAGAGATATAGATGGAGGGAGGGAGGGAGAGATATAGATGGAGGGAGGGAGGGAGAGATATAGATGGAGGGAGGGAGGGAGAGATATAGATGAAGAGAGATACAAGAGGAAGAGATTATGACATGGTGAGCCATGTGAATGTTGATCAGTGTTATCACCCAGTAACACGCCCCAGGGCTGTGTCACACTGCAGAGGTGGGGGGTGGGGAGTAAGGGAGGTGAAGGGGTTGAGAGAGGGGTGAGGGAGGGTTGGCAGGGCAGCAGTTAGGGACAGGAAGTGCCTAAAGGATGCTGGATAGGCTCTCTTGTATGATGTCATCTGTCCTGAGAAGCAGATTGTATTTAATTAGGTGCTCGTTTCACAGCCGCATGCCTTTTTAACAAGCAGACCTATAAACACACGCACACACACTTTTAGCACAGAGCACTGGCACCCTGTAAATCTCCACACCACCCCCTCTGCAGCACAGAATGTCCCTTCCATTATACACAACATTGCACACAAAAGTCCTACATCAGAATGTTTTAATATTTAAAAATGTTTGATCAGGGAGTCATTACCTAACTCAGTAGAGATCAAAGGAATTTCCAGAGTTAGCCATCCCTGAGACCGGGACTGGTAACTCACATGTATAACATTTAATAATGATGTTAGGTTGTTAAAGGGCTTTATAAATGAAAACATAGCAATATATCAACCAACTTTCTGCTAGAGAATGCAGTGATGAGTGATTCAACTGCCGCGCAGTGCTCTATGATAAACTGCATCTAACGGATTTGATGAAGTAGCAGCTGCATCCGTATAGATGATGTCGCCATAGTCTAGGACCGATAGGAACGTCGACTGAATAATCTGCTTTCTATGCTTATCGAGAGGCAGGACCCATTTCTATAGAAGAAGACCATTTTTATTCTCAGCTTCTAAACTAACTTGTCAATATAATTTTCAAAAGACAGCTTTTCATCTATCCAGTTGCCAAGATACTTGTAAGCAGGGACAAAATCAATATGGATACCATCCAAAGTACATACGCGTAAATCATCAGAGTTAATGTTATGCGCTCTAAAGAACAACACACAGTATACTTAGCTTTACCTGCATTCAACCATGAACCAGTTCCTACACAGCTGTATGGGGGGCTCTAAGTGCCTCAATGCCATGTGCAGTAGTACCATCACACACATTCAGCACAGTACAGTCACACAATGAGCTCTCAGGCAGTTTGCCCACTGCTCTGCCAATGTGCTTTGTCAATTTCCCTCCAGCACAGAAGCCATTGTAATGATTCTGCAGTGTAGACAGCCCTATAAACACTCTGTGCGCTGTCGAAGAGCACCAGAGCATACACCTCCCCCTGTTGACTGCCATGTGAGACCCTCAACTCCGCAGATAAGACGGTTGGGATGCGGCCCCCTCATCCATCATCAGGGTTATACACAAGTCTGGGATCAGTATGGCCACACCACAGCTTCACAAGGGACCTGTAAAGACCTTCTGTTTGAGGGCTGGGAAGCTGTAAGTACTGAAGCTGCAGGTGGATTTTGGACAACTTTGGATTTGAACTACCCAATTGAGGAAAGACTATGTGGAACCAGAGAGGGAGAAAACTAGTGCAGTAATTCTAGATGTTTTGGCGTTGAGTTGGGGTTGAGAGATTTGAGTGGATCAAGAGAGTGATTGTCTAAGTTGGGATACTAGTTAGTATCGAGCCAAATAAAGAGACATAGTAACTGATTCTCTCATTGTCCTCCACAGACTGGTACTGGTACTCCCTGTATATAGCTCCACATTGATCTGGTACTGGTACTTCCTGTATGTAGTTCTCTTGTATTTTATTTAATTCCTCTTGTTTTACTATTTTATTTGTATTATCATTTTTAAACTCATCGTTGGGAAGGGCTCGTAAGCAAGCAATTCAAGGTAAAGTCTACACCAGTTGTACTCGGCACGTGACAAATACAATTTGTTTTGATTTGAGACTCATATCACACCTATATATTGTTATAAAACGGGTGGTTTGAATACTGGACGCTGATTGGCAAAAACAGCATTTAGCCGTGTGTATGTATGTGAGACCTCATACCATGACAATAAAGTCTTTTCACCATGATATCATTGCGCCTTTTCACCTCGATAAAATGGCTACATCAACATTAGTTCGACATGGCGGTGTAGAAAAGAAGCGTTTAGATGAACTTGTGAAACACTGTGAAACAAACAAAGTGGGCACTTACCTGCTTCACTGACTGGTGTGCAGAAAAAGGGATTCATTGTGAGTTTGGGAATACAACCAAAACAGAGCTGAACGACATTCTATAGCAGCTATGCTGGATTTAGAGCTGGTTTGAACCAACATATCAACAACCCCCCTCTCAGTTTAGGATTGAATATACAGAAGGATACCGAATTCACAACGAGCAACAATGTGTTTGTTGGCATAATTAAACAGTTGAGGAAAGCGGGGCGCTGCCCACCACGCAGCCATAACTGAACACGACATGCAACTCATCAAACAATCCAAGGCTCTGGACACTGAAACACCTGAGGGTTTGGTGAAGCAAGTGTGATTTGATTTTCACCTTCATTTTGGGCGAAGAGGGAAGGAGGGAAACCGTCTGCTGAAACCTGTACAGATGAGAATGGCCTATAGTATGCGACACTCTCGTTCAACGAACCCACAACAAACCACAAGGACCCGCAAGAGAAGAACAGGAAGAGTGGAGGGGGATTCAAAGAAGGCCACCTACTTATGTAGGCATTCACTCAGGAATGCATATTAGTATCCTGTCAATTGCACCTTTTCTCATTGCTTTTAGTATATCGAATGTGCAATACGTGCAGTTGTCTGTAATTAAACCCTGCACACTAAGGACTGCATTTTAAGGGAATTACTATTATTACCCCAAATGATATCATACACACATTTAGCTATTAAAGTATCTCTTCCTGTCATTTACCTGCACAGTTTATGTAACCATGCAAGTATTCACTTATCTGTAAATATAACTGTATACCTAACTGTACAGCTAATTTAACCATGCACAATTTTCACTTACCTGTTCATTTACCCCATCTGTCTATTAAGTAAACTATTATTACCCTCGCTCATATCATACGCATGTTTAGCTACTGAAGTATTTCTCTGCCATCGACCTGTAT
This sequence comes from Thymallus thymallus, assembly GCA_023634145.1. Classification (NCBI taxonomy): domain Eukaryota; kingdom Metazoa; phylum Chordata; class Actinopteri; order Salmoniformes; family Salmonidae; genus Thymallus; species Thymallus thymallus. The sequence continues at coordinate 18,056,135 of CM042422.1, forward strand.
AGTATAGTTAACCATCCAACATCCACCAATGTATAGTGTACATATTCAGCCAACCACCCATACTATGCAATGTCTTTTTTATAGCTTTTATTTTTTTTGCACTCCAGATATCTTGTATTTCTATACTCTATGTATCATGTACCGTGTATCTGTGTTTTGTGTACTTTCGTTGTGGCATTTTGCACCTGCCCTGTGTTTTGTTGTAGCTGCTTGACAATGAAATTTCCCCCCCGGGGATCAATAAAGTACCTATCTATCTATCTATCTATCTAATCTATCTAATCTATTTAATCTATCTATCTATCTATCTATCTATCTATCTATCTATCTATCTATCTATCTATCTATCTATCTATCTATCTATCTATCTATCTATCTATCTATCTATCTATCTATCTATCTATCTATCTATCTATCTATCTATCTATCTATCTATCTATCTATCTATCTATCTATCTATCTATCTATCTATCTATCTATCTAAAAATATATATAATATACCTTTGAGCATGGTGAAGTTATTAATTCCACTTTGGATGGTGTATCAATACATCCAGTCACTACAAAGATAAAGGCATCCTTCCTAACTCAGTTGCCGGAGAGGAAGGAAACCGCTCAGGGATTTCAGCATGAGGCCAATGGTGACTTTACAACAGTTACAGGGTTATGCCTGTAATCATTAAGGTCTGGGGAGTTTTCCAGGAAAAAAACAAATAAATGGAATGGAGCTAAGCAAAGGCAAAATCCCAGAGGAAAACCTGGATCAGTCTGCTTTCAACCAGATACTGGGAGATAAATTCGCCTTTCAGCAGGACAATAACCTTAAACACAATGACAAATCACACTTGAGTTGCTTACCAAGAATAGAGTGAATGTTCCTGAATGGCTGAGTTTTGTTCTAAAAATAATAAATGGGAAAATATTGTACAATCCAGGTGTGCAAAGCACCTCGAGACTTACCCAGAAAGACTCACAGCTGTAATCACTGCCAAAGGGGATTCTAACATGTATTGACTCAGGGATATTTCTGTATTTTATTTTCATTATGGGGTATTGTGTGTAGAAGGGTGAGTAAAAAATTTAATCAATTTTGAATTCAGGCTGCAACAACAAAATGTGGAATAAGTCAAGGGGTCAAGGGGTATGAATACTTTCTGAAGGCACTGTAGACTAACAGTGAAATGCTTACTTAGGGGCACTTCCCAAAAATACAGACAAAATAGAACAATTTCATAAAATACACTATGAGTAATAAGTCTCCTCTTCCCAAACTGCATATTGACTTCTCTCGCATCCCCTCCATACAACTGCCTGGGCTGTGTTTAATCCGGGAATAATATACATATTAATAGTATGCCCTAAGCGTCATATGTTGTGACGCCTGACTTTTAGCAACATTTTCACAGGGTGATGTTTTGAGGCTGATAATGGGCTGCCTAGTTCACTCCCCTTCATAGATTGAAGACCACCTGGGTATGTGTTACCAATAGCTCCCACCTTGTTTCGGCCATATGGATTTCACCTATCCTATCAGATCCATGAAGGAAAGTAAAGAAGCTCAGAGGGGAGAAACATCTTTGTGGAATGAAACAGAGCCCCAGTCTCTGTCCCTCCTTACCAACTGAGCATGCCCCCTGGGCAGTAGCTGCAGCGCTGACATCTTGATTCATTGACATCATCAGTCTTATTGGATTCCTCATCGATCAGCGCCGGTGAACACAGCTCAACAACACGGTCACCACACTGGAGTCAACTGGAGTACACAGTGGCTATGATGCGTTAGCCGGCTGTACAGGGGTCTATGTTGTTGCTAACTCTCTGACCCATAGCTGGGGCTTAACAAATACAGAGTAATCACTTCTCACAGCTGAGACACTTCATATATGGCGATGCTTTGTGGGATTGAGGATATAAACTACACATGAATCTGAAGGAGTAGTAGAAAGCCATCTAGTCTATGGATGTCAGGGTCTGTAATGGAATTGTCTCAACTGGTCTGGGATCAGGGATTAGAAGTCTGCAGAGAAGCCCCATTACAGAGAAGCCCCATTACAGGCTGACACAAATCAGGACAAACTCTACTCTGTCTTTCTCTTTGTTCTAGATAGAGAGGCTGGAGTTTCTGGCCTGCTGCTATCCCCTGCTAATGGAGTTTAAAGTCTGTGTGTGTGTGTGTGTGTGTGTGTGTGTGTGTGTGTGTGTGTGTGTGTGTGTGTGTGTGTGTGTGTGTGTGTGTGTGTGTGTGTGTGTGTGTGTGCGTGTGTGTGTGTGTGTGTGTGTGTGTGTGTGTATGTATGTGTTTACTTGTTTTCCTAGCTTATCAGGACCCCAATGTCCTAAACATTCACCCAGAAATCCTAACAAGATAGGAATATGTGTGTGTGCTGGCTTGCATGCTGCTCCTTGTGTCCCATGCCATGCCAGATGTTCTAATACAGTCCTCATAACAAGTAACAGCTTTAAGAAGCTGTGCAACTACAAGGCACTAGTGCCAATCCATGCTAGTTCATGTCATTCCAGAACCATGCAATGGCCCTAGTTAGCGTGGGCCCTGGTGGTCCCACTAATATCCCTTCATTTCGCCCTATTCCTCCTTCTCTCCCTCCTTCCACCCCTCAGTCCTTCTCTCCTTATGGAGTCAAATCAGCCTAATAGTCCAGAAATGAGCCTGTAGAGCCGCTGTAATGATCCCAGGCCTAGGGCTCAGGACAACACTCAGAGGAGAAACATCATAAATCACTTTATGTAACCAAAATATAAGGTCAGTTGTAATGCATTACATGGTAATGCAGCGGTAAACACTAAAAGGGAAACAGAAAGAAAATAGACAAATTCAGGGGTTTACCACAAATCAAGGTGGATTCGTCTTTCTCTTGCAGAGGGAATCTCTTTCTCTGTACCATTTCCTCTTTATTCCCACCCCTCTTGCTCTCTCTCACCCCCCCATCCCTCTCTCTAAGTCTTCCCTCTTTCTCTGTCATTCTCAATTTTCCTCCTTCCCTCCTTACCTCCCTCTCTCTCTCCCTCCTTTCTCTCCATCTCTCCCTCCCTCACTTTCGCTCTTTTCTTGGGAGACATCCCCGATGGGCGAGCAGCTCAAGCTGCCGCCTCCCAGAGTCCCCTCCAGAGAAATGCTTCGGTCACAGCAGACACCCCACAGCTTTAACCAGGAGCCTCGGCGGTTGGGACGGCAGCCATTTTCTTTCCCCTTACCCTCACTAAAGCAGTATCTAACACAACAATCAATATCCAACAAGAGCCTAAAGCATTGTTTTAGTAATTGACTGAGAACACAGTGCTGTGTGTTGTGATGGACGGCAGAGATGGATAAGGCGCATCGAATAGAAGAAAGCGTTGGTTAGTGGTTTGGTGGGACGTTGATGGAATAACCACACTCTGGGTATGTTCTGTTTGACATTAAGGGAATGTTCTCGTAACTAACGACAAAACATGCTAAAAAAGGTTCATAGAAGGTTTTCGCTAACTTAGATAGAATGTTCCCCTAACTAATGGAAAACTGGACACACAAACATTAGGGGAACATTACGGGTAACATAACACAAACTTGGGCTAGCAAGTTTCCACTCACTCCACTGCATGTGATCAATAGAGAGTTGTCATGGACCTCAAACACAATATATAAATATGATTTCTTAGACGAGCTAAAACAATCACGATAACGATTCTTTGTCTATTTGGGCGGCAGGTAGCCTAGCGGTTAGAGCGGTTAGAGCGATTCACAAGGTGAAAAAAAACCTGTGGATGTGCCCTTGAGCAAGGCACTTAACCCTAATTTGCTCCAGGGGCTGACCTTGTAGATAGGCTGTCATTGTAAATAATAATTTGTTCTTAACTGACTTATCTAGTTGTTGTTGGTAAAATGTCAGGAAAACTATCAGGGAAAGCATTTAAAATATAAGTTAACATTTACCAGGCAGCATTTATCATCATTAACATTAGCACTTCAAAATCATCTTTGGGCTCTGCATGTGTTTCCTAGCAGGCATTTATAACGGGGTACTATATGCTTAGCTTGGGGTCCTTATGGTGTAGCCATGGGCTCTATTTTGTGACACACAGGCACAGCAAATGCCATAAAAAAACACCTCAAATGTCAGGACCAAATGACTCGTTGTTTAATTGCTTGTGAGTTAACTCAGTCCCTGTGGTCGAGACAGGATGTTAAACGCCTTAAGCACTAATTATCTAAGGTAGCTAGCTATCTCATTACCCCCTTCAATATGCAAATGGCCTGTGGGCTTAGTGTTTTATTGCAATCACTGTTATTCAGAGGGCGGCCATCTTGTATTGGGGTTGGAGAGGAGGATTGATTATAAATACTGAGACAACAACAACTGTAGCTAAATAATGACTTGGTTTTGAATTACAGAGTGGCTTTGTTTATTACAGAAATAGAGTGTGTGTTTTTTGAACATATACAGTACACGGGTCCAATAAGAGATTTGATTAACTGTAATTCAGGGCAGTGCTATCATTCAGCACATCGCCTCAGCGATAGCCTAAATATGACGATAGCAATGAAACAAACTCATAAATTAGGGACGTTATAGGGCTTTTGAAAGACTGCCCTTACAATTAAAGGGACCATTTCCAAATAGCCATATCAGTGCAGTGAGGATACAGAGCTGTGTACAAACCACATAGCAAAAGCCACAATGCAAAAAGCCTAGGTCGCTATCACTATCTATGTGACACGTCTACTTAGGCTACTATTTCCACTGTCAAAATCATACCCAACTCATACAGTAGTCTAATCAGATTCATGCCAGATCACACAGTGTTAAATGACGGGGGGTTTATCCTAAAAGCTGCATGTTTGGAGGAGACAATGTGTTCTGCTTAGCAGTCCCCCTCATACTGGGCCTAGACCCCATGATTTTCTCTTCCAAAAGCTAGATGAGTTGAAGGCTATCTGGATTTTGTGTTGTGTGGAGGAGGCTAGAGGGAGGGCCAATCACTGCAGAGTAGCTGTTTGAAGAGAACCTTTGTTGTTCTGGCTCTGACTACCCCTGAGGTCCACAATCTGGGCAAATAAAAGAGGAAGAAGGGAGTGAGTGTCAGACAGAGAGAGAGAGAGAGAGAGAGAGAGAGAGAGAGAGAGAGAGAGAGAGAGAGAGAGAGAGAGAGAGAGAGAGAGAGAGAGAGAGAGAGAGAGAGAGAGAGAGAGAGAGAGAGAGAGAGAGAGAGAGAGAGAGAGAGAGAGAGAGAGAGAGAGAGAGAGATACTGTATATATAGATTACAGACAGAAAGACAGACAGACAGACAGACAGACAGACAGACAGACAGACAGACAGACAGACAGACAGACAGACAGACAGACAGACAGACAGACAGACAGACAGACAGGCAGAATGCCATTTTTTGGAAGAATCAAAACGAAATCCAGCAAAAGGATAATAATGGCTGCCCCTCTTTTTCTTTGTAATTATTGTTGCAGTTACCTTACCTACCTACCTAGGAGTGGTGAGGAATATGATTGTCTGCACAAACAGTAATAGTAGTTTCCATCGCGGGAATATTTACTATCGCTTGCTATCTATCTATCTATCTATCTATCTATCTATCTATCTATCTATCTATCTATCTATCTATCTATCTATCTATCTATCTATCTATCTATCTATCTATCTATCTATCTATCTATCTATCTATCTATCTATCTATCTATCTATCTATCTATCTATCTATCTATCTATCTATCTATCTATCTATCTATCTATCTATCTATCTATCTATCTATCTATCTATCCTTAGTAATGTAGCTAGCTAGCTAGTTACAACAATTAGATATGGAAAGGTTTAGCCAACAGTAATAAGTAATAGTTAAGACTACAAAAATCTATAGGACAGTGTAAATTTAATACAGCCATCAAGGCAGGATAATTTCATTCATACTGACAAATAAGAAATGCCACATTATCCCTGTCAATAGCTGGAGTAGGATGATTGCAGAGCACCCTGCCTCAGACTGTCAGGATGATCACTTTCTAGCTCAAAAACTACATTCCTTTGCTGTGATGATATATTTTATTACTTCTTGTCTCTCACTTTTATCTCACATGATCTATTCAGCTCTCCTGTGTCCTGCTCCCAGAGATCAACCAAGTGCTATTCACCAGGCATGGGCTGATTCCCTCACCTCTGAGGAGAACCACCCTACTGCAGTTTGAACTAGCTCTGCTGTCACTATTTAGACAATGAAACCATATACACATTTGCCTGTTGTCTTTTCTTTGTGGGTTTTGTCTTACACAGTCTAGTGCATTTTAGCATCGAAGAACATAAACTTTAGCATCTCGAACACTCAACGTCTTTGTCTGGACTTCATGCAGGCTGTGGGCCTTCAGACCTTGGCCCTATTTAAATACTTTTAACATGCATCCTTCTTTCCTTACTTCCTGGCCTAACTTTTCCAGCCTTTTTTGCCCGAGCTCATCCACCCCAAACTTCTCACAGAGGAATATGTGATGACGGACTAATAAACTAAACCATTTCTTGGAGGAAGATATTAGCTATCTACGCCTTTTTAGCCCAATAGACTAATGTGAAATTGGGCTCTAGCAGCATTCTCTCCCTCTCTCTTTGATTTTAATTAATTTTTTTGTGGATGGAGAGAGTCTAGGCAGGTAGGAGGGAGCGGCCGGGGTAGCATTTGGGTTTACCCTCTGAGAAAATGGCACATTAACTCTCTGGCCCATTCTCTCCATCTGCAGCCCTGGAGACTGCAACATAACGTCTGTCTCTCTGGTCTCTGTAGAGGTTCTGGTTCAAACAGACGAGAGAGCAGCTATACTGGTTCTATAGAGATATCTAAAGGTCTGGAATCACAGCAGAATATCCCGTTCTCATCTACAAGTGGTGATGAGGGTTGGGCATCTGTATGTCTGTATTCTTTATGTGTGTTCCAACAACACATACAGTGGGGAGAACAAGTATTTGATACACTGCCGATTTTGCAGGTTTTTCTACTTACAAAGCATGTAGAGGTCTGTAATTTTTATCATAGGTACACTTCAACTGTGAGTGACGGAATCTAAAACAAAAATCCAGAAAATCACATTGTGTGATTTTTTAAATAATTAATTAGCATTATATTGCATGACATAAGTATTTGATCACCTACCAACCAGTAAGAATTACGGCTCTCACAGACCTGTTAGTTTTTCTTTAAGAAGCCCTCCTGTTCTCCACTCATTACCTGTATTAACTGCACCTGTTTGAACTCGTTACTTGTATAAAAGACACCTGTCCACACACTCAATCAAACAGACTCCAACCTCTCCACAATGGCCAAGACCAGAGAGCTGTGTAAGGACATCAGGGATAAAATTGTAGACCTGCACAAGGCTGGGATGGGCTACAGGACAATAGGCAAGCAGCTTGGTGAGAAGGCAACAACTGTTGGCGCAATTATTGGAAAATGGAAGAAGTTCAAGATGACGGTCAATCTCCCTCGGTCTGGGGCACCATGCAAGATCTCACCTCGTGGGGCATCAATGATCATGAGGAAGGTGAGGGATCAGCCCAGAACTACACGGCAGGACCTGGTCAATGACCTGAAGATTGCTGGGACCACAGTCTCAAAGAAAACCATTAGTAACACACTACGCTGTCATGGATTAAAATCCTGCAGCGCACGCAAGGTCCCCCTGCTCAAGCCAGCGCATGTCCAGGCCCGTCTGAAGTTTGCCAATGACCATCTGGATGATCCAGAGGAGGAATGGGAGTAGGTCATGTGGTCTGATGAGACAAAAATAGAGCTTTTTGGTCTAAACTCCACTCGCCGTGTTTGGAGGAAAAAGAAGGATGAGTACAACCCCAAGAACACCATCCCAACCGTGAAGCATGGAGGTGGAAACATCATTCTCTGGGAATGCTTTTCTGCAAAGGGGACAGGACGACTGCACCGTATTGAGGGGAGGATGGATGGGGCCATGTATCGCAAGATCTTGGCCAACAACCTCCTTCCCTCAGTAAGAGCATTGAAGATGGGTCGTGGCTGGGTCTTCCAGCATGACAACGACCCGAAACACACAGCCAGGGCAACTAAGGAGTGGCTCCGTAAGAAGCATCTCAAGGTCCTGGAGTGGCCTAGCAAGTCTCCAGACCGGAACCCAATAGAAAATCTTTGGAGGGAGCTGAAAGTCCGTATTGCCCAGCGACAGCCCCGAAACCTGAAGGATCTGGAGAAGGTCTGTATGGAGGAGTGGGCCAAAATCCCTGCTGCAGTGTGTGCCAACCTGGTCAAGAACTACAGGAAACGTATGATCTCTGTAATTGCAAACAAAGGTTTCTGTACCAAATATTATGTTCTGCTTTTCTGATGTATCAAATACTTATGTCATGCAATAAAATGCAAATTAATTACTTAAAAATCATACAATGTGATTTTCTGGATTTTTGTTTTAGATTCCGTCACTCACAGTTGAAGAGTACCTATGATAAAAATTACAGACTTCTACATGCTTTGTAAGTGGGAAAACCTGCAAAATCGTCAGTGTATCAAATACTTGTTCTCCCCACTGTACATGTCATAAACCTAGAGAGGAGCATATGGCGTGTAAACATCAGTACGTATATAGAGGGCAGAAATGTATGGTATACATGCCTCCCAAGCTTTTGCCATAGATGGTAGAGTTCTCGTCTCTGAACCACACAAGCTTTAGATTGCATTCTGCTAAGGCACTTGTCTCTCTCTACATCGTTGAGCTGCACTGGTGACCAGGATGTGTTCCTTTCGATACGCCTCTGGGGCCTGGGCACACAAATGCTCTTAGAGAGAAAGGGGAATACTGAAGCATGCGTTGATGACAGTTCTACAGTCTCCATCAGAGGCCCAGGCTTTTGGCATAGATGTTAAAGCTCTCATTTCTGGACTGCAACATTGTAAGAGTATGTCCTCCACGACACTTGATTGATTGGTAGGTTACAGTATATTTAGATACTTCAAAAACTGCCTGAAAAACGTTTGCTATTTGTCTCCGTAGTCAATAAATGGTGAAACACTATTTGTGATGGTGTTCTTTGTTCTAATGTATATGCATGAAAAACATATCTCACACTCAGTCATAGTTAGTAGTATAATGAATGGATTGGTTAGATGTTGGTACTGTTCACCTTTTGAAGGTTAGTAGGACAGTTAATAATTTAAACCACCTAAATACACTCATTCACTGAACATTTAGTATTTGAAACTCAAACATAATTTTCCAACAGTTTTTTCTATAATCCTACAGGCTGTTTATCATTCTCCAAACCTTATAGTCCAATGCATCCAACATTCTGCAAACGCACCATGGTATTGGGCAGCTGCTATTTGAGAACTAATTTGGTTCAGAATTCAAACTCTGGTAATCTTATTACAGAGCACAATGTACAACTGTTTTTAGAGAATACTGTATTGCAAGGTATGCAATACAGTAAATGTAGGCTATGCCATTTGTATTGGCTAATATGCATGCAACTGTTGTTTTTAAACCTCTGTTCTAGCATACATAACACACACACACACACACACACACACACACACACACACACACACATACACACACATACACACACACACACACATATCTTTCTATCTACATGCTTTTAGTTGGGTTTCTATGCAAAGTATATGACTTAATGTTTCTTTAAGCCTGCAGCTAGTTACTTGAAATGAGACAATCATGCCAAGACATTATTCAACATTGAATTCACTGACGGAGAGATAGCTAATGAAACACGTGCTAGCAAACGTGCTACATTGTATAAAATATTCTGGAGTCTCCTGTACCAGTGAGCTCTGGACAGACAGACACAGCTGTAGGCTATTTGAGGGATAAGAAGTAATCAGGTAGACCTATTTTATGATGTTTCCAAAAGATCAGAGCATTACATGTTTTTCCCCTTTCATGCTGAGATGTTATCGAAAGGAAGAGAACTGGAAAGCTTTTCAAATAGGCTACCTTGAGGAACTATTCTCAATGGATGTAAAAACAGACTTTGTTTACTTGCTGTTTGAGGTGAGTTAAGACAATCAGAAATAGTATCAGATCCCCAAATGGGCACATTTCTAGGCCTACATTTGAATGAAGGCCAGATAGCCTAGGCCCACTTCTATGCGTAATCGGGTGTGTGTCCTTACTCAAGATTGACAGGAGTGCTCCAAACAAAATACAATGAATAAATTGAAACTCGTAAATGGAATGAAATAAACCCCCTAAAAATTCTCACAAGTGTAGCCTAGGTTAAATCACATGATCTATTTAGCTCTCCTGTGTCTCGTGTGTATGCAAACAACGTGTCCACTCCTACAATGACAACGGTAAGACCGTAATAATATATATATTGAATGCATTAACATAAATTACCGTAACCAAATAAACCAAATAAACAGGCAGGAGTCTCGTGTGCCTTACATTTTTTTAAATATATTTGCCACTGCTAAACCAACAAATCTTGGTCGACCAACAGTCGTTCGACCAAACAATCAACCAGTCGACTAAATGGGGTCAGCCCTAGTGCCAACAAATTAACCAAGTAATCATAAGAATATTTTCATGGTCATATACAAAAAAATCAGTTTCAGTGAGTCGGGCCCACCAGCTATCTGTGGTTGTTTCTCTGATCGTGTGCATTCAGCATTCGTCTAACTTTCTCATTCTAATGGAATTACACACACTAGTGCATCCCGCTTCACCTCATGAATGCACTCCATCATCTCAACAACATGAAAGACCAGAACAACCTGTGCTCTGGTACAGACATGAGGTCCTCTGAGGTCTCATCCGTTCATTCTCTCCTTTCCCTATCGTCCCTTGTTCTCTTGAAACCCCAATTACACCAGACTATAGAGAGAACAAAAGACAACAGGAAAGAGGTAGATTTGCCGCTAACCAAACCAATTGGCCTCTCTATGTCTCTCTATGTCTCTCTATGCCTCTATGCCTCTATGTCTCTCTATGTCTCTCTATGCCTCTCTATGACTCTCTATGTCTCTCTATGTCTCTCTATGCCTCTCTATGCCTCTCTGTCTCTCTATGTCTCTCTATGCCTCTATGTCTCTCTATGCCTCTCTATGCCTCTCTATGTCTCTCTATGCATCTCTATGTCTCTCTATGTCTCTCTATGCCTCTCTATGCCTCTCTATGCCTCTCTATGCCTCTCTATGTCTCTCTATGTATCTCTATGTATCTCTATGCCTCTCTATGTCTCTCTATGTCTCTCTATGTCTCTCTATGTCTCTCTATGCCTCTCTTTGTCTCTCTATGTATCTCTATGCCTCTCTATGTCTCTCTATGCCTCTCTATGTCTCTCTTTGGGGTGGCAGGTAGCCTAGTGGTTAGAGTGATAGGCCCGTAACTGGAAGGTTGCAGGATCGAATCCCTGAGCTGACAAGGTAAAAATCTGTCGTTCTGCCCCTGAACAAGGCAGTTAACCCACTGTTCCTAGGCCGTCATTGTAAATAAGAATTTGTTCTTAACTGACTTGCCTAGTAAAATAAAGGTTAAATAAATAAAAAAATAAAATATGTCTCTCTATGTCTCTCTATCGCTCTCTATGCCTCTCTATGTCTCTCTATGTCTGTGAAGTTCAACTGTTTGTTGTTCTTCGAGGAACACTTCAGGCCTTTGCCTGGCTTGGAGTCTTTGCCGACTGTAGCAAGGCTCTACTTGGGTACTTATTTATTTATGCCTGCGGAAGTCAAAGCACCGACTTATCCCCTCGCTTTTAGAAGGTTAAGTCCCATAGGCGTCTAGGTACATGCCTGTGTCTAATTTACTACTCTCAGAGGTGTCTAGATGCGTCTTTGTCTGGACCTCATGCAGGCTGTGGGCCTTCAGACCTTGGCCCTATTTAAATACTTTTAACATGCATCCTTCTTTCCTTACTTCCTGGCCTAACTTTTCCAGCCTTTTTGCCCGAGCTCATCCACCCCAAACTTCTCACAGAGGAATATGTGGTGACGGACTAATAAACTAAACCATTTCTTGGAGGAAGATATTAGCTATCTACGCCTTTTTAGCCCAATAGACTAATGTGAAATTGGGCTCTAGCAGCATTCTCTCCCTCTCTCTTTGATTTTAATTATTTTTTTTGTGGATGGAAAGAGTCTAGGCAGGTAGGAGGGAGCGGCCGGGGTAGCATTTGGGTTTACCCTCTGAGAAAATGGCAAATTAACTCTCTGGCCCATTCTCTCCATCTGCAGCCCTGGAGACTGCAACATAACGTCTGTCTCTCTGGTCTTTGTAGAGGTTCTGGTTCAAACAGACGAGAGAGCAGCTACACTGGTTCTATAGAGATATCTAAAGGTCTGGAATCACAGCAGAATATCCCGTTCTCATCTACAAGTGGTGGTGAGGGTTGGGCATCTGTATGTCTGTATTCTTTATGTGTGTTCCAACAACACATACATGTCATAAACCTAAAGAGGAGCATATGGCGTGTAAACATCAGTACGTATATAGAGGGCAGAAATGTATTGTATACATGCCTCCCAGATGTATGGTATACATGCCTCCCAGATGTATGGTATACATGCCTCCCAGATGTATGGTATACATGCCTCCCAGATGTATGGTATACATGCCTCCCAGATGTATGGTATACATGCCCCCAGATGTATAGTATACATGCCTCCCAGATGTATGTTATACATGCCTCCCAGATGTATGGTATACATGCCTCCCAGATGTATAGTATACATGCCTCACATATGTATGGTATACATGCCTCCCAGATGTATGGTATACATGCCTCCCAGATGTATGGTATACATGCCCCCAGATGTATAGTATACATGCCCCCCAGATGTATAGTATACATGCCTCACAGATGTATGGTATACATGACTCCCAGATGTATGGTATACATGCCTCCCAGATGTATGGTATACATGCCTAGGAGAAGGGTGAAGTGCGGTTTACCCCTACCGAAATAACCAGTGGGCTGAAACCTCCAGCACAAGACACAGCGCCATTATGTTTTTTTTAGCGGTTAGAGCGTTGGGCTGTAACCGAAAAGGTCGCTGGTTTGAATACCCAAGCTGACAAGGTGAAAAACCTGCCGATGTGTCCTTGAGCAAGGCACTTAACCCTAATTTGCTCAAGGGGCGCCATATTGCTATGGTTGAATCTGTAGGTAGGCCGTCATTGTAAATAAGAATTTGTTCTTAACTGACTTGCCTAGTTAAATAAAGGTTAAATAAAAAACAATACAATTAAAAACTAGCAACATGCAAATAAAATTACTCTCTCCTGATAGGCCAGATGGATATGCAAATGACGATTCTCTCACCTGATAGGACAGATAGATAGCTGATAGCAGAGAGATACTCTCGCCTGATAGGCCAGATAGATAGCAGATAGCAGAGAGATACTCTCGCCTGATAGGCCAGATAGATAGCTGATAGCAGAGAGGCCAGCCAGAATCATACATATTTCAATCGCAAACAGTATAGAATATGAATAGGAAAATGTGTGCGTTGGTGTATGTTTAGTAGCCATTGTATGGTGTATGTATGTGTTGCACATATTTGCTTGTTCAGTCAGAACATAGTCTGAACGCTGCAGTACATTTCATCCAACGATTATATTCCTATATAAAACAGTATTCATGGCGGGTAATATTCTGTAGAGGAGCGATAATATTGATGTCATCATACTCTACTGAATGGCACATTGAAGCAACTGCTGGAAGCTATAGCTTCAGCAAGCATTCCATTTCCTAACTGTTTGTGTGGAGTATTGATACATTTCATTAGCCTGTCTATAAACACACACAAACACACACACACACATACACCACACACACACACTTCACTGATTCCAAATTAAAATCTAGCGTGCAGTAGCATGTCAGCAGATTTGAAATAAGGACTTGGGGTGTAGTTTTAATGAATATTTAAGTGATGCATAACACTTTAGCAGTATACACAACAACATAGACAAAAAACTGGGATTGTCCATACATTTGCATTTTGGGACCTAAGTCTGGGAAGAACTGATTGAAATAAATTGCAGAGTGGGGGATAGGAGTCAGACAAAAAGAAAGTAAGTAGAATTTATTAGCATATCTGGTCTTTAAAGCTTACATTTAAAGCTGCAATATGTAACATGTAATTTCTTTGGTGGCACAACCACATTCACATGTTATACTGTAGATCTGTCATTCTCAATGGAACCAAGTCTAAGAAGCTCTATCTATCTATCTATCTATCTATCTATCTATCTATCTATCTATCTATCTATCTATCTATCTATCTATCTATCTATCTATCTATCTATCTATCTATCTATCTATCTATCTATCTATCTATCTATCTATCTATCTATCTATCTATCTATCTATCTATCTATCTATCTATCTATCTATCTATCTATCTATCTATCTATCTATCTATCTATCTATCTATCTATCTATCTATCTATCTATCTATCTCTATGCTTCCCATTCTTAAGCTTAGTTTTTTACTTTCAGTTTTGTACACCAGATTCAAACAGTTGAATATACAATAGTTTTATTTATGGAAAGTATATTTGGACAATTATTCTCTACACTACACTTGCTTGTTTAGTCACATAAACTGAAATTAGAGGAACTACTAGAATTTTAGCAACCAGGAAATGGCTGAGAGAGTTTTGCATATTGCACCTTTAAAAGCATGCTCTCAACATGGTGATAAACTTCAATAAGCTCTACAAAGCAGACACCACAACAAAGAGTTTACCCAATTCCAAACCTTTACAAAACACAGATCTACATCCCAATACTTCACAAAGACTGTATACCACAATCTTCCTCACACAAACATGGTCCCATACATCCTGTTAATGTATCTGCTATTCAGAGTTACCTCGCTGAACTCTGCATGGTAAGAGCAACTACTATACATCTATATTCTGGCCGTTAAGTCATCTTCTCTCGTCGGAGTGGGCCTTCTATTGAAGTTGGATACACCCCGCCTCTCGTATGTCTTCATTCTCACGCTGAGTGGTTATTACTGTCAATTGCTGGGCCCCAACCAGCAGATGACTGATTGATAGCAATATAGTTCACACTTTTCTGGATTGCTCACAATCCCCTGAGACTGAGAGCTCCTCTCACCAATATAAAAGCAGGAATCCCACAGCCTGACAATACAAATAAATGGTAATTGCGCTCCCTTTAAAGATGGCTTTCACCGCTGGGAGAAAAGTTCAAGTGGCACAGCAATCTCAATATGTCTGGTATGTAGAGGCACATTAGGCTTTTATATGTGCTTTTGTATACCCAATGGAGTGCGTGTGCGTGTGTGTGTGTGTGTGTGTGCGTCGGCGCGCACCATTGTGTACGTGTTCAGTCTGAATCATGCCTTAGAATTATCAGATCCCACATCACTGTCAGCCACACACAAAAATACATCAGTACATGTGTCAGAGTGAAGAGACAGATGGTCGACTTACCGGCCTGCGATGAGTCTCCTGTGGGGAGACAAAGAGAGAGAAGAGATGGTTTAGTTCAAAGCTCAAATTAAGACAACCCTGGTTCACCCCCAACCCGACACAAATACAAGATGGATGACACATGAAGAAGAGAGAGAGAGAGAAAGGCATGAAGACAACAACATAACAACAGAAACACTTATTCACAGAGCAACACACATACACTTGCTACTAATTGATAAGGTGAAAAAAGTGGTAGAGACAGGAGTAAACGTTAACACCTTAAAGACCGTTTCACTTTTAGTCTTCCTTGTAAAAAAAAAAACAGACAATATAACACCTTTCAACTTCTATGATACACCTATGAACGTTTTCTGTGGATAAGGAAAAAGACGCACACGCTCATTTTAAATGGAGTCGTGAGGGCGTTTAGAGACGTCATTCCCATACTGAGAAACAGCTGCTAGGCTTTTATTGCCGCCGGTGCGCTTCCCACTACTTGGAAATTGTGGCCAACTTTCACATTCAGAATCAGGGCACAATCCCCAATCATTATACCCTCATCTGTGAATGACAGGGCATAAAATGTTGACATACCTGATATACCGGACGGCATAAGCCAATGGAGTCCTCCGAAGTGAGGAGAGAGTATTATGTGTGAGAGCGGGAGAGAGAGAGAGAGAGAGAGAGAGAGTGAGAGAGAGAGAGAGAGAGAGAGAAATTGAGCATGAAAGAGAGAGAAAGAGAGAGAAAGAGAGAGAAAGAGAGAGAAAGAGAGCAAGAGAGAGAGAAAGAGAGAAAGAGAGAAAGAGAGCAAGAGAGCAAGAGAGAGATATAGAGAGAGATAAAGAAAGAGATTAAGTAGGGAGTGACTCAGCATAAAGTTGATTCCAGGTTGTGAGAGAGCTCATCTAGTGTTGGGTGTGTGGATGGGACTAGAGCAGACAGGCAGAACTAGTCTAGTGGAAGATGGAAATAAGAAGAGAGAGAGAGAGATGGAGAAATCACTGTCCAACCAAGCGGAGAGCTCAATATCAATATCTATGGGTCTGCAAAGCTGGCACTACTGTCTTCCCTCGGCTCTCAGCTCGATACATGGTTATCCAGCCCACAATTAGGGGACGGGAGCAAATTTGTGCCAATTGGCAGATGTAGTGTGTTATATTTTGGGGGGTGCATACGCTACTGTGTAAATTGCCTCTGGCCTTTATGGTAGAGTGGCCAGACAGAAGCCACTCCTTAGTAAAAGGCACATGACAGCCCTCTTGGAGTTTGCCAAAAGGCAGACCATGAGAAACAAGATTCTATGGTCTGATGAAACCAAGTTTGAACTTGAGTGACCCAGCTAGAGTCCGGACTTGAACCCGAGAGAGACCTGAAAAAAGCGATATGATATTTCATTTTTTATTTGTTATAAATCAGCAACAATTTCTAAAAACCTGTTTTTGCTTTGTCATTATGGGGTATTGTGTGTAGATTTATGAGTAAAAAAAAGAACAAGGCTGAACGTAACAAAATTAGGAAAAAGTCAAGGGGTCGTGGGTTCGATTACAGGCTCAAAATGGCCATGAACAAATAACTTTTTTCTGAAACTCGTCAGTCTATTCTTGTTCTGAGAAATGAAGGCTATTCCATTCGAAAAAATTGCCAAGAAACTGAAGATCTTGTACAACGCTGTGAACTACTCCCTTCACAGAACAGCACAAACTGGCTCTAACCAGAATAGAAAGAGGAGTGGGAGGCTGAGCAAGAGGACAAGTACATTAGAGTGTCTAGTTTGTTAAACAGACGCCTCACAAGTCCTCAACTGGCAGCTTCATTATATAGTACCCGCAAAACACCAGTCTCAACATCAACAGTGAAGAGGTGACTCTGGGATGCTGGCCTTCTAGGCAGAGTTGCAAAGTCTGTGTACTTTTGCCCATCTTAATCGTTTATTTTTATTGGCCAGTCTGAGATATGGCTTTTTCTTTAACCTTAACCCAAAAACCAAATTCTAACCCTAACACTAATTCTAACAGTATGGACAGTATGGACAGTATAGACAGTATGGACAGTATATGAATAGAAAAGTTTTGTACAGCAGTAGTTATATAGGATGAGCCATGACTAGAATACAGTATACAGATTTGAAGTGGGTAAAATAGTAAACATTATTAAAGTGACTAGTGGTCAATGTCTCTATGTACATAGGGCAGCAGTCTCTATGGTACAGGGTAGAATACTAGGTGGTAGCCGGCTAGAACAGTGACTAAGGACAGTCGTGACTATTTAACAGTCTGATGGCCTGGAGATAGAAGCTGTTTCTCAGTCTCTCGGTCCCAGCTTTGATGCACCTGTACTGTCTCCGTCTTCTAGATGGTAGTGGGGTGAACAGGCCGTGGCTCGGGTAGCTGATGTCCTTGATGATCTTTTTGGCCTAGGGTGCTGTAGGTATCCTGGAGGGCAGGCAGTGTGCGTTGGACAGACTGCACCACCCTCCGGAGAGCCCTGTGGTTGCAGGCGGTACAACAGGCTAACAGGATGCTCTCAATGGTGCATCTGCAGAAGTTTGTGAGGTTCTTAGGGGCCAAGCTGAATTTCTTCAGCCTCCTGAGGTGCTGTTTCACCATTTTCACCATGCTGTCTGTGTGAAGAGACCATTTCAGGTTGTCAGTGATGTGCACACCGAGGAACTTGAAGCTTTTGACCCTCTCCACTGTGGCACTGTCGATGTTGCTGCTGTCTCCTGTAGTCCACAATCAGCTCCTTAGTTTTGTTGAAGTTTTAACCTCCTCCCTACAGGTTGTCTCACTGTTGTTGGTAATCAGGCGTAACACTGTTGACACGTGGCCAGGAGGGTACAGGAGGGGTCTGAGCATGCACCCTTGTGGGGCCACCGGAGTTGTTTTGCCTACCTTCACCACTTGGGGGCTTTAGATTCCTTGTTGACAATCAATGTGCCTCTTTAACTGCATGAGAGAGAAGCTTGAGCGTGATTTGTGTGTGCATAAAACACCTCCATTTTATTCTACAATCATTTCAAATGAGAATGGGGAGGAGGTTTAGCCATAGAATGGATGGAAAAAGACGCACAAGGAATTTAATTGTGAAACTTTTCATTGTCCATGGCTTTATTCACAGTATAGTCATTATCCAGTATTGTGACAGAATTGGTTTTCAGAAGAAGATAAATAGTAAATCCAGTCATGCCCAGAAATGAAATAGCGTTGGCCTTTTTCCGCACGTTGGTGTCTACATAACTGCCTGTGTGAATTAGATCTTATTTCTGCCTCAAAGGGAAGACACAGGAAAGACATTGACAACTTTCTTTCTCTCTCTTTCTCTTTCTCTTTCTCTTTCTCTTTCTCTTTCTCTTTCTCTTTCTCTTTCTCTTTCTCTTTCTCTCTCTCTCTCTCTCTCTCTTTCTGTCTCTTTCTCTCTCTCTCTCTCTCTCTCTCTCAAAGGCAAATCAAATCTTATATCATATTCAATAAACCTTAATAAATTGCAGGACATTCAATTAATTTGGTAGTGAAACGCTTTACCCATTTAATTTCTGCTTAATTAATTTTAACATAATTCGGAGTCCCTTGGAATGCTGAATTGAATTGATTGTTACTGAAGCTGTATTTCAAAGTCCAGGCTACATTTGTTGACTAATTAATTTCTGGAGGAGTTTATTATTACATGGTCTCTACAGTAGCTTTAGGGCGCTAGTGTATTTATTGTATAGGAAAACAGTATAGTTATAACAATATGGCATAGTTTTTCCTATGATGAGAGAAATTATGTCCACACTTAATGATATGCTTTAACTTTATATCATAGAAATACATGACTTTGATGTTTGATGCCTTGCTGGATATTGTGTGATTGTTATGTCATCAGCTTCCTCATTGTAAAGGATGATAGCAAATTAAAAGCAAAGCATAGTCTTCAGAGGAATGTAATAAACGTTCAATCAGAGGAGCTGTCAGTCAGGCTTTAGAGCAGGGATGGGCATCTTTGATAGGGGTGGGGCCACAAAAAATCAGAACTCATCATGAGGAGCCGCAGTGGCTCACGGGTCTGTGTACCCACATCCATACCCACACATGTAGTCAGAGCTGGCCCTAGTCTTTTGGGGCCTTAAGTGCAATTTTATAACACATTTTATGCAATTCTACAACTTTTGCCATAGGGTAGAGGGAAATGTTTGCAGTGAGAGTGACTAATAAAATCAATGGGAGCCCCAGGTCAGTAATTCGACCATGATTACTACAAGTTTAGATGGCTGGTTACACTAACTTACCAATCTAAAAAATGTTAGCTGACATGGGCTATTTGAATAACTGTCAATGACTGATAAAGAGGAAAAACTGCTGATGCACAACCAAATTTAGAGAATTCCCCCCAAAAGTGTTCCCTGAAAAAAATGTGTGTGATCCGCGCCGATACCTGCTCTAGAGGGAACCAGTCATAGAGATCCTATTAAATTACGTATTCTAATGCCTAATTCTATGGAACCAGCAGAAGTGTGACACTGGGTCATGTTCTAATCCTATTGGCCAATAACCAGTAACCAATAACAAGATTGTTTCTTCAGTGACGGTTGTCGTGGGGGAGGGAGAAGTGGACCATGGATCTACATTTGGTCACTAAATGCATGTTCAACGTTAAGCCTATACCTTCATTTCAAATGGGTCTTGACAAAGTCTTTCTGCATAGAAATTGTGTGTGTGTGTGTGTGTGTGCATGCGCGAGTGTAGCAAGTTGAAATCATATTTTTAATGATTATATTCAGAATTAGTAAAATTCACTTTCCAAATCCAAATATATTCAGATATAACATTAAAGTGTTAACTACTCATCTAACAATGAACTTGGAGAGGCCCAACCTGCAGTCCTTGTAACTATCACTCATCTCCCTCCATCTCTCTCTCACTCTACCATTTGTAAGTGTCTCTCTTTGAGGGCGTCCCCGCCCTCTGTTCCTCAGCAGCTCTGTTTGCTAACAGTCCCTTTTAAGGCTAGGGAAGTGATGACCACAGGCCCTGCAGGCAGTCAGACTGTCAGACTCAGACCCAGACCCAGGGAGAGGAACACAGTACATACAGTCCAGTACAGTACAGCGCTCTGCTAACCGCTAACCGGAATGACTGCCTCACTATAGTCTATTAAATGGGATTCAGGGAGGGAGGAAATGGACCTGGGGTATGGCATCCTGGGAGGAGTAGCGATGTAGAGAGGGTATGGGATTGTGAAAGAAGGGGAGATTTTTGTGATTGCTATAGGTGTGGTGGGGTGGGGTGGGGTGGGGTGTGTCATCACGGTATAGAAAACCGTAGGAGTAATTGAATCATGGGAAGTTATTAAACAATACATGTCATCCTCATTGCTCTGCACAGGAAGTCACCTGATCCTCCAACAGTTGCCCATTGGTTCCTGGAATTATCTAGCTATGTTCCCTTAAATTGCAGGTGCAATATAATTATATATAATAGCTAAACCCAGGATTTTCAATGTATGAATTTGTATAGTCCCCTAACATACTGTAACTACATGTTTACTGACTAACAATCTATGTAGACGGGTGCCTCCGGGTTTGGCCCCTCTTGGCCCCCGACCACTCCGGGTGCTTCGTTCGCCCCTGCTCTAGCAGACCGGATCCAACTAGCAACTTAACTAGCAAACCCTTGACCTGTGTGGTCTGGTGCGCTGGTGTTGGGGTGGATCGTTATGTGGAGTGGCCGGGGGGCACGGAGGCCGGTCTGAGAGGCACTGTCGCAGACTATCAAATAACTGCGTGTGAAAATAAAAATTCCTGTAGTGAAAATTATTGTTCAACTGTATATAATCTTACTGTGCAGGAATAATTGTGAAAACTTAATAAAAATGTAATGGAGACGATAGTCAATAATCAGATAATAATAATAATAATAATAAGTTATTATGGGGCAATTTGGAGAAAGGAGCAGGTCATCCAATGGCGGGTCCCATTTATACACCACTGGCCTGGGGGGACGAGGGAGTCAGTCAATATCTGAGCATGAGAACGACTAACGGAAGGGCAACAACTTGTCCGTCAATTTGTGTTGCACTAATGATGCTTCACAAACACAGGATACATGACAGGCCTGTCCTGCTAATTAGAACTCTGGGTTAGCTATAGGTCGCTGGGGAGGGAGCCTCTCTGGAATACTGCTGGCATTCAGACTCGTATTAAGACTCATAATTGACAAGCTGTGTACGATATTGATGGGACTCAATCAGATTGTTTTTGAAATGTGCAAGAGTTGTAATGTTGGATAGTGCTTAATAAGTCTAAAAAGTCTAAGAGAAACTATTTGATTGGAACTGTCAATATGAGCATTAAAGTACGTGACTCTGGAGCTCCTGGAATTGCTAAAACCTCAACATGGTCTCCTTAGAATATATTGAAATAGCGACGTTTGACCATTGTAGATATGTATCACATGCTAAGTTAGTGAACTACTCTCAAGTACAAAGGAGCTGTCCAATAAGGTGGTGCTTCAAAACAGTGATTGACAGTAACACACCTCAAAGCCATGTCACTATCAACATTTGTTTTGGGCAATGAGAGAAAACATCAAGAGTATGTCAAAAGTGACCCTCCCCCCCAGCCAAAAGCTGATATAGTGGCTATGTAATAGTGTAACTAATGTATTTTGATGTAATCTAACCCATTATACTATATAATGAGAAGCCAAACATACAGTATGGTTTCAGGTATGGAACCATGTTGATGCTACATCCTTGATTTTCAACAGTCAGTATGGATGTGAGGGACTGGACTGCTGTGTTATATCTTGGAGAAGGGGAGGAGAGGGAGAGAGAATAGGAGGAAGAGGAGGATGGATGGATGAAAAGAAGGAGAGGAGACAATGAGGGAGGGGAGAGGAAAGGGAGGGACATAAGGAGAGAGGGAGAGAAAGTAGAGGTAGAGGAGAGGAGAGGAGAGGAGAGGAGAGGAGAGGAGAGGAGAGGAGAGGAGAGGAGAGGAGAGGAGAGGAGAGGAGAGGAGAGGAGAGGAGAGGAGAGGAGAGGAGACCTTGTTGCCTGGTAACAGTGCCAGACAGTTGGGTGCCCGGGTACAAGAACCTGAACCTATTTTAAAGTGTGGTTTGGCACCAGGAACTACAGTAGGGAAAATGCTAAACTAAAACTATTGGGACTGTAGCGACTGTGTTGGCATCAAAATCTACTCAAGCGTTGATTGACATGGTAATGGACCAATAGTGAGAAAAAAAAGAGAAAAAAACGGACCCCTCTGACGCTGTACGTTAAAATGTGACGTGTCATTCCGTAACGTACATTATGCAACTCATTCTGTGTCGTACAGCCTCTTTCCACCAGATTAAAACAAGAAAGAGACAGGGACAGGGTAAGGGGGATACCTAGTCAATTGTACAACTGAATAACTACATTTTTTGCATCATCACTGCAAGCCATTATGACTCAAAAGCCGCGAAAGCCGCTGTTTACTTCTGAAGATAGCTTTAGCGCCGCCCTAAAAACCTGATTCAAATTCGACACAAACCTTCAAATAGGTATGTTATTATACTCTTTATAGTGTTTTATTTACATTTTAGAGATGATAAGTTTCACAGATCGGTTGAAAAGAGCAGTTTCCCCACATGGCAGATCTCCCCCTTTCACTATCAACCAGTAGGTTCCGATTCCCCACGCACCATTTATAAAAAGACCTGTCGGAGCCTATTTGCCATATCTTCAATTTAAGCGTACTATAAGTGTGTGCCCTCAGACCTGGAGGGAATCAAAAGTAATTCCCCAACCTAAATAGTAAAGCCCTCTTTACTGGCTCAAACAGCTGACCCAATCAGCCTGTGACCAACCCTCAGTAAACTTTTGGAAAAAATAGTGTTTGACCAGATACAATGCTATTTTACAGTAAACAAACAGACTTTCAGAACGCTTATAGGGAAGAACATTCAACAAGCACGGCACTTACACAAATGACTGATGATTGGCTGAGAGAAATTGATGATAAAAAGATTGTGGCAGCTGTTTTGACTTCATCACTACTTGTATTTGTGAGAGGTATTGACATGTTGAATGCACCGATCTGTCTGTTTGAACTACTGGCACACATCCATACATACCCCACAAGACATGCCACCAGAGGTCTCTTCACAGTCCCCAGAACAGACTCTCAGGAGTTTGGCGCCGCCCTGAGTGGTCGCCTGTTAAGCAGCTCCCGTTGTTCGTGCATTAATTGTTGTTTTAGTTCGTTTTCTTTCGTCTATTTCGTCTATTTTCTTTAGTTTTATTTTTTATTTTGCTACAGTCGAACTATAACAGTTCAGGATTATGGATTTTATGGATTTTATCGCAGCTGAACATCGACAGGAGTCGTCAACTGTTATTGTTTACAACAGAGCCCAGCTCCTGGATTTAGCCCACGCAGCGCTGCTGCTCCCCAGGAAAAAGTTTGATATTCCGGACGAGTTGAAAAGACGACGCCGTGGATGCAGGGCGGGATTGAAATGTAAGGCAAAGCGGAGGAGGTTCAAGTACAAGCCGGCTATACCATCTATTATTATGGGCAATGTGAGGGCTCTACATAACAAGATGGATGAGTTGGCGGGACTTGTTCGTGGACAAAGGATTTATCGGGAAACGAGCCTAATGTGTTTTACTGAGACTTAGCTGAACGATAACATCCCCATACAGAACGTCACTATCGACGGTTTCCAGACCATCAGAGCGGACAGGGATCGCGTCTCTTCCGGTAAGAGTAAGGGTGGTGGGCTGGCTTTATTAGTTAACAACAGATGGTGTCATCCGAAACATATTACTCTTAAGGAAGAGTTTTGTAGCCCGGACATTGAGCTGTTAGCCGTTAGCCTGAGACCCTACTATTTGCCGAGGGAATTCACGGCGGCCATTGCTGTTATTGTTTACATCCCGCCCTCTGCTGACGCAAACACAGCGTGTGACGTCATCCACTCTGTTATCGCGACGTTACAGACAGCACATCCCAGTGCTTTCTTTGCCATTTCGGGGGATTTTAACCATGCATCTCTCTCTTCAACGCTGCCCACGTTCAAACAGTTCGTGAAGTGCCCAACCAGGAATAATAAAACTCTGTACTTGTTATATGCTAATGTGAAGGATGCATACAACTCCACTGCACTCCCTCCCCTCGGTAGATCGGATCACAACCTTGTCCACCTCACCCCACTCTACAGGCCTATGGTCCAACACCAGCCTGCAACCACCAGGACTATTAGGAGATGGTCCCCTGAGGCGAATGAGGCCCTACAGGACTGCTTTGAAACAACAGACTGGGATGTGCTCTGTGAGGCTCATGGGGAGGACATCGATGGACTCACTGACTGCATAACAGACTATATTAATTTTTGTGTAGACAACACTGTACCCACCAGGAAGGTACGCTGTTTCCCAAACAATAAACCCTGGGTCACCAGCGACCTGAAGGCCCTGCTGAATGAGAAGAAGAGGGCCTTCAAGGAGAAGGACAAGGACAAATTGAAATGCGTCCAGAGGGAGCTGAAGTTGCGGATTGCTGAGGGGAAGAGAGTGTATAAGGAGAAGATGGAGGACAAGCTGAGGCAGAGCCAGGTGAGAGAGGTGTGGAAGGGTATGAGAAATATCACTGGCTTCAAAAAGTCAAACAGTGGGCAGACGGAGGGGACCCAGGACAGAGCCAATGAGCTGAACCAATTTTTTAACAGGTTCGATACTGGCCCTGTCCACCTCCCCTCCAGCTCCCCAGACCACACACCCTCACGGCTATCCCACCCCCACTTTGCTCACAGCACCTCTGCTGAGACAATCAGTGACCCCACCTCCGCCCCTGCCCCCCCTGGACTGATCCTCAACACCCCCCTTCCCCCCACCTCCCCACCTGGGCTGGCTTTCACCACCAACCAAGTGAAGAGAGAGCTGGAGAGACTACACCAGTGGAAAGCGGCGGGCCCTGATGGCATCAGCCCAAGGGTGCTGAGGGTCTGTGCTGACCAACTGTGTGGAATACTCCAGCGTCTTTTCAACCTTAGCCTGAGCCTAGAAAGGGTCCCTGTGCTGTGGAAAACATCCTGCCTCGTCCCAGTGCCCAAGAAGGCACACCCCACTGTCCTGAATGACTTCAGACCTGTAGCGCTAACATCCCACATCATGAAGACCCTGGAAAGGTTAGTCCTCGCTCACCTCAGACCCCTGGTGTGTTCATCAATGGACCCCCTGGCATGTTTGCATACCAGCGCAACATCGGGGTGGATGATGCAATCATCTACCTTCTGTAGAGGGCCTACTCTCACCTGGACAACGCAGGTTGCACTGTGAGGGTCATGTTTTTTTACTTCTCCAGTGCCTTCAATACCATTCAGCCCCTGCTACTGGGTGAGAAGATGAGGAGGATGAAAGTGGAAGCACCCCTTAGTCTCCTGGATCACGGACTACCTGACCGGTAGGCCACAATTTGTGCGACTACAGAGCTGTGTGTCAGAACGGGCAGTTAGCAACACAGGGGCCCCCCAGGGTACGGTCCTGTCCCCCTTCCTGTACACCTCAGACTTCAGATATAACTCTGAAACATGCCACCTACAGAAGTTCTCGGATGACTCTGCTATTGTAGGGTGCATCAGGGGTGGGCAGGAGGAGGAGTACAGGAGCACAATCAGTGACTTTGTGTTGTGGTGTGAGCAGAACCACCTTCAGCTCAACATCAGCAAAACTAAGGAGATGGTGGTGGACTTCAGGAGAACCAAGGCACAACTGACTGCAGTCCCTATAAAGGGGATGGATGTGGAAATGGTTGAGTCATACAAGTTCCTGGGTGTCCATATGGACAACAGGCTGGAATGGGCTGGTAACACCGGGGCCCTGTACAAAAAGGGCCAGAGCCGACTCTACTTTCTGAGGAGGCTCAGGTCCTTCAACGTGTGCAGTAAACTACTGCATACCTTCTACCAGTCTGTGTCTTTTTTGCAGTGGTGTGCTGGGGAGCAAACATCAAAGCCAGTGATGCTTCTCGGGTAAATAAGCTGATCAGGAAGGCTAGCTCTGTCCTGGGGATGAGCCTTGACACTCTAGAGGAGGTGGCGGAGAGACGGATCCTGGCCAAACTGCTGGCCATCATGGACAACGTCACCCACCCTCTGCATGCTATGGTTATGACGCAGAGGAGCACTTTCAGTCACAGACTGATCCCACCACGGTGTGCCAGAGAGCGCTACAGGAGGTCCTTCCTGCCGGCGGCTATGAGACTATATAATGCCTCACCGGGGTGCCGTGCCGTCGGCAACATAGATCTGGAACTGTTGGGGTGCTAGGACCTAGTTTAACAATTATGCATCCATCCGTGAGTAACTCTGGTCCGTCAGCACTCATCCACTCAGGACCTATTTATTCATACAGGTCTGTATATACATACTCATGTACAGTTGTTATATTATATCACATGCAATATTGTAAGTAATTATTGGACGTAAGCATTCACTCAGGAATGCATATTAGTATCCTGCCAGTTGCACCTTTTCTCATTGCTTTTAGTATATCGAATGTGCAATAAGTGCAGTTGTCTGTAATTAAACCCTGCGCACTAAGGACTGTATTTTAAGGGAATTACTATTATTACCCCAAATGATATCATACACACATTTAGCTATTAAAGTATCTCTTCCTGTCATTTACCTGTACAGTTTGTGTAAACATGCAAGTATTCACTTATCTGTAAATATAACTGTATACCTAACTGTACAGCTAATTTAACCATGCAAATTTTCACTTATCTGTTCATTTACCCAGTCTGTCTATTAAGTAAACTATTATTACCCTCGCTCATATCATACGCGTTTTTAGCTACTGAAGTATTTCTCTGCCATCGACCTGTATAGTATAGTTAACCATCCAACATCCACCAATGTATAGTGTACATATTCAGCCAACCACTCATACTATGCAATGTCCTTTTATAGCTTTTTTTGCACTCCAGATATCTTGTATTTCTATACTTTTTCATACTGCCGCTCTATGTATCATGTACCGTGTATCTGTCTTTTGTGTACTTTCGTTGTGGCATTTTGCACCTGCCCTGTGTTTTTGTTGTAGCTGCTTGACAATGAAATTTCCCCCCCGGGGGATCAATAAAGTATCTATCTATCTATCTATCTATCTATCTATCTATCTATCTATCTATCTATCTATCTATCTATCTATCTATCTATCTATCTATCTATCTATCTATCTATCTATCTATCTATCTATCTATCTATCTATCTATCTATCTATCTATCTATCTATCTATCTATCTATCTATCTATCTATCTATCTATCTATCTATCTATCTATCTAAAGTACTACATAGAGCCATAAATACATGGAACTCTATTCCACATCAAGTAACTGATGCAAGCAGTAATATTTGATAAAATAAATGATAAATAATAGACCTTATGGAACAGCGGGGGACTGTGAAGCAACACAAAGATAGGCACAGACACATGCATACACACACATGATAACATACACACTAAAAACATTTTGTGTTGTAGATATGTGGTAGTAGAGTAGGGGCCTGAGGGCACACACTTAATGTGTTGTGAAATCTGTTGTGAATGTATTGCAATGTTTTTAAAATTGTACAACTGCCTTGATTTTGCTGGACCCCAGGAAGAGTAGTTGCTGCCTTGCCAGGAACTAATGGGGATCCATCTCTGCTCCTGATCGTGTCCTGCCACCGCTCCCTGTTTGACCAGCGCTTCACCTACTGATCCCATGCTCCTTGTGCGTCTGCACAATCCCTCCCTCCCTCCCTCCCTCCCTCCCTCCCTCCCTCCCTCCCTCCCTCCCTCCCTCCCTCCCTGCCTACCTGCCTCCTACCCTACCTTCTTGGCCCCAGCCTTCCTCTGTAATCCCCACAGCTCAATGCTGAGACTGCAGTCTCTTAATTCACCAAATCCCCCAATGCACCCGTCAGCCCATACCTCTCCGGTGTCAACCGTTTCTCACGCACACACACACACACACCTCTACACACACTCATACCTCAAACACGGACTCACGCACACACACACACACACACACACCTCTAAAAGTTATTAGCGCTTCCATTACATGGAAAAACAACGACAGCCACTCAGAAGTCTTGAAGCTGATGATGTGTCAGAGTTGTTTAGGTCTGATTACAGCCTCTCATCTCCAATAATGAGATGCTCTTTTATTCAGCAGATCTGAGATCTGTCACTGACAAAGAGACACATTTTTATTTTTGATTTCATTAAACGTTTTGTTTTCTTGCAAAATGCTAAAGCACTCATCAATTTTGCGATCAAAAAGTGTCCCTGAGAACGATGTGTAATTTTAGCCTTCCATGGCAGAATTGTCGTGCAGAGTCTGTCAACTGCTAAATGTGGGTTCAAACAACTGACGTCATTTGTTTTCCCTGATGAAATGTTACTGGCAAATAATATATAATGAAATAATCAAATTGACAAACCAATAGGAGCTGTACTTCTAGTTCACACGATTTAACTCTGATATTTACGGGCCGTCGAGTCCTTGTATGTCTTCAAATCTAATGAGAGTTTACCCCTCTTGTCATGGATGTAGGTAGGCTTTTAGTATTTTAGCGGAGTGAATGCGTTCAGAATAACATAACGCATTAGTTCAATATCGTATCTACTTTTGGTCTGTACGGTTTGTTTAAGTATATTTCAGAGAACATTTCATCTAATTGAACCAATTCAATCCCTCCAGCCTATGGATACATAATTCACAGCATACCGTATGCAATGTAACACCAATAATCAAACCATATGTATGATTCATCTCTAACATCATATTCCGTTTTCCCAATCATATAATTTTTCGGCTATTCAATATTTCATGACAGGATGCAGAATAATCGACTTGCCCCAAAACACATGGATACTGTCTGTTTTCTGTTTTACTTTGGAGACGGTTATCCAACTGGTTATCCAACGGTTTCAAACTACAGATTGTATCATTTGCTCCGTCGGATATAAAGCTCTGTTCCATTTCCTCTCTTTTTAATTGTTAATTTGGATGCGACCAATTGAGGCAATCAGAGCTTTGTAACGGACGCTGAGAGATGCCTGGAGAGCCTTGTTATTCGTGTTTGGTTAGTTAACCATCACAGCTTGTTAAGCGAGGGAGTGTAGGCAACGGAAAAGAGAGAAATAGGCTGCCCAATTAATTATTGGCAAAAGATCTGATCTGATTGGTCAAAAGACCAATTATTGGCAAAAGATCAGAATTGGACCTGCCTGTGTAAACGCAGTCATAGAGAAGAGAGGAGGGGAAAAGAAGAGGGGGAGAGGGGAGGGGAAGAGGGAGAGAAAAGTCTAGAGACAAGGGAGAGAGAAAACAGAAAGAAAATAGAAAGTGGAGAGAAAGAGAGAAAATCCTAAAGCTACTTATTCATTATACTCTGGGGAGGAGGTATAGCATTAAGGGTACTTTAACGGTCCCTTTGGGGGTGCAATAAATAAACATTTAGAGTGACCTTTGCTTCTGTGTAAGGGGTTAAAGGGGTCACAAAGGGGCACTTAGTGCATCAAGGCCCTAACATGGGCTCTTTGTGATTACAAGGGTTGTTGTTTTTCAATGTGGATTGGCCCTTAATCCAGTTAATGTTCTGGCCCTGGGCTAATGGGCTGTGCTCACTGTTCTGTTGTATGGCTGAGGCCTAGCGAATGTTGATTGAATTATTCAGCTGATCGCTTAATATCTTGCATTAGTTGATTAATCTACCAATTAATAGGGGTGAGTTAAATTGGGATGGCTGTGATTCTCAGTGGTGTAATACTGTGAAAGCAATGCAAAGCTGCTCTGATGTGATTTAGCTGCTTCCTCAACTACCCTCTGAGGGCAGAGAAAGAGGGAGAGAGAGGAAGAGAGACAGAGAGAGGAGAGAGAGAGAGAGAGAGAGAGAGAGAGAGAGAGAGAGAGATGGAGATGGAGATGGAGATGGATAGAGAGGAAGTGCTGACTTTTAAGATTGTAGTGAGCTGAGTAGTAACCAAAATAGAAAAAACATGAAATTAGTAGGTGTCCAAACCTTTGACTAGTACTGTATATACCGTACAGTGCATTCGGAAAGTATTCAGACCCCTTGACTTTTTCCACATTTTGTTACGTTATAGCTTTATTCTAAAAATGATTAAATAAATGTTTTCCTCATCAATCTAGACACACTACCCCATAATGACAAAGCAAAAACAGGTTTTAAAAAATGTTTTCACTTATATTATATATTCACTTATGGTAGAGCATGGTGGGTTCGTTTCCCACGGGGGATCAGTATGAAAAAAGTATGAACATGTATGCACAAACTAACTATAAGTCACTCTGGATAACAGTGTCTGCTAAATGACTAAATGTGAAAACAGAAAAACCTTATTTACATAAGTATTCAGACCCTTTGCTATGAGACTCAAAACTGTTTCCATTGATAATTTAACTAGGCAAGTCAGTTAAGAACTAATTCTAATTTACAATGATGGCCATAGTAGTACAGCGCACCTGGAGCAAATTAGGGTTAAGTGCCTTGCTCAAGGACACATCGACAGGTTTTCAACTTGTTCGCTCAGGGATTTGATCCAGCAACCTTTCAGTTACTGGAACAACACTCTAACCACTAGGCTACCTGCCATCTTTGAGTTGCTGTGGTAAATTCAATTGATTGGACATGATTTGTAAAGGCAGTTGACAGTGAATGTCGGAGCAAAAAACAATTTTTTGTTTTTGCATAGAGCTCCGAGATTGTGCCGAGGCACAGCATTGAAGGTCCCCAAGAACACAGTGGCCTCCATCATTCTTAACTTAAAGAAGTTTGGAACCACCAAGTCTCTTCCTAGAGCTGGTCCCTGGGCCAAACTGAGCAATTGGGGGAGAAGGGCATTGGTCAGGGAGGTGACCAAGAACCTGATGGTCACTCTGACAGAGCTCCGGAGTTTCTCTGTGGAGATGGGAGAACCTTCCAGAAGGACAACCATCTCTGCAGCACTCCACCAATCAGGCCTTTATGGTAGTGGCACTCCTCAGTAAAAGGCACATGACAGCCCACTTGGAGTTTGCCAAAAGGCACATAAAGACTCTCCGACCATGAGAAACAAGATTATCTCGTCTGATGAAACCAAGATTGAACTCTTTGGCCTGAATGCCAAGCATCACATTTGGAGGAAACCTGCCACCATCTCTACGGTGAAGCATGGTGGTGGCAGCATCATGCAGTGGGCATGTTTTTCAGGGACTGGGAGACTAGTCAGGATCAAGGGAAAGTTGAAAAGAGCAAAGTACAGAGAGATCCTTGATGAAAACCTGCTCGAGAGCGCTAAGGACCTCAGACTGGGGACTGAATGGAACTGGCAGTACTGTAGTACATGTATCTAATGAAGTGCATATTCAATGATGTCATCCCGTCATTGAATTTAAATATTCATGAGGATTCCATTTTGAAGAGATTTGAGGACGTTATACTTTTAAAAAAAACGTTGTGTTATAACGTCATGAAATAGGGACAATTCAGCTTTACATAAAACCCCCTAAGGTAAGGAAATAGCAGAATAATTATTTTCTGATTGGACTACAGTGATGTAGTCATAACAAATTAAATTGTGAAGAAGATTTTAATTAGCGAACGACCTTTCCTCCTGACCCTCTTCTCAACAAAGTGCTGGGATTGACAACATATTGTACACACCATCCCTATGAGTGGCCTTTCAGTACAAATGTTGATAACTGTTGATTGATTATGAGTGGTCATATGATTAATGTCCCTTTACAGTTACTTAGAAATGAGCAACACTCAGCAGTAAGCATCTGTTCCATGAGGAACTGGGACGGATGTGGATGACATCATGGTTAGAAAGGCTAGAAGGAGATCAGAGGCCTAGGAGAGTAGGGGTCTTCTCAAAGACCCAGTGGAGCGCCAATGTTTAGAGAGAGAGAGAGATAGAGAGAGAGAACGAGAGAGGGAGAGAGATAGAGAGAGAGCGAAAGAGAGAGTACCCTAAACAGAGAGCAGACAGAGAGTACCCTAAGACCCACAGAGAGTACCCTAAACAGAGAGTACACAGTGGCAGAATACCTGACCACTGTGACCGACTCAAACTTAAGGAAAGCTTTGACTATGTACAGACTCAGTGAGCATAGCCTTGCTATTAAGAAAGACATGCTATGTGCACACTGCCCACAAAATGAGGTGGAAACTGAGCTGAACTTCCTAACCTCCTGCCAAATGTATGACCATATTACAGACACATATTTCCCTCAGATTACACAGATCCACAAAGAATTCAAAACAAACCCAATTTTGATAAACTCCAATATCTACTGGGTGAAATACCACACTGTGCCATCACAGCAGCAATATTTGTGACCTGGTGCCACAAGAAAATTGCAACCAGTGAAGAACAAACACCATTATAAATACAACCCATATTTATGTTTATTTATTTTCCCATTTGTTTTAACTATTTGTTTAAACTATTTGCACATTGTTCCAATACTGTATATAGACATAATATGACATTTGAAATGTCTTTATTCTTTTGGAACTTCTGAGTGTAATGTTTACTGTTCATTTTTATTGTTTACTATCTACTTCACTTGCTTTGGCAATGTTAACATATGTTTCCCATACCAATAAAGCCCTTAAATTGAATTGAATTAAATTGAGAACAAGAGAGAGAGAGAGAGAGAGAGAGAGAGAGAGAGAGAGACAGAGAGAGACAGAGAGAGAGAGAGCAGTGTGTGTCATTGACAGTTCTTATTACCATCACACACTGGGAGGTATCCTGTATTACCATCACACACTGGGAGGTATCCTGTATTACCATCACACACTGGGAGGTATCCTGTAGTACCATCACACACTGGGAGGTATCCTGTATTACCATCACACACTGGGAGGTATCCTGTATTACCATCACACACTGGGAGGTATCCTGTATTACCATCACACACTGGGAGGTATCCTGTATTACCATCACACACTGGGAGGTATCCTGTAGTACCATCACACACTGGGAGGTATCCTGTATTACCATCACACACTGGGAGGTATCCTGTATTACCATCACACACTGGGAGGTATCCTGTATTACCATCACACACTGGGAGGTATCCTGTATTACCATCACACACTGGGAGGTATCCTGTATTACCATCACACAAAACAAGACCTCTGCTTTTCTCTTGACGTCCTTATGGGGAAATTGTTGTAGAAGTCTATAGCTATTAGTCACATGGTGCTGGGGGCATTTTCTGACATAGGAAGTATGTCTGTACTACGTGTGGATTTTTTAAATGTTTTTTAAAATCTGGGGAACTAGTACTAAAGAGAAAGATGCTCCAAATGTCAACACTGAAAGTCCCTGATTCAATCAAACAGACACTACCGATTTCAACCAATCCTGTCTCAGTGTTGGTGGAGTATCTTGGATACAGTGCAGACACTTCTTTTATTAAAGTTTCATAACATGTGTACTGCAAAACTACTGCATTTGAACTTTGATTGCATTGAGCTCATATTATGACTTACTGAAGGACTACATTGCTACCATTTATCCCCACACCAATCAGTCACCACTCTGGTAAGCCAAAGCCATTTTTTTTCCCCCCACACCAATCAGTCACCACTGACTAGCCAGAGCCATTTCCACCCACACCAATCAGTCACCACTCTGATTAGCGAGAGCCATTTCTACCCACACCAATCAGTCACCACTCTGACTAGCGAGAACCATTTCCAACCACACCAATCCGTCACCACTCTGATTAGCGAGAGCCATTTTCACCCACACCAATCCGTCACCACTCTGATTAGTGAGAGCCATTTTCACCCACACCAATCAGTCACCACTCTGATTAGCGAGAGCCATTTGCCCTTCATGTCTCCATTCACTCAGAACACAAGCCTTTGTTTTGATCCGGGGCCTGGCAAATGTAGTGTATGTTTATACAGTAACAGTCAAAAGTTTGGACACACCTACTCATTCCAGGGCTTTTCTTTATTTTTATTATTTTCTACATTGTAGAATAATAGTGAAGACTTGAAAACTATGAAGTAACACATACAGAATCATGTAGTAACCAAAAAAGTGTTAAACAAATGAGAATATATTGTATATTTGAGATTCTTCAAAGTAGCCACCCTTTGCCTTGATGACAGCTTTGCACACTAAATAAAAACCCTTGAATGAGTAGGTGTGTCCAAACTTTTGACTGGTACTGTATAAACATACACCACATGACCAAACGCATTTGGACAACTGCTCGTCGAACATCTCATTCCAAAATAATGGGCATTAATAAGGAGTTGGTTCCCCCTTTCCTGCTATAATAGCCTCCACTCTTCTGGGAAGGCTTGTTGGAACATTGCTGCAGGGACTTCAGCTTCCATTGTTGGGCATTTAGGCCTGGTTTGCAGTCAGCTTTCCAATTCATGACAAAGGTGTTTGATGGGGTTGAGGTCAGGGCTCTGTGCAGGCCAGTCAAGTTCTACCACACCGATCTCGACAAACCATTTCTGTATGGACCTCACTTTGAAGACGGGGGCATTGTCATGCTGAAACAGGAAAGGACCTTCCCCAAACTGTTGCCACAAAGTTGGAAGCACAGAATCATCTAGAATGTAATTGTATGCTGTAGTGTTAAGATTTCCCTTTACTGGAACTAAGGGGCCTAGCCCGAACCATGAAAAACAGACCCAGAACATTATCCTGGCATTCGCCAAACACAGATTAGTCTGTAGGAATGTCAGACGGTGAAGCGTGATTCATCACTCAGGAGAACGTGTTTCCACTGCTCCAGAGTCCGATGGTGGCGACCTTTTAAACATCATTTGAACCTTATCTATATTGTATCCTACTCAAATAATTTCATCAGTTGAAGCAATAGACATTTATATTTTTGTTTTTAGTTATCATTATTGTGTCTGTGGGGGAAATAGGTGATCTGTGTGTTTGTCATAAAAACATATGACTACTTTAAGTATAAACAATCAAAAAGAAATAATTCATAATAATAATATAATTGGGACAAAAATTCTATCACCTTGCAACAAATTAGTTTGTTTATTATATTCATATATTGTCTTTGAAGAGCAACATTATTTTTGTACTGAACTAACCAATTTATTTTTATAAATAACAACCAATTACGGTGGGGTAAAAAAAAAGTGCTTTTCAACAGCAGTAGTCATATTCCCACATCTATCTGTCTGTCAGTCTGAATATACATACAGTATATTGTCTTGATCAGAGACATACCTGCAGTTATGTAATGCAATAGCAGTCCATCAAAGCCTACTAATAACCTGTAACTCCACAGGTCAGGACCTCTTTAAATGGGTACATCTCCCTTCTCTTATTTACAGCAGTGCAGTTAAGGTTAAAAGAAACCACAGGATGTCTCTGGAAACCTATACACCTCTCATCATGGTGTTAAAGATCTTTAGGGAGATCTTCCTACCTGGGAGAGCAGGAGGCAAGGTCATAGAGGGTGAGGATAGCTACTAATTAGCCATGTGATTGGACTAGTCTGGAGAGGAAGGGATACGATCTTGGCGCAGGCCCAGGTATAGCTGTGTCTTATCTCTGTAATAACAGAACTGATGAAGTCCATATGCTGTAACACCACTGCAATGTCAACCTATGTTAATTTTGTTGTATTTATTTTGGGGGTCAGTACAGTGCGTTTGACAAAACTAATCGACTATAGAGTTTAAAACATGTGATATGTCTGAAATACTGTAGATGTGAAACTATTAAAACCTTTTAAATGTAACTAAATGTAATCAAAAATGTAAATCTATGTAATCCTCAAAAGTATTAAAAGTATTATTATGAGAGAGCCATAAACAAAAACTAGTAATGCTGCATATTACAAAAAAGGTTAAAATCTGACCTTTCTGGTAATTATTATTTGTTTAATTGTTGAGGACACAAGCTGAAGAACAAAGTACAAATATGATAAAATTATGAAAAAATGTAATATTTTATATTATCTATTTCCTATTAAAAGAAATGTTTGAATAAAAGGAAATTACATATTTTTCTAAATATAGTATAAAAAAAAATGTAAACAGAAAATGTGCAGATTTTTTAAAGGTCTCTTTTGATTAAAACGTCTGCCCTCATCGATGTAAAAATGTAATTAATTATTTTTGATTACTGGATATACATTTTTCAATGGTAGTGTCTAATAATCTTAACTAATTTAAATATGTGACGCCTTAAAACCGTTATCCGT
Source organism: Thymallus thymallus (assembly GCA_023634145.1). Taxonomy (NCBI): domain Eukaryota; kingdom Metazoa; phylum Chordata; class Actinopteri; order Salmoniformes; family Salmonidae; genus Thymallus; species Thymallus thymallus. Next base: position 18,092,807 of record CM042422.1, read on the forward strand.
GCACATCATACAGTTTTGATTAGTAAGATAGCTCAGGCAGAATGATACTGGTAACTAACCCCTTCATTTGTGTTGTGACTGTTAGCTAGCAGGCTACTTACAGTTGAAGTCGGAAGTTTACGTACACTTAGGTTGAAGTCATTAAAACTCATTTTTCAACCACTCCACATATTTCATATTAACAAACTATAGTTTTGGCAAGTCGGTTAGGACATCTACTTTGTGCATGACACAAGTAATTCTTCCAACAATTGTTTACAGAGAGATTATTTAACTTACAATTCACTATATCACAATTCCAGTGGGTCAGAAGTTTACATACAATAAGTTGACTTTGCCTTTAAACAGCTTGGAAATTTCCAGAAAATTATGTCATGGCTTTAGAAGCTTCTGATAGGCTAATTTACATAATTTGAGTCAATTGGAGGTGTACCTGTGGATGTATTTCAAGGCCTACCTTCGAACTCAGTACCTCTTTGCTTGACATCATGGGAAAATCAAATGAAATCTGCCAAGACCTCAGAAAAGAAATTGTAGACCTCCACAAGTCTGGTTCATCCTTGTGAGCAATTTCCAAACGCCTGAAGATACCACATTCATCTGTACAAACAATAGTACGCAAGTATAAACACCATGGGACCACGCAGCCGTCATACCTCTCAGGAAGGAGACGCGTTCTGTCTCCTAGAGATGAACGTACTTTGGTGTGAAAAGTGCAAATCAATCCCAGAACAACAGCAAAGGACCTTGTGAAGATGACCATCGTTATGTTTGGAGGAAAAAGGGGGATGCTTGCAAGCCGAAGAACACCATCCCAACCGTGAAGCACGGGGGTGGCAGCATCATGTTGTGGGTGTGCTTTGCTGCAGGAGGGACTGGTGCACTTCACAAAATAGATGGCATCATGAGGAAGTAAAATTATGTGGATATATTGAAGCAACATCTCAAGACATCAGTCAGGAAGTTAAAGTTTGGTCGCAAATGGATCTTCCAAATGGACAATGACCCCAAGCATACTTACAAAGTTGTGGCAAAATGGCTTAAGGACAACAAAGTCAAGGTATTGGAGTGGCCATCACAAGCCCTGACCTCAATCCTATAGAAAATGTGTGGGCAGAATTGAAAAAGCGTGTGCGAGCAAGGAGGCATACAAGCCTGACTCAGTTACACCAGTTCTGTCAGGAGGAACGATCCAGAAAAAGAATGGATGCCATCGTGTTAATTTTTATCAATTGGGGAGAATATTCGATGGGTCTTGCCAGAAAGCTAATCCTGAAGACAGATGCTGTACCATCATCATTGACATTGGATTTTGCAAGCGCTAAACAAAACGTAACTATCAGAGTTTGATGAATCTGACACGGTGGCTATAACTGTGGCTGTTTTGACTTGTGAACGGTATATTTTCTGTAACAGTCACTATATAGTTTTGGTTCTTCCATCCCTGAAGCCCCACTAGGTTGAGTCTGAGAACTGCCAGCACATAGCTGTCACAAAGGAACGTTGTCCACAAAAGGAGTTGCGGTGTGTATACTGTTAGTATTTGTAATTTACCCCTGAAAATCATACACTGGCATTCTATTGTGTGTGTTGTCTTAGAGTTGATGTAGCTTGTGGCATTGGAGCTAATCATGATGATTAGAGGGGCGGGTTATTATTTCACTTTCCATCTACTTCTGTGTTTCCATTCACCAAGCTGTAATGATAGACATTTTAGAAAATTCAACATCTACTCTGTCTGCGCAGCTTCTCAGGCAACCAACGCAGCAGGAATGCTGTGATACAAAACCAGCTATGTCAAGGGAAAGGAGGGGGGATATGCAATCAGCCTCTGTAGTTGGTTGCATTTCCTAAAGCCTAAGTAATTACATTTGGCATCACATGATATCACATTTTGATACTTTGTATTGTTTTTTTCAAGCATTTAGATGGGAGATGAGTGTTATGAATCAATGGGGTCCTGCACACAGTAGGGTGGCCAGGTGTCTGTATGGGGTCCTGCACACAGTAGGGTGGCCAGGTGTCTGTATGGGGTCCTGCACACTGTAGGGTGGTCGGGTGTCTGTAGGGTGGCCGGGTGTCTGTAGGGTGGCCGGGTGTCTGTAGGGTGGCCGGGTGTCTGTAGGGTGGTCGGGTGTCTGTAGGGTGGCCGGGTGTCTGTAGGGTGGCCGGGTGTCTGTAGGGTGGTCGGGTGTCTGTAGGGTGGCCGGGTGTCTGTAGGGTGGCCGGGTGTCTGTAGGGTGGCCGGGTGTCTGTAGGGTGGCCGGGTGTCTGTAGGGTGGCCGGGTGTCTGTAGGGTGGCCGGGTGTCTGTAGGGTGGCCGGGTGTCTGTAGGGTGGCCGGGTGTCTGTAGGGTGGCCGGGTGTCTGTAGGGTGGCCGGGTGTCTGTAGGGTGGCCGGGTGTCTGTAGGGTGGCCGGGTGTCTGTAGGGTGGCCGGGTGTCTGTAGGGTGGCCGGGTGTCTGTAGGGTGGCCGGGTGTCTGTAGGGTGGCCGGGTGTCTGTAGGGTGGCCGGGTGTCTGTATTAAAGCGTATGACTCTAGTTATTTCTCTCACTTTTATTTCTCATGAGTTCATATTGATCAATATTTCAGCTATGCTTGCCTATTGTACATTAACAAATACATGTCGGATCAATACATACAATTATGAGCATATTTTCATTTATAATGCTACAAGGGTGTTTCATAGAGCTATCAGTCGATGCAAACTCCTGAATATGAGCTCCCCGCCCACCCATAATGGGTGATTTCTTTGTTCATTCGAAGGCTATTTTTACCTTCAAGATAATGAATATCATAAGAGGAGTATTTGTACCAAATGACATCCGCTGTGTCACATTTATTTAACTAGGTAAGTCAGTTAAAAACACATTCTTATTTACAATGATGACCTACCTACAGGTTCAGCCCCTGGAGCAAAATTAGGGTTAAGTGCCTTGCTCAAGGACACATCGACAGGTTTTTTTCAGCTTGTCGGCTCGGGTATTCGAACCAGCGACCTTTTCGGTTACTGGCCCAACACTCTAACCGCCACAGTGGTGGCTGGTAGCACTTTAAATAGGGAGGACGGGCTCATAGTAATGGCTGGAACAGATCATGGAATTGTATAAATTGCCTGGTTTTCCATGTGTTTGATGCCATTCCATTCACTCCATTCCATCCATTGCTATGAGGCGTCCTCCCCTCACCAGCCTCCTCTGATTGCAATAATACCATTCATGTTCTGTATTGTTCTGGTCATGTCCTCTCACCTCTGTTAGAAACCTTAATTGTATTTCCTCTTCTTCAAATCCCTTTATTCAATTATAGGAGATGTCTCTAGTACACATGCCAACATGTTTCTTTCCCTCCCTCCCTCCCTCCCTCCCTCCCTCCCTCCCTCCCTCCCTCCCTCCCTCCCTCCCTCCCTCTCACCAAAGATATTTTCTTTCCTTTTATTTACGAAGTGTAGAAATATTATATTCCTCAGGATGGTAAAAGTGGGTGATAGTGTTACATTTCATTCTAGTTTGCCGGCTAGACGTTCAGAAAAAAAGGCCAAGTAAATAAGCACACAGGAACATTTTCACTTGCACACAAGCTTTCAATTTTCACTTTGGTCTTTGTTTAACTACTTTAGAGAACATTGTGGATTGGATTGTGGTGTTGAAACAGAGTTGAAGTCTTTAGTGTCTGAATAGGCTCTCATCGACTATGGTTATCATGTTGGAAGCGATCAAAGCTCTACGGCAGTGTCCCAAACAGCATCCTATTCCCTATACAGTGCACTTATTTTGACCACAACCCATCAAAAGTATTGCACTATATAGGGAACGGGGTGCCATTTGGGACATGTTCCATTCATAGCACTGGAATATGAAGTGGTTCACTTTAATCATGACTTACATGCAAGGCACTCTTTGATGTACTGAATGGAAAACACTGGGCGTGTTATCCCTGAGAGGTTTGTGAAGAAATGTCATTGTTGTTTCATAAGAAAGTTTCCTGTGTGGAGATGAAAGGAAATGTATAGCAACAGATATTACAATGTGATTATAATATGTGTGGTTTGGCCCAGTGGATCTCTCCTCATAAGAGGGATGGGCCGTGTGAGTATGATGACATCACCACATTTCCCATTGTCATTCCGCTGCGGTTCTATTCAGCCTTTGACGGGTCTCCCTCCCCTCCTCCATCCCTTCCTCCACATCATATTACTGTCTTCATCAGTTTCTACCTGATGCCTGATCCCTCCCTTTAGAGCTTTGCGAAGGTGAAGAGAGAGCGAGGAGCAAATCCGGCATAACGCTGTGCAATTCTGGTCCATATTGATCAGACCCCTCTGGTTCCTCTGTCATTACATGTCTTGGGCTGCACTGCTAATAACCAGAGAAGCACCTTTAGTCAACCAATACACAGCCATAGCCTCACATACACACGGACACACAGGCGCAGACACACATGCAGACGTACGCACTGTTGCACACACACCTTTCCCCACACACCTTCCTCCTTCTCTAATTTATACCATTCCTCCTCCTCCCTCCATCCCTCCATCCCTTGCTTCCTCCTTCTCTAAGCTATACCATTCCTCCAACATTCCTCCTCCCTCCATCCCTCGCTCCCTCCTCTAAGCTATACCATTCCTCCTCCTCCCTCCATCCCTCCATCCCTTGCTTCCTCCTTCTCTAAGCTATACCATTCCTCCAACATTCCTCCTCCCTCCATCCCTCGCTCCCTCCTCTAAGCTATACCATTCCTCCTCCTCCCTCCATCCCTCCATTCCTTGCTTCCTCCTTCTCTAAGCTATACCATTCCTCCTCCTCCCTCCATCCCTCGCTCCCTCCTCTAATCTATACCATTCCTCCTCCTCCCTCCATCCCTCCATCCCTTGCTTCCTCCTCTAATCTATACCATTCCTCCTCCTCCTCCCTCCATCCCTCCATCCCTCACTCCCTCCTCTAATATATACCCATCCTCCTCCTCCTCCCTCCATCCCTCCAACCCTCGCTCCCTCCTCCTCTTCTCTGCATCCCAGTGATCTTCATTAATTACTGGACATAAAAACCTGACCTGGTCCATTTTCCAGCTGTAGACCAGGCTGCCCTCAGGATGAATGCCTCAGGGGCCAAATTCAATTAAGGGCCACTTCTAAATATATATAGAATGTAAGGATGAAAAACAGTCCAGATAGATTATAGAAAATTGGAGCTAAGAAAACATTAGGGGCAGATACTGTAGGTTCAACCAATTATGGAGAGAGGGGAGATGGCGAGACCTGGAGTGTACAAAATGGAGGATTGGTTGAAATGCAGTTTGGCACCATGTTGCATGGTAACAATGATCTCTGTCAATTAATGTGTAGTTCTATTTTGATATTTCTAGCTTGATTAGTGATTATTTCAATTAGACACTGTCTGGATGTATCCATTAGTTTAACCCTAGGATGCATATGCCGGGTCCAAATGATGTTTTGTTTGCTGTACTGATCGACCCAAAAATGTAATCATCTAATATTCCGGGAATTCCTTAAATAATGTGTATTTAATGTTCTAACACCCTAGTTTTGTTATTTTATTACTTATTTTTTTTGTAAAAACAGTTTTTGCATCACTACCCCAAGTTTTCATATGTGTGTCAAATATGACCCGTATGTATTTCTTATGGAATTCACTGCATTGCACTCGTCAAACTGACCTTTCTGTTTGCAACAACAATAAAATCAATGTTATAAATATCTTGTTTTTAATGTTCATTAATCACCACTTTCATTTCTCCTTTTTAACTCATTGAGTAAAAGGAGTTTCATAAGGAGGCTTATAAGAATGTTGCCAGATATACAACCAAAATGGTTTTACAGATGAGGAAGCCATTGGTGCCTCTGACTCAGAATCTGAGGTATCCAATTCAGATAACAGACTATGTGCCTGTGGGTCAAGTTGGAGTTGTGGATATACCTGGTAGTCCAGCTGTCCTAGATGATTCTACAGATGGGGAGGACCTCTAAGGAGAAGAGTGAAAACCAGTCAAATAGAGTGAGTAAAAAGGGGTCTTACTGGAGTGAACATCCCCCCACTAAAGGCAGGACCAGAAGCCATAACATCCTGAGGAGCTGCCCAGGGCCTGTGCCGGGGTCAACAGTTGTGTCATCCAAAGATGCCTGGGATCTGTTCATTAGAGACAACATCATTGAGGAGGTCCTAAAGTGTACAAATTTAGAAGGAGAACAGCGACAGCAAAAGGGAAAGAATGGAGAGGTCATCAAAGACCTCTCCATTGAGAAAAGAGACAATGGACTACCTGGCAGCCTTTCGGTATGTGTTAGACCTTTTCCTAGCAAACTGTAGAGGAAGGTTCATCCCTAGCGACTGAGTCACGGTGGATGAGCAGCTTTCCTAAAAGATTGGCATTCCGTCCAAAGAGTTAAATCTTGTTTTCATCAGACCAGATAATCTTGTTTCTCATGGTCTGAGAGTCCTTTAGGTGACTTTTGGCAAACTCCAAGCGGGCTGTCGTGCATTTTACTGATGAGTGGCTTTCGTCTGGCCACTCTACCATAAAGGCCTGATTGTTGGAGTGCTGCAGAGATGGTTGTCCTTCTGGAAGTTTCTCCCATGTCCACAGAAGAACTGAGGAAATGGAAAGATGTGAGGTGATGAAAGAGAGCCATGCCACCACCACTCAGAGCAGCCAGGGCCAGAAGAGGAAGAGGTGCCAGCTCTGCCCAATCGTAAAGGATAGAAAATTCAGCTGCTGGTGTTTCTCAGTGCAACACACCCGTCTGCAAAGAGCACAGTCACATTCTTGTTATTTGTAACAAATGAATGGACTAAGACAGCATAAGTAAGCATCACACACACCCACACTTTTTTCTGTTTTCTAAATACACAATTGTTAGCATTGTCGTTTAAATTGGCGATGAATTTTCAAATAATATTTTGAAATATTATAAAACATGCTTAAGGTGGTTTTATTTAGTTTTTCACACTAAAAGGTTGAATGTGAACGTTTGATTATAAGATTGATTGTAAGAAAAATATACTAATATATTCAATAGCCGTTAAAATAATAAAATAATTATTGAAAGGGTCAAATCATCACTCAAATTAATTATGTTCATTATATTGGATAATATTTTAGACCCATTTGTATAAAAACACAGATATTACATTATCGGGTCATTTTGACCCAGCATATGCATTCTTGTTTGCTATGCATCCTAGTTAAGGTGTGTAGTCTTTTGAGAATGGCATTATGGTCATTTACTGATCACATTTCATTATCCTTGAGTTAAATTTTGCAGGAATAAGTTAGTCTAGAATCTTAATCATTATATTTTGGATTGAGTCGTGCACAACCATGGCAACCTTTGATGTTGAGGTGAACTACCATTCAGGCTAATTAGACGAAGAGAAAACCACCTGTCAAACCACCTGTCCTGTCTAATCACCTGTCTAACCTCCTGTCTTACTACCTGTCTAACAATCTGACTAACCATCTGTCTAACCACCTGTCTAAGTATATGTAGTGTCTAACCACCTTTCTAATGTATAACCACCTGTCTAATGTCTAACTACCTGTCTAACTCCTTGTTCAATGTCTAACCACCTGTCTAACCACCTGTCTGTCTAACCACCTGTCTAACCACCTGTCTAACCACCTGTCTAAAGTCTAACCACCTGTCTAACTACCTGTCCAATGTCTAACCACCTGTCTAACCACCTGTCTAATGTCTAACTACCTGTCTAACCACCTGTCTAACTACCTGGCCAATGTCTAACCACCTGTCTAACTACCTGTCTAATGTCTAACCACCTGTCTAACCACCTGTCTAATGTCTAACCACGTGTCTAACCACCTGTCTAACCACATGTCTAATGTTAAACCACCTGTATAACTACCTGTCTAATGTCTAACCACCTGTCTAACTACCTGTATACGTCTAACCACCTGTCTAACTACCTGTATAATGTCTAACCACCTGTCTAACTACCTGTCTAATGTCTAACCATCTGTCTAACCACATATCTGACCACATGTCTGTCTAACCACCTTTCAAACTACCTGTCTAATGTCTAACCACCTGTCTAACCACCTGTCTAATGTTAAACCACCTGTCTAATGTCTAAATACGTCTGTCTAAACACCTGTCTAACTACCTGTCTAATGTCTAACCACCTGTCTAACCACCTGTCTAATGTCTAACCACCTGTCGAGCCACCTGTCTAACTACTTGTCTAAAGTCGAACCACCAGTCTAAGTACCTGTCTAACCACCTGTCTGACCACCAGTCTAAGTACCTGTCTAACCACCTGTCTACCCACCTGTCTAATGTCTAACCATGTCTAACCACCTGTCTAAGGTATAACCACCTGTCTAAACACCCGTCTAACCACCTGTCTAACTTCTGTCTAACTACCTGTCCAACCATCCCTCTAATCTCTAAATACCTGTCTGACCAACTTCTAACGACCTGTCTAATGTCTAAACACCGGTCTAACCACATGTCTAAAGTCTAACCACATGTCCAACTACCTGTCTAACCACCTGTCTAATATCTAACCACTTGTCTATCCTCCTGTCTAACCACCTGTCTAACTAACTGTCTAATGTTTAACCACTGGTCCAACCTTGGGTTTAATGTCTAACCACCTGTCTAACTAACTGTCTAATGTTTAACCACTGGTCCAACCACTGGTCTAAACACCTGTCTAACCACCTTTCTAATTTCTAACAACCTGTTTAATGTCTAGCCACCTGTGAAATGTCTAACTGACTATCTAGCCACCTGTCTAAGCACCTGTCTAATGTCTAACCACCTGTCTAATGTCTAACCACCTGTCTATTGTCTAACCATCTGTATAATGTCTAACCATCTGTCTAACTACCTGTTTAATCACCTGTCTAATGTCTAAACACCTGTCTAACCACGTGTCTAATGTCTAACCACCTGTCTAATGTCTAACCATCTGTCTAAACACATATCTGACCACATGTCTAATGTCTAACCACCTGTAGAGCCACCTGTCTAACTACTTGTCTAATGTCAAACCACCAGTCTAAGTACCTGTCTAACCACCTGTCCAACCATCTGTCTAATCTCTAAATACCTGTCTGACCACCTGTCTAATGTCTAACCACCTGTCTAACTACCTGCTAATTGTCTAATCACCAGTCTAATCACCTGTCTAACCAACTGTCTAATATCTGACCACTTGTCTATCCACCTGTCTAACCACCTGTCTAATGTCTAACCATCTGTATAATATCTAACCATCTGTCTAACCACATATCTGACCACATGTCTGTCTAACCACCTGTCAAACTACCTGTCTAATGTCTAACCACCTGTCTAACCACCTGTCCAATGTTAAACCACCTGTCTAATGTCTAAATACGTCTGTCTAAACACCTGTCTAACTACCTGTATATTGTCTAACCACCTTTCTATTGTCTAACCACCTGTCTAATGTCCAACCACCTGTCTAACCACGTGTCTAATGTCTAACCACCTGTCTAATGTCTAACCATCTGTCTAAACACATATCTGACCACATGTCTAATGTCTAACCACCTGTAGAGCCACCTGTCTAACTACTTGTCTAATGTCAAACCACCAGTCTAAGTACCTGTCTAACCACCTGTCTGACCAGAAGTCTAAGTACCAGTCTAACCACCTGTCTAAGGTATAACCACCTGTCTAAACACCTGTCTAATGTCTAACTTCTGTCTAACCATTTGTCTAATGTCTAACCACCTGTCTAATCACATGTCTAATGTCTAAACACCTGTGTATATACCTGTCTAACTACCTGTCTAACCATCTGTATAATATCTAACCATCTGTCTAACCACATATCTGACCACATGTCTGTCTAACCAACTGTCTAATATCTGACCACTTGTCTATCCACCTGTCTAACCACCTGTCTAATGTCTAACCATCTGTATAATATCTAACCACCTGTCTAACCACCTGTCCAATGTTAAACCACCTGTCTAATGTCTAAATACGTCTGTCTAAACACCTGTCTAACTACCTGTATATTGTCTAACCACCTTTCTATTGTCTAACCACCTGTCTAATGTCTAAACACCTGTCTAACCACCTGTCTAATGTCTAACACTCTTGTCTTCTATTTGCGTGTGTAAAAGTGTGCATGTGTCAATGTTTTAGAACAGACTGGGAGTGTGGATGTGTTTAAGTGTGTTCTGACGCCCTGACAGGCCACGTGGGAGTTTCAAATGAGCATGATCTGCTCTGTCAGTTTACATAAGTGAGGCTGCCAATAATGAATCGTGACCTGCCTGAATATACAGTGCATTCGGAAAGTATTCAGATCCCTTGACCTTCTCCACATTTTGTTACATTACAGCCTTATTAAATATGTTTTTTCCTCAGCAATCTACACACAATACCCCTTAATCACAATACCTGTTAACAAAAATGTTTTTAGACATTTTTGCACATTTAAAAATGTGAGACTAAAATTGAGCTCAGGTGCGTCCTGTTTCCATTGATCATCCTTGAGATGTTTCTACAACTTGATTGGAGTCCACCTGTGGTAAATTCAATTGGACATGATTTGGACATGATTTGGAAAGGCACACACCTGTCTATATAATGTCCCACAGTTGACAGTGCATGTCTGAGCAAAACCCAAGCAATGAGGTCGAAGGAATTGTGTAGAGAGGTCGAGACAGGATTGTGTAGAGACACAGATCTGGGGAAGAGTACCAAAAAATGTCTGCAGCATTGAAGGTCCCCAAGAACACAGTGACCTCCATCATTCTTAAATGGAAGAACTTTCAAACCACCAAGACTCTCCCTAGAGCTGGCCGCCCCGGCCAAACTGAGCAATCGGGGGAGAAGGGCCTTGGTCAGGGAGATGACCAAGGCCCTAAAAACATTTTTGTTAACAGGTATTGTGATTAAGGGGTATTGTGTGTAGATTGCTGAGGAAAAAATCAGGGACTGATTTAGACGTGGAACACCAGGTGGGTGCAATAAATTATTAGGTAGAACAGAAAACCAGCAGGTTCCGGACCTCGTAGGGTCAGAGTTGAATACCTTTGCTATAGAGGTCACCAAGGTGACTGTTGTCAGTCATCAGAACCATAACTATCTATTATCATCACACATCACATTAAAACACAGCACCAAACTGTGTCAGGGTGTTTAACCACATTATCACATTAAAACCCAGTACCGGACTGTGTCAGGGTGTTTAACCACATTATCACATTAAAACACAGCACCAAACTGTGTCAGGGTGTTTAACCACATTATCACATTAAAACCCAGCACCGGACTGTGTCAGGGTGTTTAACCACATTATCACATTAAAACCCAGTACTGGACTGTGCCAGGGTGTTTAATCACATTAAAACCCAGTACCGGACTGTGTCAGGGTGTTTAACCACATTATCACATTAAAACCCAGCACCGGACTGTGTCAGGGTGTTTAACCACATTATCACATTAAAACCCAGTACCGGACTGTGTCAGGCTGTTTAACCACATTATCACATTAAAACCCAGTACTGGACTGTGCCAGGATGTTTAATCACATTAAAACCCAGTACCGGACTGTGTCAGGGTGTTTAACCACATTATCACATTAAAACCCAGCACCGGACTGTGCCAGGGCATTTAACCACATTATCACACATCACATTAAAACCCAGCACAGGACTGTGTCAGGGCATTTAACTACATTATCACACATCACATTAAAACTCAGCACCAGACTGTGTCAGGGCATTTAACTACATTATCACACATCACATTAAAACTCAGCACCAGACTGTGTCAGGGGGTGTTTAAACACATTATTATATTACAACTAAGCACTAGACTCTGTCAGGGTATTTAACTACATGGTAACATTTAAACCCAGAATCAGACTGTGTCAGGGGGTGTTTAACCACATTATCACATTCAATTAATTTAGGGCCTGCAATTCTTCCTGATTACATGACCTGCTCTTGTTCTCTGCTGCAGATCATGTGCTCAGTAAAACATACAGTCGTATGAAAAAGTTTGGGCACCGCTAACAATTTCCATGATTTCCATTTATAAATAATTGGGTGTTTGGATCAGCAATTTCATTTTGATCTATCAAATAACTGATGGACACAGTAATATTTCAGTAGTGAAATGAGGTTTATTGGATTAACAGAAAATGTGCAATATGCATCAAAACGAAATTAGACAGGTGCATAAATTTGGGCACCCCATAAGAAAAATCACATCAATATTTAGTAAAGCCTCCTTTTGCTAAAATAACAGCCTCTAGACGCTTCCTATAGCCTCTAATGAGTGTCTGGATTCTGGATGAAGGTATTTTGGACCATTCCTCCTTACAAAACATCTCCAGTTCAGTTAGGTTTGATGGTTGCTGAGCATGGACAGCCCGCTTCAAATCATCCCACAGATTCTCAATGATATTCAGGTCTGGGGACTGGGATGGCCATTCCAGAACATTGTACTTGTTCCTCTGCATAAATGCCTGGGTAGATTTTGAGCAGTGTTTTGGGTCGTTGTCTTGTTGAAATATCCAGCCCCGGCGTAACTTCATCTTTGTGACTGATTCTTCAACATTATTCCCAAGAATCTGCTGATATTGAGTGTAATCCATGCGACCCTCAACTTTAACAAGATTCCCAGTACCGGCACTGGCCACAGCATGATGGAACCCCCACCAAATTTTACTGTGGGTAGCAAGTGTTTTTGTTGGAATGCTGTGTTCTTTTACCGCCATGCATAACGCCCCTTGTTATGACCAAATAACTCAATCTTTGTTTCATCAGTCCACAGCACCTTATTCCAAAATGAAGCTGGCATGTCCAAATGTGCGTTTGCATACCTCAAGCGACTCTGTTTGTGGCGTGTGTGGAGAAAAGGCTTCTTCTGCATCACTCTCCCGTACAGCTTCTCCTTGTGCAAAGTGTGCTGAATTGTTAAACGATGCACAGTGACACCATCTGCAGCAAGATGATGTTGTAGGTCTTTGGAGGTGGTCTGTGGGCTGTTTTCGCCTTTGCCTCCCCGATATTTAACTTGGCCTGCCACTTCTGGCCTTAACAAGAACTGTGCCTGTGGTCTTCCATTTCCTCACTATGTTCCTCACATTGGACACTGACAGCTTACATCTCTGCGATAGCTTTTTGTAGCCTTCCCCTAAACCTGTTGAACAATCTTTGTTTTCAGGTCATTTGAGAGTTGTTTTGAGGCCCCCATGTTGCCACTCTTCAGAGGAGAGTCAAAGAGAACAACAACTTGCAATTGGCCACCTTAAATACCTTTTCTCATGATTGGATGCACTTGTCTATGAAGTTCAAGGCTTAATGAGCTCACCAAACCAAGGGCTCCAGACCTTACAGGCCCCACTATGGCCAGCCTGTAGCCTAGCGAGGAGGCAACACTACTGCGAAGGGTGCTTAGGAGCTCATACATAGTGTGTGTTTGGATAAATTTAATTAAATGTATGAAAATTACAGTTATTTGTTGCATTTTATTATTTTATAAATGAGCTTTTCTGGATATTAATTCATATCCCTAATCCATTCCAGTTAATACATAAATACATCATATTTAATATTTAAGTTTGGCTAGAATATCTAATATCTAATAGCTATTATAAATTGTTTCATCTTGCAAGTCCGGTCTATCTACTATTCAGTTGTTTAAATTGGTTAATTTTGTGAAGAGTGTTATCAAAGCTTAAACGATTACACATCCCACAACACGTTTTTAAATTGCGTATGTTGGCTGTGCCTCTAATTAGTGTTTAAGCATTATGTTGGGAGTTGATAGTGCAAAATGAACATGCAGTGACAATAAAAGTGGTGTCTGTTGCATCTCTGGCTCGGATTTGCAAACCTAGCACTAAGCCTGCATCGGAACATATGCGTGCATGCATGTATGTACAGTTGAAGTCTGACATTTACATACACCTTAGCCAAATACATTTAAGCTCAGTTTTTCATAATTCCATTTAATTCTAGTAAACGTTCCCTGTCTTAGGTCAGTTAGGATCACCACTTTATTTTAAGAATGTGAAATGTCAGAATAATAGTAGAGAGAATGATTTATTTCAGCTTTTATTTCTTCCATCACATTCCCAGTGGGTCAGTGTCATGGTGCGTAATGACAGAACGTTTTTAACACAACACAAAAACAAAGGAGAGGTAGTGACCGTGAACTGATGTGACTATTACCCAAAGAATATACACATACAAGAATTCACACCCAGGTGACACACAGTGGAACCCCAATTAGAGACAACACAAGACAGCTGACTCTAATTGGGGATAAACCAAAACCAACCCTGTGAATGTCAGGACCTGATTGTGGCCATCCCACTCCCCCTAGAGGGAGTCAGAGAGACCTGGCCTCAGTCAGGCCCTTACAGTCAGAAGTTTACATACACTCAATTAGTATTTGGTAGCATTGCCTTTAAATTGTTTAACTTGGATCAAACGTTTCAGGTAGCCTTCCACAAACTTCCCACAATAAGTTGGGTGAAATTTGGCTTGTAGGCCTCCTTGGTCACACACGCTTTTTCAGTTCTTTCCACACATTTTCTATAGGATTGAGGTCAAAATTGTGATGGCCACTCCAATACCAAATGGACTTTGTTGTCCTTAAGCCATTTTGCCACAATTTTGGAAGTATGCTTGTCCATTTGGAAGACCCATTTGCAACCAAGCTTTAACTTCCTGACTCATGTCTTGAGATGTTGCTTCAATATATCCACATAATTTTCCTTCCTCATGATGCCATCTATTTTGTGAAGTGCACCAGTCCCTCCTGCAGCAAAGTACCCCCACAACATGATGCTGCCACCCCTGTACATAACGGTTGGGATGGTGTTCTTCGGCTTGCAAGCCTCCCCCTTTTTCCTCCAAACGTAATGATGGTCATTTGAATCTCTAGGAGACAGAACGCGTCTCCTTCCTCAGCGGTACGTGGTCCCATGGTGTTTATACTTACATACTATTGTTTGTAGAGATGAACGTGGTACCTTCAGGCATTTGGAAATTGCTCCCAAGGATGAACCAGACTTGTGGAGGTCTACAATGATTGGCGGATTTCTTACAATAGATTATTTACCATTCATTTCTATTGGCACAAAATAATCTGGTAAACACAGATTGTAGAGTCACAAGCTTGATGTAGTCATTGCGTGAGTGTGTATGATATACTGTATGTGTAGGTTTTTTAACTTTTGTTTCCAAACCTCTCCCTTGGGAAATTATCTTTAAAATGAGGTGGGAAGGAAATCGTGTTGGGGAGAGAGTTGAGATGTTGACTATACCAGTGTTGGGGAGAAAGTTGAGTTATTGACCATACTGGTGTTGGGGAGAGAGTTGGGTGGTCTAGGCAGGTGTCTGATTGTCTGAGCACATCCTTAGTTGGCTCAACATCCTTGTGATATATATTACTGTCTACCAGCAGCCTATGTGAGTAGATCTGTGTGTATGAAGGGACACTGTTACAATTTTAGTAATTTAGCAGACACTCTTATCCAGAGTGACTTACAGTTAGTTAGTGCATGCACGTTCATACTTTTTTCATACTGGTCCCCCGTGGGAATCAAACCCACAACCTTGGCGTTGCAAGCACCATGATCTACCATCTGAGCTACACAGGACTTCACTACTGTTGTTATGGATATGTGATTTGGGACACTGCTCTCTAACACACAGAACTTTCTAGCTAAAATAAAATATTATATAAAAAAAAAATTATACTTGCAAACTACGTTTAGGAAAAAATATTGAATAATAGAAGCACATTGGTTAGATTAGATTAGGCCTATTTCACATGATTTGGAGCTCTTGGCATTGAATCAAATCGGCCTAAGTTTGTTTTTCTTATGTAACGTTGAATACTTAATTCGTCAAGACACCATGGAACCAAATACTGTCCACTATGTATTATAACACCACAATAATTACATCAGTGTTAATATGTATTTTTATTGGGGCGAGGTGTAGTGTCAGTATTGGAGCTGTGTGCTGCACTGTGGCTTCATGGGGAGTCTCAGTATGGTGGCAGAGCAGTGACAGGCAGAGAGACATGGAGATAGAGATCACCCTGTTGAAACCTGATCTTTGCCCTTCATATCTGAGAAGGACAAGTTTGTGACGTAGTGAAGCATTGATTTTCCTCGCTTGGCTCTACAGACTGTGATGGTGTGTGATGTCAGGGCTGGAGGTGAAAAGCACCTGTTCTCTGATCCGCCGAACCAGCACGGCCGGTGACCGTGACACGTCGCTTTGAACAAATGTTGCTAGATGCAGACGGACAGGCAGACAAAAAATGCACACCTGTACAGGAGCGCCCGTTGAGCTAGACACACAGTCATTGTCGAAATGCAGACGCTGACAAAAATGCAAACCACGTCAGTCAATCGATCGTGCTCTTTAAAGATGTTTCTGTTGCCTGTTGACGAGGGACGACAACTGCATTCATTTTAACTACAGCCAATCAATACGAAGGACGGGGAGATAAAGGTTTGTGTTATTAAATAAAGTCTGCTCAGCTTCTTTTTCTTGAACAGTTGTAAAATTACATCTCTCCCTTCTATTTCCTTAATACATAATGTATAACATATATAAAAGTAGGAGACATTTTATATGCATTAGACCTCAATAGGAGAGAGAGAGAGAGAGAGAGAGAGAGAGAGAGAGAGAGAGTCAGTTTCCCTCTATTCCCGCTCTCCTCCCCTTTAAACAGGTATTCATTTGTGACAGTACACCCCTCCTTTTTTCCACCAGCAGTCTCAATGGTTAAGACGTTTCGTGCTCCTCATCGGGGTCAGGAGTTACACAAATGCAAAGCCATGCTTTGAACAGTGGAAGGGAATCACTAATGCCTGAGTCACTCTGTAGCCATGGATGACGGTAAGGTTAAGCTAAGGATTGTGGGAAACATCTTAATACCGACATTTTGATTCCTCAAGTGTGTCCAATTATCACTGTGTATACCTTTCATGCTGAGGCCACACGGACCAAGTAAACAGTTTGGAGGAAAAAGCAGGCTTTTGTTAGGAAGAAAAGGCCAACATAATGAAGGTACGAGGGAGAAAATGTCACGGCGAAGCAGAGACGAACCTGCATAGAAATTAGAAGATTATGCTTCAGTGGGGTCACAGTGGATGTCTAGAGGAGCTCTAGGTGTTCCGTTGAGTCACCTAGTGACAGGAACAATGAAGTAGCACTACTTCTGATTTAGTTATGGGTGGCTGGAACCCACAGATGGAGGGGGATCTCATCGCTTTTATTCACAACGAGCCTCTGCAGGGAGGGTTAGTGCACGCAAGGCAGTTAGAGGAACTTTAAAGGCAAAGTGTTCGAGACATGCAAGGCAGTTTGAGGAGTCTTTAAAGGGGAGGTCTTGCAGACATGTAAGGGAGCTAATAAGTCTTTAAAGGGGAGGTTTTGCAGACATGTAAGGGAGCTAGAGGAGTCTTTAAAGGGGAGGTGTTCCGGACATGTAAGGTGTTTGACACAGGAACCTGTCTGTTTAAAGAGAGCAGGGGTGAATCTCAAAAGTATTTCCCAGATTCCTTGCATCCTCTCCCTTCGCCCCCTTCTCAAATGGCAGAGGGAAGCGAGGAGAGCATTGGATCAAAATATCCTTCAGAGTAGACGCAAGGAATTGAGGAAAAACTTTTAAGATGCACCCCAGGAGAGGGTGTTTTAGACATCCTAGTCAGAGCCCAGTGCATCAGTGATGGAGGTCGAGGGGGGAGAGGAAAGGGAGTCGATAGGAGCTAGACGGTTCTCTCTTTTCTAGTAAAGGTCAGTGCGCACCCCAGCCTATCCCTGCCTCTCTCTCTCTCGCTCTCACCCATGAACTTTCCCTCTCCAGCCATTCTTGGTAGGTTCACGTCAGGAGGCGACAGAGCAACCCAGTGTCTGGATAAACAGGGCAGAAGAGTCGGCTGTGTGAAGAGAGAAACGCTCTAAGGGATGTGACGGATTAGAAGGAAAACGTTGTTGTGACTAGATCAGCTGTGTTTGCTTGGTCTTGGTTGAGAGTAAAGCTCAGTGAAATGTTGAGTCAGAGTAGCACCTTAAAGCAGTTCCATTGGAGACCATAACATGTACATTGCAGCACAGTTCAATCTAAAGGCATTTCTTCATACATAATTCACAAGACATTCTTTCCAGGTTAACATTTCATTGCTAAATCAAATAGCTAGCAGTGTGTCTCTGAAGAACCATAAAACCTAAAAACCTCATCATAACAGATCAGGGTGCCAAACAATGAGAATGCCAGCAGAGTGGTGATAGAAAGCTCTGTGTCATTCAACAACAACCGTCTTGCATTAATAACATACAGCTAACACTACACTTGACAAACTATATTTTTTCTGTAGACACTTTTTTGTAAACCCAAGCAGTAGGGAGAGCAGAAAAGCGTTACCTGCAGCCCGGAAGGTCGTAGGTCAGAGGTGATTCCAGGTGAGCCAGAAGGACAGGACAAGGGTGGGACGGACAGTGTGGAGGCACAGAGAGCACAAGGAAGGACATGGCATGAAGCACAACCCAAACAAAGAGAAATGAGGGGGGAGGGGGGGGGAGAGAATTGGGGGGTGCCAGGGATAGAGAGATGGGTTAGGAGGACGGGGTTAAGGAAAATGAAGGTAGGGAATGAGGGACGGTGAGGAAAGCGGAGTAGTGAGGAAGAGGAGAGGTCGGGCCGAGGAGTATTTTTTTGTTTTCCTCTAAAAAAAAGAACCAAAACAAGGAATGAACCCATACCTTGGTTGTTTAACGTCAGGTGCGCCAGACCTTGAAGGAAAGAACAGAAAAAAAAAAAAAAAAAGGAAGAAGGTCATAAAAGGTAACGGGAGGAAAAAAACATTGTCACAACGTTGGACTGCAGTTTGTGACAGACATCCTGGGGCAGACTCGGATGTCAGAGATTCAACTCAAAGATTTAAAAAAAAAGAGAGAGAGAGAGAGAGAGAGAGAGAGAGAGAGAGAGAGAGAGAGAGAGAGAGAGAGAGAGAGAAGATAACGAAAAAACAAGCAAACACTTCTTGATGTGGGGGGGGGTAGAAAAAAAAGCATTTCATTCGGCGCAACCCCCATAGGCCATTGCTCACACAAATGCTTTTTTTTCCTCTGGAGTACTTATGGAACACACACATAGTAACTGTTTGGCAGCGTCGAGATTTAACTGAATTCTTTGCCTAAGGTATAAATCTTTTCTGCTCTTGGACATCCAAAGTCTAAAAGAAAGGGTCAGAGATAAAAACACAAAGAGGTAAGAACGTTCATTTTGTTGCCAGGAACAGAAGATGATATACTGACACAGATACAGTAAATGTTTTCAACACTGACACTACACTGTGTTCACAACAGCCCCAATATAGCCTCGACAAACATCCAAATACAATGTTTGTGAAATCAGGGATAAACAAATTTATATCCAATCATTTCAAGGGGCTTCACAGTTTTGGAATCAAATTATGTCAACCACACAGAGCAACAGCTAATTTTCACATCGGAATACACAATCATATCTATCAGACAGATTTCCGGCAGCAGTTTACAACAATACATCCCAAGTGCTGACGAAATGACTTCAGCCAGACCAACTTTAAACAAACTGTAGATGTGGGCTTGATATGTGCTTTTCTCAAGCCGGCAGTACACCATTACAACATCAATAGAGCCTTGTTCAGTCAAAAGAGTCTCTTCAACTACACCATCGGCAAAGCCGTGAATGGTTGAATAGCAATCCTTTTAGTCAACATGCCGCCTGGAAATAACTGATAACGAAATGGGTAGTATGTTCTATCCATGAACATTTCAGAATTGTTGATTATTTCCCTTTATTTCCCTTTCAATGTCTGATATGATGACAGCCTTGAATTCAACCAAAAGTAGCTTGGTATATTCTTACCACTGACAGAATAGCACAAACATTTATATACCACGACCACTGTTGGCTAAATTACCTTCCTAAAAGCACAGAGGATTAGCTATGAAGAAAAAAGGGCATTTTCATTGTAAGGCCAATCAGAGTCAATCACTTCTAGGTCCAAGTTCACAAGTCCAATCGTTCTCCAGTTAAACACCAGGCAGCCTTCATTGGAATAACCAAACAACTGCAAGGCTACAGATTTCCTGGAATATAAATATCTAGATTTCTTACAAAACACAGAGAAAATGTCTCTCTGACCAGAGCTATACAAACATAATAGGATTTTTTGAATGACCTGACATTTTCTCAGAACAACTGAGAAGTACACAGAATCAACTTATTGAGGTATTGGCAAGAAGCCACCCTCCTGACAAATTATGTCTTGAACAGGACATTTCTAGGCCACACAGTTTATTCAAATCACTTGTGAGTCCGACTCGAAGGTCGATAGCAATGGAGTCAACCATAATTTGCCGCAACAGCACTGGTAAACATTGAAGGAGTGAATTTTGTTTTGTTCTCTATAGTAATCTTCAAGTCTCAGGGAACAAATCACCAGGTAGGATATTTGTAAGAGATATGCTACATCCAGATATCATTGATAGAGTGGTAACAAGTCACAGAGGGAAGAATCCATCAATGTACCGATCAAGTCAATTAACCGTCAACGCCACAAAACTCAAACAGCAATCTATATAACAGACCAACAGCTTATACAGTGACCCCCGAGTACAACAGCATCCGGTCGGTGTAAGCCGTCATTGTAAATAAGAATTTGTTCTTAACTGACTTACCTAGTTAAATAAAGGTTAAATAAAAACAATTAAAAAATAGTCTCTTAACTGGAATATAGTGCATGTTCTATTTATCTATTTGGGCTGATTCCTGCCAGCCACCTCCCTCCCTTTTTTCCTTCCACTACCCATGATCCTTAAGACAGACAAGGCTGCCCAATGAAACATGCCTGTGTTGATAGTGCATGCCAAATCATCTCATCCCCAGGGTTCTCTCCCTCCTTCTACCTTTCCCTCTCTCCCTGACCGCTTGCTGAAGCAGAGGCAACATTATAAATATCCTGAAGTGGGGCGACGGTCAGAAGAGGAGGAGACCTGGAAGTGCCGCAGCGACAGAGCGGTGGGCGAGGGGTAAAGGAGCACAGCTGTTTGTCACACAGCTGATCCCCTCTTTGCACTCTGAAACACTCCAAAATAACATAGGGAGAAATTGTGTGTGTGTGTGTATGTGTGTGTGTGTGTGTGTTATCTTGGCAGAGGCACACGGTGTCAGACTAACAGTGAGCCAGATCCTGAGCAGGATATAAAGAGGCTTTAAACATGTTTCACCATATGTCACAGACAGAGAGAGTGAGAAAGAGAGAGCAGAGAGCAAGAGAGAAGTGATAAAGAAAGAGAGAGAGCGTTCTGGCCCAAACATATCAAGCGAGCACCCGTCTTTCCCAGCCAAACAGCCTATGTGAAAGGCCTAGTACTACAGGCCTCTCTGAGGAAACAGCCAGTAAGACCTAATCACAGTAACTCAACTCAAAGGAAAGCCGTACGATTGCATTGGGAATTCCCTTCAGACACAAATCGAATTACTGCCACTACACACAATATCCTTGATCACATATTGAAAGCATAATGAAAATAAAATCTTGCCCTGCGACTTTTCCTTTACCCCGACTGCTGAAAATTTGATTACGTTCTTAATTGTGATTTGAGTGCAGATGGGAGTGCCTGGCGCAATCTGAGCCGACGAGGGACGAACGTTGATTGGCTGGAGATGATTGAGTGACAGATGGAGATGGGTCAAAATTATGTCATTAGGAGTTAACCTGGTCTCTCTTTCCCTCTCTCTGTCTGTCTCTTCCTCTCTCATCCTTACTCCCTCTCCCTCCCTCTTTCACTGTCTCTTTCATTAATTTTTCTCTCTCTCTCTCTCTCTCTCTCTCTCTCTCTCTCTCTCTCTCTCTCTCTCTCTCTCTCTCTCTCTCTCTCTCTCTCTCTCTCCTCTCCTCTCCTCTCCTCTCCTCCTCCTCTCCTCTTTTCTCCTCCTCTCTTCTCCTCCACTACCCCACTCTCCTTCCACTTCCAGCCATCTCCACCCAACAGCAACACTGCTGTGTGTGCACCTCACAATTACCCAGCACTACAACAAAGGCCCTGGGTAGCAAATAACCCCACCAAAATGGAGGCTTTTAATCAAGGACAGAAACCCTCTGTTCATAGAACAATTAGCATTTGTGATGATTGCAAGAAATTTGTAATGAACGTCAAACTTTCACCCTATGGCCGTCACCGGTATGATTATGCCATAGGGAGTAGAGATGTTCTAAAATGGACAGCGTACAACAGTCTGTCCAATACAGGAAAGATATGACCTCTGACAGGTGTGTACTTCAAAGACCTTGTCAGACGTCCCTTAGCTCACCATGTTTACCTAACAACACACATCACTTACATGAAAACAGATGTGGAGAGGAATAGAGGAGGGAGGTAAAGCCCACACCATCAGTCTCTCTTCTCCTCCTTCACTCGTCCATCAGCGGGAACGATAGACAAACTCTGACAGAGGAGTGTGTTGGCAGTGGGGACCCCCGTGGAGCAGCGATGGCATGTTAAACAGTAACTTTCCCACCAAGCATATGGTCACCTCCCTGTACATACACCTACAGCATATACAGTGGGGAGAACAAGTATTTGATACACTGCTGATTTTGCAGGTTTTCCTACTTACAAAGCATGTAGAGGTCTGTAATTTTTATCATAGGTACACTTCAACTGTGAGAGACGGAATCTAAAACAAAAATCCAGAAAATCACATTGTATGATTTTTAAATAATTAATTTGCATTTTATTGCATGACATAAGTATTTGATCACCTACCAACCAGTAAGAATTCCGGCTCTCACAGACCTGTTAGTTTTTCTTTAAGAAGCCCTTCTGTTCTCCACTCATTACCTGTATTAACTGCACCTGTTTGAACTCGTTACCTGTATAAAAGACACCTGTCCACACACTCAATCAAACAGACTCCCACCTCTCCACAATGGCCAAGACCAGAGAGCTGTGTAAGGACATCAGGGATAAAATTGTAGATCTGCACAAGGCTGGGATGGGCTACAGGACAATAGGCAAGCAGCTGTAATTGCAAACAAAGGTTTCTGTACCACATATTAAGTTCTGCTTTTCTGATGTATCAAATACTTATGTCATGCAATAAAATTCAAATTAATTACTTAAAAATCATACAATGTGATTTTCTGGATTTTTGTTTCAGATTCCGTCACTCACAGTTGAAGAGTACCTATGATAAAAATTACAGACTTCTACATGCTTTGTAAGTGGGAAAACCTGCAAAATCGGCAGTGTATCAAATACTTGTTCTCCCCACTGTATGTCACACTGAAATACACACAGCCCAATGAAATAATGGGTGCTATTGAATGGAATGCTCCAATAGGCAAGGTGTGGAGATTTGGCTGGCTGAATTTATCATAAAAAATTGATATTGATGTCATATTGATGTCAGACGTGGAGGAGGTCATGGAAAATATACATTATTTTACTTGCTTTGGCAATGTAAACACATGTTTCCCATGCCAATAAAGCCCTATGAATTGAATTGACATAATAACAAAAGAAATAAGACATTTTCCAATAATATTATTTAATAAATATGTTAGTAGTAGGTTATTGAGGTTTAATAACATCTTAGGTTATGTAGGTCATTGTAACATCCTAATGAAATATACATAAGCTTATGTACTTATAACGTGCAGTATAATTTTGTCCTATGCAACATCTCCTATGTATTTATAATGTATATATAACATTTACTTTAGTTATATTAGATCATGAAACAAGCTCCAGCTGTTTTGTAAAAAAATTTGTAAAAACATTTGTTTAAAAGATGTCAGGAGATTGACGTCGGAATATACATCTCAGTAAATCTATGTATAATGCATGCTGTCTTTCTACGACTCAAGTAGTAGCTATAGAAACTCTAGCGGAATTTAAAAAGCTTAAATAATTTCAATAGCAGGTCTCTAGCTGTAGCAGAGGAAAGCAGAGGATAGACAGAAATAATCGTGAGACGAAGTAGAGCCAAATGATGGATTGATGCTCACTGTTCTCCTCTCGGCCAGCTTAATTAATTATTAAAGTGGGACGTGCCAGATATCAAAGGCTATCAAATGGGAGGAAACACATGTTAAACTCTGACACTCCGACTTCAAACTAAATGCATGACAGGATTGGCAGAAATCATTCATGAGACTGCTCCATTGTGACTAGCTGCTAGCCTCCAACAGAGAGGGTGAGAGGGTGTTTTTTATCCATTCTGACTTTCCTCAGCAGTGTGTGTACAGTCTTGGCCAAATGTTTTGAGAATGACACAAGTATTGGTCTACACAAAGTTTGCTGCTTCAGTGTTCTTAGATCTTTATGTCAGTAGTTAGTATGGTACACTGAAGTATAATTACAAGTATTCCATAAGTGTCAAAGGCTTTCATTGACAATGACATTCAGTTTTGTGCAAAGAGTCAATATTTGCAGTGTTGACCCTTCTTTTTCAAGACCTCTGCAATCCGCCCTGGCATGCTGTCAATTAACTTCTGGGCCACATCCTGACTGATGGCAGGCCATTCAATGCTTGGAGTTTGTCAGAAGTTGTGGGTTTTTGTTTGTCCACCCGCCTCTTGAGGATCGACAACAAGTTCTCAATGGGATTAAGGTCTGGGGAGTTTCCTGGCCATGGACCCAAAATGTTGATGTTTTGTTCCCGGAGCCACTTAGTTATCACTTTTGCCTTATGGCAAGGTGCTCCATCATGCTGGAAAAGGCATTGGTCGTCACCAAACTGTTCTTGGATGGTTGGGAGAAGTTGCTCTTGGAGGATGTGTTGGTACCACTCTTTATTTATGGCTGCTTGGCGGGCCTTCTTGGTGGAAGTTACTGTTTAACATGCCATCGCTGCTCCACGGGGGTCCCCACTGCCAACACACTCCTCTGTCAGAGTTTGTCTATCGTTCCCGCTGATGGACGAGTGAAGGAGGAGAAGAGAGACTGATGGTGTGGGCTTTACCTCCCTCCTCTATTCCTCTCCACATCTGTTTCCATGTGTTCTTAGGCAAAATTGTGAGTGAGCCCACTCCCTTGGCTGAGAAGCAACCCCACACATGAATGGTCTCAGGATGCTTTACTGTTGGCATGACACAGGACTGATGGTAGCGCTCACCTTGTCTTCTCCGGACAAGGTGTTTTCCGGATGGCCCAAACAATCGGAAAGGGGATTCATCAGAGAAAATGACTCTACCCCAGTCCTCAGCAGTACAATCCCTGTACCTTTTTCAGAATATCAGTCTGTCCCTGATGTTTTTCCTGGAGAGAAGTGGCTTCTTTGCTGCCTTTCTTGACAACAGGCCATCCTACAAAAGTCTTCGCCTCACTGTGCGTGCAGATGCACTCACACCTGCTTGCTGCCATTCCTGAGCAAGCTCTGCACTGGTGGTGCCCCGATCCCGCAGCTGAATCAACTTAAGGAGACGGTCCTGGTGCTTGCTGGAAGTTCTTGATGATCCGTATAAATGGTTGATTTAGGTGCAATCTTACCAGCAGCAATATCCTTGCCTGTGAAGCCCCTTTTGTGCAAAGCAATGATGACGGCACGTGTTTCCTTGCAGGTAACCATGGAAGAACAATGATTTCAAGCACCACTCTCCTTTTGAAGCTTCCAGTCTGTGTTTCTGACTCAATCAGCATGACAGAGTGATCTCCAGCCTTGTCCTCTCACCTGTGTTAACGAGACAATCACTGACATGATGGCAGCTGGTCCTTTTGTGGCGGGGCTGAAATGCAGTGAAAATGTTTTTGGGGGATTAAGATACATTTGCATGGCAAAGAGGGACTTTGCAATTAATTGCAATTCATCTGATCACTCTTCATGACATTCTGGAGTATATGCAAATTGCCATCATCAACAATGAGGCAGCAAACTTTGTGGAGACCGATACTTGTGTCATTCTCCATACTTTTGGCCACGTCTGTATAGGATGCCGTAGCTTACCTGGGAATACTGACCCGATGCAAGGCATTTAAGCTGATTGGCTCTAGCATCTTTATGATGACTTACACTATATACAGTATGTGGACACACCTTCAAATTAGTGGATTTCGGCTATTTCAGCCACACCTGTTGCTGACAGGTATATACAATCGAGCACACAGTCATGCACTATCCACAGACAAAACATTGGCAGTATAATGGCCTTACTGAAGAGCTCAGTGACTTTCAACATGGCACCGTCATAGGATGCCACCTTTCCAACAAGTCAGTTTGTCACATTTCTGCCCTGCTAGAGCTGCCCTGGTCAACTGTAAGTGTTGTTATTGTGAAGTAGAAACATCTAGGAGCAACAACGGCTCAGCCACGAAGTGGTAGGCCACACAAACTCACAGAACGGGACCACAGAGTGCTGAAGCATTTAGCGTGTAAAAATGTTCTGTCCTCGGTTGCAACACTCACTACCGGGTTCCAAACTGCCTCTGGAAGCAACGTCAGCACAAGACCTGTTCATCGGGACCTTCATGAAATGGGTTTCATGGCAGATCAGCTGCACACAAGCCTAAGATCACCAAGCGCAATGCCAAGCGTCGACTGGAGTGGTGTAAAGCTTGCCGCCATTGGACTCTGGAGCAGTGGAAATGTGTTTTCTGAAGTGATGAATCACACTTCACCATCTGGCAGTCCAACGGACAAATCTGGGTTTGGCAGATGCAAGAACACAACCTGCCCCAATGCATAGTGCCAACCGTAAAGTTTGGTGGAGAAGGAATAATGGTCTGGGGTTGTTTACAGCATACAATGACATTCTTGACTATTCTGTGCTTTCCTGTTTCAACATGACAATGTCCCCGTGCACAAAGCGAGTTCCATACAGAAATGGTTTATTGAGATCGGTGTGGAAAAACTTGACCTCAACCCCATCAAACACCTTTGGGATGAATTGGAACGCTGACTGTGAGCCAAGCCTAATCACCCAACATCAGTGCCCAAACATCACCAATGCTCTTGTGGCTGAATGGAAGCAAGTCCCCGCAGCAATGATCCAACATCTAGTGGAAAGCCTTCTCAGAAGAGTGGAGGCTGTTATAGCAGCAAAGAGGGACCAACTCCATATTAAGGCCCATGATTTTGGAATGAGATGTTCGACGAACAGGTTTTCACATACTTTTGGCCATGTATTGTACAACTAACTGCTTGCTACAGTCGTCATCCATCAAAACACAGTTGTTTGGAAACATGTCACATTAAATGCTTTCCAACTGGTGCAATACAGGGTAGATGAGAGCTCTCAGTAGAGAGACTGGAGAGAGGAAAGGCCCAAAATAATCCACATTAGAAATGTAGATTCCTTAATGCATTAAAGTGTGTGTGTGGGTGTGTGGGTGTGTGGGTGTGTGGGTGTGTGTATACACACGTCTGTCTGTTTTTTCCTCAGGTTAAAAACCATTAAGAAATCATGTTCCTTTAGAAAATTAATGACATGTAGTTCAGTGATTCATATCCTGTCTCACACATTTTGTTAATTAAAAACACACAGCTAATTTGTCTGCAATACATTTTCAGAATGAATGGGATACTCCTGGAGATTGGCAGAGAGTAGAGATTTTAATGCTTCTGTTTCATCTTAATTAAGCAGTTCATAAATAAGTAGAACCTCCATTTGGTGAGACAGTAACTAGTCATTTCAGACTGTTACCAGTGCTAACACGGAGAGGCAAAATGGACCGGAATTTCCTTGTTTCTGACTTCAAAGCATCACCTCAGACTGAAAGAGACTGAAAATGTTCCGCCAATCGAACATAGAAACTTCACAATCTCTCTCCGCACAAACCCATGAATCGTTTACTTTCTGTAAGGTGAAAATACTAACCACTGTGAGATGTGTTGCACTATTTTGCCTTTTTTTGTGTGCTATAGTTTTTGTCTCATTGTCTCAAAGGTAGTAAAGCTACCAAATACCAGAACATGAATACTGCTAGCACAACAACCATTTGTGTATCCTAGTTAATCACTACTGCATAAAGGTTCTAAACATGATCTATGGACAAATGTATAAGAAAAATCAAATCCAGAATCCATTACTTTAGTGGCTCAACACATGGCCCTCTACCTAAGCCAAGAATACCTTACAGTATAGTGCAAGTTCACTGTATCCTGTGTCGGCCATTTTATATTTTACAAGTCACAAGTTCATATTTTGTAGAACCAATAATAAAAAAGAAATTGCCCTCTATTTCCTTTCAGTATGAGGTCAAATTAGTCATTAATCTCTGTGAGTCCTCCCTCTTCCAGGTTATCCGTCACTACTGCCTCGTTGCCTTCCACTTTCACCCTCCTATCCTATTATAGTATTCACTGATTCATCTCATCCAATCGCAAACACACAATGTCATCGGCTTCCAGTCACGACAGCTTTAGAGTGCCAGGGATTCCAAATGTGACACAGGCCCAGCTGAAAGACCTCGGCTGGTTCCAACACACAGCAGCTTTTTTTTCCTTTCTTTCTTTCTTTCTTTCTTTCTTTCTTTCTTTCTTTCTTTCTTTCTTTCTTTCTTTCTTTCTTTCTTTCTTTCTTTCTTTCTTTCTTTCTTTCTTTCTTTCTTTCTTTCTTTCTTTCTTTCTTTCTTTCTTTCTTTCTTTCTTTCTTTCTTTCTTTCTTTCTTTCTTTCTTTCTTTCTTATGCTCACTCCCTCCGTCTTTCTCTCTTAGCCTTTTCCGGTGACGAAGCTCCAGCTGCCTTTAGCTCCAACAAGACGCAGAGTAGAGAAGAGAAGAGGAGGAAGCCAGGGCCCGTCTCAAGTGAGCCATTAGGCAACACAATGCCAACCAATGTCTGTATGTTCGAGACAAAACGGCCTGAACAGTCTCTCTCTCCACCACTCATGATCAGCCGCAGCTTCCTGAAGCTCATTAGGCTCTAAATGACGTTGCTTTATTAAGTCAGTGTTCTCTTCTCCCCCTCGTTCTTTATTAATGTTTATATGATTGTACTGCCTCCAAAATAACTCGCCAGACGCCGCCTGTAGAGGCCCCCACACTCTGCAAACCCGTGCCAGCAAAACGGCTGAGGCTAAAGCTCAGATCGCTTCACTTACAAAACAAAAATAATCCTTTGGGATGTTAATACGAATACTCCTACAGCCCAGAGCGTTTGTTGATGCTTAATGTTTCATTTAGATAATTTCTCCCTGGTTTTCCATTTTCCCACTCGCACATTGTGTTCCTTGATACTAATGGAATTCTGCTGCTATGTGTGTGTGTGCGTGCTCGTCCCTTCGTTGGATGAATGCTAACGACGGTGTTTCATGCAAATGTGATGCCACACTGAGGGGGTTTTCCTGCATGGCTCCCTCCCGGTCTCCTGTTGAGAGGTGGGGCACAGCAGGTAGGTACACATCAGAACATGTACAATAATGAGAAATTAATGTCCTCCGACTACAATGACATTTTAATGCATCTACCTCATTGCGTTGGATCAACACGATTAGCCCTCAGTATTCACAGCTGCTTTTGGATTCACCACATATTAACTCAATCATCTATCACGTGGCCTGGAATTGCCTGTGTACTTCAATCAGAATGCTTTGCTTTTGCAGAATTTCTGTATCGATTCCGTCAAAGAACATTCTGTACAAAGCATGTTTGTAGTATAGTGAGTTTGTGGTATCGTGGTGTGTTAAATTTATTTATTTTTACAAACCTGCTTTGTGGGCTCCACTGGCATGCACACAACATGCAGCGGTGGTAGTAATTTAGCAGCCCATATGGTTTGTTCATGGTTATGAATCATGGCCGGAATGTATAGAAACTATATTTATAAATATTGTTAGGATTTTTTACACGTCTCCATGTATTATATATCGTGCAGTGGGTCTAAGCAGCACGTTCTCATGACCTTTTCAAACGTCTGAAATCGGAGTCTACTTCTAGTGATCAATTTGATTATATCATCTCAAGACAACCGTATGAATATACGATGACAACATAGGTGCTTTTACCTCTTTCGAGTTCAGAACCAAAGCAATAGATAAAACGGCAAAGTCTGTCAGTCTTCTGCTCACATGAAAGACACTGTACAGCTCATGCTAGAAATCCATCAAGACTTGTCCATTGTACTGTACAGTACTGTATAATGTGCACCAATAGCACAGTAGCAGAATCAATGCCCTGTATTGCTACTGAGGAAGAAAGGCTCTGATATACTGTTACAGCAGCATCAGTGACTTCAACAGAGCTGTCTTACCTATAACAAAGGATGGAAAAGAGCTCAATGCTCAGGATGCAGCCAAAGACATGAAGCATTAAGAATCTCTGGGTGGCAGAGTAATATTTTTTAGGTCCCCCCACTCCATGGGATATCCGTCTAAATTAGCGTGACACCCAGACTACCGGGATAGATAGTGTTTGTGTAAACCCTAACTGGTGGCTGAAAAATTTGTCGTTGAAAACCTTTGTGAATGACTTATAGTTGAGTAATCATGACAAAGTCGATTGGAACTGAATCTGTGCTGTTTCAAACTGTTTCTGAGTCTATAAAATCATCTTGTTTAGTCTCTACACCTGAGCTAAAAGCCCTGTAGCTTCTCGTTATCCGAAAATGCTAACCACGTAACAAACTGAATAAATATCAGAAGAAAAGTGAATCTGGGAATCTGCCACGTTGTCTCCAGACAAAGACTCTAGATTGTAGATGAGAAACAACAGAGAATTCTGCCACGTCGTCTCCAGACAAAGACTCTAGATTGGAGATGAGAAACAACAGAGAATTCTGCCACGTCGTCTCCAGACAAAGACTCTAGATTGGAGATGAGAAACAACAGAGAATTATGCCACGTCGTCTCCAGACAAAGACTCTAGATTGGAGATGAAAAACAATGGAGAATAAAACACACAGAGTTGATCACAATAAAATTAAACGGCACTGAACCTTGTAAACAAATATTTAGACAATGTTAAATAACAAGACGGCAGGGCTGCTGTGCTGTGAAATAGTCTGGGCCAGGCCGGCTGGCTTAACTGTGTCTGTGTGGAGTAGTGGGGTAGCTGGCCATGCCCGAAACCCGAAGTCTGAATGAACAACCTAGGTATATCTAAGGATGCTTAGGTGTGTTTAACTGTATTTTAGGTGTGTTTAAGCCAGTGGGCTTTCTGGGAATAGACTGTGCAATATGTTACGCAAGTCTTGTCCCACCTGCTTGAAGCCCAGCTAAAGACTTTTATTAACTTGATTATTAATTAACCAGGTTTCCATCCAACCATTTAATGTGAAAAAGGCACGATCAGGCTGATGGAAACATGACGTTCAGGTAAAAGTTTACAAATGCCGACAGACAATTTGTTTGTTCGACATGGTGGGATCTTTTTGTGTTGGTAAAATGAATCATGCAAGAAATTGCAGTGGAAATGCCTTTATGCGCAAATATTGGTATAATAACCATCACATCGAAGGAAACTTGGAGTCAAACAATGATATGTTGAGTGGGCCTCCCACTACGACTCGGGAAACCATGCAGTTTATTAGGCTACAGATTAAATACTGTTAGTTATGATGAACTTCACAGGATGGTGAAAGTGAAAGGTAATGAGCTTGATGCTCCATTCTAAATATTCTGGTGACATGATGATCGATGCTTATAAATAAAATATCACTCTTATACATAATAATCTCAAAATGTACGGTAGGTAGCCTACCCGCACTGTATCTGCAAGCTGTTGAACAGTAGGCTAGAGTGCACATGCCAAGACCAGAGTGGGCACATTTGCCATATATCGTTAACACAACAGTTTTTGTGACAAAACCATCAGTAGATTTGAAAATGCAATGGAAATCCATTTAACTTGTATTTTTCATTTGGTAAATAAGTCAGTTTCATGGAAGCACATCTTTGGTGGGAAAATGCGCATATTATTTCATGCATATTTTAGAATATTCGCATGAAAATATGTTTCAAATTAGATGGAAACTTAGCTAGAGCGGAACTTATCACCTTCAGGTGTCAGCAATATTCAGCCAAAAAATTACGAGCTGTAGTTGGGGAAATATCGAGGAAAATAATTATTAAAAAAAAAAATATTTAACCTTTATTTAACTAGTTAAGACCAAATTCTTACTTACAATGACGGCCTACCTACAGGGACAGCCATAGTAGTACGGCACCCCTGGAGCAAATTAAGGTTAAGTGCCTTGCTCAAGGACACATCAACAGGTTTTCACTTTGTCAGCTCGGGATTCGATCCATCAACCTTTCGGTTACTCGCCCAACGCTCTAACCAATCAGCTACCTGCAGTCTGCCGAGAAAATGCCCCACACAAAAAATGTTTTTTCTCATTGACATAAACGCTAAGTTTTCTCTGGAAGTCACTTGACTGTTTGAGCTCTTGCTGCTGTAGATATTTGCACTGAAATGCTGCAGCTCTTGCTTCACTGTTGGCATGGCAACAAGTTCCTGTATTTCCATACTGGTGTAGTGGCCGAAAAACATTTTGCTCAGCTCTCTCTCTCTCTCTCTCTCTCTCTCTCTCTCTGTCTCCTCCTCCTCTCTCTGTGTATCTTCTCTCTCTATGTCTCCTCCTCCTCTCTCTCTGTGTCTCCTCCTCCTCCTCTCTCTGTGTCTCCTCCTCCTCCTCTCTCTGTGTCTCATCTTCCACTCTCTGTGTTTCCTCCTCCTCTTTCTTCTGTGTCTCCTCTTCCTCTCTCTGTGTGTCTCCTTCTCCTCTCTATGTCTCCTTCTCCTCTCTCTCTCTGTCTCCTCCTCTCTCTCTGTCTCCTTCTCTCTCTCTCTCTGTGTCTCCTCTTCCTCTCTCTGTGTCTCCTCCTCCTCTCTCTCTCTGTGTCCTCCTCCTCTTCTCTCTGTGTCTCCTCCTCTCTCTCTGTGTCTCCTCCTCTCTCTATCTGTCTCCTCCTCCTCCTCTCTCTCTGTCTCCTCCTCTTTCTATCTGTGTCTCCTCCTCCTCTCTCTTTCTGTCAACTCCTCCTCTCTCTGTGTGTCTCCTCCTCCTCTCTCTCTCTGTGTGTCCTCCTCCTCTTCTCTCTGTGTCTCCTCCTCTCTCTCTGTGTCTCCTCCTCTTTCTATCTGTCTCCTCCTCCTCTCTCTCTGTCTCCTCCTCTTTCTATCTGTGTCTCCTCCTCCTCTCTCTTTCTGTCAACTCTTCCTCTCTCTCTGTGTCTCCTCCTCTCTCTCTCTGTGTGTCCTCCTCCTCTTCTCTCTGTGTCTTCTCCTCTCTCTCTGTGTCTCCTCCTCTCTCTATCTGTCTCCTCCTCCTCTCTCTCTGTCTCCTCCTCTTTCTATCTGTGTCTCCTCCTCCTCTCTCTTTCTGTCAACTCCTCCTCTCTCTGTGTCTTTCTCGGCAAGCAATTAATTCATGTTTATTACATTATCCCCTTAATATATAGAGTCCTACCTTGAGAAGTCAAGGAGGATTAGCATTTTTAAAAACAAGAAATAACAGAATTCAGTAATTATTAGGATCTGTTTGATATTCAAATGATATTTCTAAACTCCCAGTTCATTTTGGGTCTGGAAACTGAGCAAAGACTGCAGGTATAGGTCAATAAAATAAACCTGTATCCTTTCAAAAGTCTCCCTGCTGTAACATTGCCTTCAGGGGGGTAAATCCTTTTTATATTGCCACGGATCCTGTGCTCCATTAAACCCACACTGCCAACCATGTATTCTTTCAGTGTAAGCACTTTCCAGCTAATGAGATTGATGAAGCCTTGGTGATTGGAACAGATACAACCATCTATTAGCAATCATTTAGTGTACGTTAGTACCTTTTAAATCAGGGAGTATAGATCTATATCTATGTAAATGTCTGTATGACTCACATGGTAACAAAGTGTTTGGAACTGTCTGTTTTCAACTACTTATACATTTCCATCAACTAACATGAACATACTGTAATCAACCTAATATCTGGGTGCGATTTTGGACTTCAGATTTCCAGACAAATGTGTTTCCTCTTCTACTTGACTTTAAATGTCTTCCCAAAGACAACAGATTGAGGTCTGTTCTCCCTGGAGTCCAAGAGAATAACATACTCTTCACGTGGCGGCAACCATGGGTACTACATATTCGCACAAACACACCTGTGTGTGTTCTGCCAATGCTCTGGGCAGTACAGGCACACACACGCACAAACATGCACACACACACACACAAACACATACCACAATCCCCATGCTTTGGCTATTCTTCCCATGTCAAGGGACTTTTAAATCAGGTAGGGGTTTAGCCGGTCCGATGGAGCCATCTGTCCCAACTTCATCTATGGATCTGGCATGCTGTTTTAAACTCCCACCATGGAGCTTTAAGAAAACTCACAATCTGCTCACAAACTATTTTAGTTTTTCTAACTTTTTTCAAAAGGAGACATCGGTCAAGGGTGTATTTGATGTACACTCTTAGAAAAAAGGGTTCCAAAAGGGTTCTTCGGCTGTCCCCATAGGATGACCCTAGATGTAGAACCCTCTGTGGAAAGGGTTCTACAGTGAACCCAAAAAGGTTCTACCTGGAACCAAAAAGGGTTCTTCAAAGGGTTTTACTATGGGGACAGCAAAAAATCCTTTTAGGGTGCCTTTAATTGGGTCTGCCCCCCTTGCCGTGTAACATGAGTGTTGGTCCCACCCCTGGGTTTCATCCTGTACCACCTCCTCCCCTAAATCCCCACCTCGCTGTGATCGCTGGCACTGAGCACATTTTCCTATAGCTCCTCCCACCAGCAAGCTCTGCTTAGGTCATACGGTACTTGAGGAGGTACCTACTCCTCTGTCCTGATCGCATTATAAAGAGCAACAGCCAACTGAAAGATTGGCATGACATAACCACAGATATGTTGGGTTGTGATCATACAGTATAATGAATATAACCTCAACATGTCTATCTTTATATCTCAGGAAACCTAACATGGTCTAGAAGCACTGTGGCCTGAGCAAGCTAACATGGTCTAGAACACTCAAACTCAACGTCGGACATCGAAGCCAGTTCCATTGCATGTTTTCAGTGTTCCTCTCGAATCAGGGAGAGATTTAGACATGTTCAGATAGAACAGAAAACCACCAGGCTCTGGACGTCGTAGGGTAAGAGATGAATACCCCTGGTCTAAAAGCACTGTGGGCTGAGTGAGTTCAGATGGTCTAGAAGCCCTGTAGGCTGATCAGACTAAAGAATTCAATAGTGAACTTGTGACAACAGAACAACAGGGGTCAGAGTATGATACTGTAATATGACCCGGCTGGATGATCGACTCATACACCGGGCACGGATGCACATGGACACACGCGCACACACACACATTCCCAAGTCTGCTATTGTCAGGACAGGATAGTATGACCATAAGGTCAGTGAACTGCTAAATCCAATTATATGCAATTATCCAGCCCTCCTTACACCAAAGAAAGAGCTTTATCTGAACAGGGGAGAAGTGAAAATTGAAACTGGAAGCTGTGTTCTCTATGGGATACTATCCTCTTGCAATGGATACAACCCTAGGGCTTTTCTTTACAATGAAAGCCCAAGGTGATGTACCACTACTGGGGTAGCTAGCCGGTTTCCATTCCATACGGGGGAATTTAACACGAGAAGTTCAGAGCTAACACATATGATTGTGTGTCTACACAGTCTTACCGTTGTTAGATTAGGCTTGTGTTGCTAGCGTGTAATTGCTTAGTAAATACTTGGTATTTGTGTTTACCGTGAAATAAAGTGCTACCATTGTGTGTCTACATGGGATTAGATTGGGGCTAGACTGGGTCCCAAATTGCACACTATTCACTATATAGTACACTACTTTTGACCTCAGCCCTATGAACCCTGGTCAAAAGTAGTGCACTAGGATGACATTTGGAATCAATATGCTGTTGAAGGATGTTAAAGTTTTAGGGGGCGACTTTGAGAGAAGGGTTTGTTTTAGACAGTCCAGTCTGCGGTTATCTGTTTCAATCAGTTCTGATATAAAGCCCGGTAATTATGACTAATTACTCTATAGCGAGAGCTAGCATCTATTGAGATAAAGATTTATACACACTGAAGGGATTTGGGCCTGCCTGGAGAGGATTGAAGAGAGAGCGAAGAGATATGTGTTTCGGGATATTCCATTAGTATCAGTTACCCAGTTACACATAAATAGGGTCACATTAAGAATTAATGGGAAAATAAATCCAATATCAAAAACGTGTTTTTCCATAGAGCTTTCAATTTACTCCCTATGCTTGAAAAATGTATGTCAAAACCTCCTTACGTGAAACATATATACATGTTGGTGATAACGTTGGCAGGCTTAAAAGCTAGTTGCTTGACTACATCAATTTTTGGACATATAAATTAATGATATATACCCATTGATTCTTGAAGAATATATAATAGCTATGCCTCATGAGCTTAGTTCAACCGTCGGTCTCCATCAGAACCAAAAACAGAACCTTGTTTTACTCCAATGTATAGCCTCAAAACATGGTTAAAACTATAATTGTGATATCATGGATAGTCATTCTTTGCATCCATAGCTCTCTCTATGAATTTGAGAGTGATTACATGCCTTAGCTTTTACCAAAAAAAGAGGCCCGCTTTGTTATTGTTTCACCAAAGGATTCCAGAATCAACAGCAATGCAGTGCAATCACATATAAGTTGCATTTATATTTCTTCTGAAAATGCCGTACGGAAAATGTGTGATACCGTCTGTTTGGACAAGACCAGTGATTTGTGATAAAGCCATTCTCTGTGAGGCCTTGCGTGTCTCTTTGTTCTTTGCATGTGTGATGCGAGCTTTGGGATGCATGCAGAGGTGAAGAATGATCAATGTCATCTCCACTTCATTTCTATGATCAATGGGCTCTCTTCAGGCTCGGCACCCAGGTTTGGGGAATTGTGTTTTTTAACAGCTGCCATCTGCCTCTGTCCTCGAGGAACAGTGGCAAGCTGGGCTGTGTGTGTCTGTGTGTGTGTGTGTGCGTGTGGTGTGTGTGTGTGGGCATACATATAGATGAGCCTTGCTCGCTTGCAAGGCTGCTGGTGTGAAAATGATTTAATTCCTTCAGTATGAGATGTGTGTGTGTGTGTGTGTGTGTGTGTGTGTGTGAGCGCACTAGTCATAAAACATAGGGACATAAGCAGTAATGACATCATAGATGCTTCATTAATTCTTAAAAGACAACACAAATCAAACATGTGTTAACCAACAGATTGCTGCTTTAGACTCAGTGTAAAAAGAAAAACCCATTGGGAAACATATACAGCAAAACTGCATTGTAATGTATTATATCTTATCCATAGTGTCATACTGTACAGATGTCATTTGACCAATACTGTCGGAGCAGCAACAGGATTTAAATGTTTAGTCCATAACATTGCTTGATCTGTGGTTAGGATAGAAACTGGCGGAATTAGGCTACATGTGTCACGGTGCGTAGTATTAATGGGACGGTATACGGAGCGCTGGTGCAGTGTCATCCTTTTTATTGAAAATGAGATGTCCTCACGAAGCATTTACAATTAAAAAGGAGAGTGAAAACAAAAAACACGACTACAGAAACAAAACACGGTGACTTACTTGGATGCTGCTGGCAGTGCAGACAAACAAATGAACAATGATCCACCCACAGGTGGCTGTGTGTGGAGTCTAAATACTATCCCCAATCAGAGACAACGCTATACAGCTGTCTCTGATTGGGGATGATAATCTCCCTAATAATGTGTGAGAGCCTGGTTGTGTGCCTCTCTCCTCCCCTAGGTGGGAGTAAGAGGCCTTACCACAACCAAGCCCTCACAGTACCCCCCCCTAAGGTGCGGACTCCCGACCGCACACATACAATCCCCCCTCTCCTGAAAAGAAAAAATGTCCAAAACTAGGGGGGACATGGCGGGGTACTGAGGTGGTTGCTGGTGGGGGCTCCGGTTCCGGTTCCGGGCGTGGCACAGGCTGTGAGAGTAGCTTTCCTCCTACCTCTCCGTTGCACGCCCGGTCCGGTCCGGACCCCGGCGCGGTGGTTCCCCCCTCAGTACTCCCGCCATTCACCAAGTCCTGTCTGGACCCTGGTGCGGGAGCCCTCGACCCTGGAGAGGGGCTGACAACCGGCCCCGGACTGGGCACCGGTGGAGCGGACTGCTCCGTCACTGGAGCGACGTAGACGACCGGCCCCGGACTGGGCACCGGTGGAGCGGACTGCTCCGGCACTGGAGCGGCGCAGACGACCGGCCCCGGACTGGGCACCGGTGGAGCGGACTGCTCCGGCACTGGAGCGACGTAGACGACCGGCCCCGGACTGGGCACCGGTGGAGCGGACTGCTCCGTCAATGGAGCGACGTAGACGACCGGCCCCGGACTGGGCACCGGTGGAGCGGACTGCTCCGGCACTGGAGCGACGCAGACGACCGGCCCCGGACTGGGCACCGGTGGAGCGGACTGCTCCGGCACTGGAGCGAAGCAGACGACCGGCCCTGGACTGGGCACCGGTGGAGGAGGCTCCAGGCCTTGAGCTGTGGCTGGAGGCTCCGGGACGCTGACCTTCGCTGGAGGTGGCGGAACGCTGACCTTCGCTGGAGGTGGCGTGGCGCTGACCTTCGCTGGAGGTGGCGTGGCGCTGACCTTCGCTGGAGGTGGCGTGGCGCTGACCTTCGCTGGAGGTGGCGTGGCGCTGACCTTCGCTGGAGGTGGCGTGGCGCTGACCTTCATTGGAGGCCTCGGGCTGCTGACCTTTACTGGAGGCCTCGGGCTGCTGACCTTCACTGGAGGCCTCGGGCTGCTGACCTTCACTGGAGGCCTCGGGCTGCTGACCTTCACTGGAGGCCTCGGGCTGCTGACCTTCACTGGAGGCCTCGGGCTGCTGACCTTCTCTGGAGGCCTCGGGCTGCTGACCTTCTCTGGAGGCCTCGGGCTGCTAACCTTCACTGGAGGCCTCGGGCTGCTAACCTTCACAGGAGGCCTCGGGCTGCTGACCTTTACAGGAGACCTCAGGCTGCTGACCGTCACAGGAGGCCTCGGGCTGCTGACCTTCACCGGAGACCTCAGGCTGGATGCCGTGCCCACCCTGGGCACCGACGCAGAGGTGGTCTTCAGCCCTGCAGCTGGTCTGGCTGTCGGCCCCAGACTGGGCACCGACACGCTATGGAGCTCCTGCTCCACAGCGGGACTGAACGTCGTGCCCACCCTGGGCACCGACGCAGAGATGGTTCCCAGCCCTTTGGTGGGGCTGGCTGTCGGCCCCAGACTGGGCACCGACACGCTATGGAGCTCCTGCTCCACAGCGGGGCTGAACGTCGTGCCCACCCTGGGCACCGACGCAGAGATGGTTTCCAGCCCTCTGGTGGGGCTGGCTGTCGGCCCCAGACTGGGCACCGACACGCTATGGAGCTCCTGCTCCACAGCGGGACTGAACGTCGTGCCCACCCTGGGCACCGACGCAGAGAGGGTTTCCAGCCCTGTGGTTGGGCTGGCTGTCGGCCCCAGACTGGGCACCGACGCGCTATGGAGCTCCTGCTCCACAGCGGGGCTGAACGTCGTGCCCACCCTGGGCACCGATGCAGAGAGGGTTTCCAGCCCTGTGGTTGGGCTGGCTGTCGGCCCCAGACTGGGCACCGACACGCTATGGAGCTCCTGCTCCACAGCGGGGCTGAACGTCGTTGTAGCCTCCGTGCGAGGAGTAGGCACGGGGCGTACAGGACTGGGGAAATGCACCAGTG
Source organism: Thymallus thymallus (assembly GCA_023634145.1). Taxonomy (NCBI): domain Eukaryota; kingdom Metazoa; phylum Chordata; class Actinopteri; order Salmoniformes; family Salmonidae; genus Thymallus; species Thymallus thymallus. The sequence continues at coordinate 18,132,483 of CM042422.1, forward strand.
ATCTGATGCGAGGCGCTGGCACGGGTCGCGCCGGGCTGGGGAAACGCACTGTTGGGTTGTTGCGTTTAGCTGGCACGGGTTGCGCCGGGCTGGGGAAACGCACCGTTTGGCTGGTGCGCGGAGCAGGCGCGGGCCGTACCGGGCTGGGGAAACGCACCGTTGGCTGGGTGCGTTTAGCTGGTACGGGTCGCACCGGGCTAGTGTTGCGCACCGATGGTGTGGTGCGCTGAGTCGGTCTCCTCTTCCTCCGACTCTGGACCGGCGCTGGAGGCACCGGACTGGGAACTGGCGCTGGAGCACGACTGTCCCTGTCGTGCCTACTCCACCGCCAATCCCCATCCTGTGAGGGTTCCTCCGGGAACCCCCACGAGTGAGGGAACAGTGAGGGCCTCCTTCACTGGAGGCCTCGGGCTGCTAACCTTCACTGGAGGCCTCGGGCTGCTAACCTTCACAGGAGGCCTCGGGCTGCTGACCTTTACAGGAGACCTCAGGCTGCTGACCGTCACAGGAGGCCTCGGGCTGCTGACCTTCACCGGAGACCTCAGGCTGGATGCCGTGCCCACCCTGGGCACCGACGCAGAGGTGGTCTTCAGCCCTGCAGCTGGTCTGGCTGTCGGCCCCAGACTGGGCACCGACACGCTATGGAGCTCCTGCTCCACAGCGGGACTGAACGTCGTGCCCACCCTGGGCACCGACGCAGAGATGGTTTCCAGCCCTGTAGTTGGGCTGGCTGTCGGCCCCAGACTGGGCACCGACACGCTATGGAGCTCCTGCTCCACAGCGGGACTGAACGTCGTGCCCACCCTGGGCACCGACGCAGAGATGGTTTCCAGCCCTGTAGTTGGGCTGGCTGTCGGCCCCAGACTGGGCACCGACACGCTATGGAGCTCCTGCTCCACAGCGGGGCTGAACGTCGTGCCCACCCTGGGCACCGACGCAGAGAGGGTTTCCAGCCCTGTGGTTGGGCTGGCTGTCGGCCCCAGACTGGGCACCGACGCGCTATGGAGCTCCTGCTCCACAGCGGGGCTGAACGTCGTGCCCACCCTGGGCACCGACGCAGAGAGGGTTTCCAGCCCTGTGGTTGGGCTGGCTGTCGGCCCCAGACTGGGCACCGACACGCTATGGAGCTCCTGCTCCACAGCGGGGCTGAACGTCGTTGTAGCCTCCGTGCGAGGAGTAGGCACGGGGCGTACAGGACTGGGGAAATGCACCAGTGATCTGATGCGAGGCGCTGGCACGGGTCGCGCCAGGCTGGGGAAACGCACTGTTGGGTTGTTGCGTTTAGCTGGCACGGGTTGCGCCGGGCTGGGGAAACGCACCGTTTGGCTGGTGCGCGGAGCAGGCGCGGGCCGTACCGGGCTGGGGAAACGCACCGTTGGCTGGGTGCGTTTAGCTGGTACGGGTCGCACCGGGCTAGTGTTGCGCACCGATGGTGTGGTGCGCTGAGTCGGTCTCCTCTTCCTCCGACTCTGGACCGGCGCTGGAGGCACCGGACTGGGAACTGGCGCTGGAGCACGACTGTCCCTGTCGTGCCTACTCCACCGCCAATCCCCATCCTGTGAGGGTTCCTCCGGGAACCCCCACGAGTGAGGGAACAGAAGCACATCGTCGTCGTCTTCCTCCGACTCCTCTCTGTACTCCCGTTCCCACGGCTGTAGGGGCTCCTCCTGGAACCCCCACGAGTGCAGTGGTCGGGGCTCTTCTCCCTCGATCCCCGACCACCCCCATAGCCCCCCCCCAAAATCCGTTTGAGGGGTTTTCAGGGCTCCAGGCTGGTCCTCAACCCTAGCCCGGTGACGTGTCCTCCGTCTCCGGCGCCTCGGCTGCTCCGGACCCCAGCCTTCCTCCACCGAGCGATAATAGGAGTGTTCCTCCTCGGTAATCTTCCCCATACCGAGGAGGATATCTCCTAATGTAATCCCCCGTTGCGTCCCAGGGTGGTGGATCATTCTGTCACGGTGCGTAGTATTAATGGGACGGTATACGGAGCGCTGGTGCAGTGTCATCCTTTTTATTGAAAATGAGATGTCCTCACTAAGCATTTACAATTAAAAAGGAGAGTGAAAACAAAAAACACGACTATAGAAACAAAACACGGTGACTTACTTGGATGCTGCTGGCAGTGCAGACAAACAAATGAACAATGATCCACCCACAGGTGGCTGTGTGTGGAGTCTAAATACTATCCCCAATCAGAGACAACGCTATACAGCTGTCTCTGATTGGGGATGATAATCTCCCTAATAATGTGTGAGAGCCTGGTTGTGTGCCTCTCTCCTCCCCTAGGTGGGAGTAAGAGGCCTTACCACAACCAAGCCCTCACAACATGAAAAGTGCAATACCGTTCATACAACCATATGTTAGGGTATGTTTTCAGTGAATATATACTGAACAAAAATATGAATGCAACATGCATCAAGATTTTACAGAGTTGTAGATCATATAAGGAAATCAGTCAATTTAAATACATTAATTTGGACCTAATCCAATTGTGTTCATTGTCCGTAGCTTATGCCTGCCAATACCATTATCCCCCACTACCACAATGATGCACACTGTTCACAACGTTGCAGCAAACCACTCACCCACACAACGCCAACACGTGGTCTGTGTTTGTGAGGCTGGTTGGACGTATTGCCAAATTCTCTAAAACGACGTTGGAGGTGGCTTATGGTAGAGAAATTAACATTAAATTCTCTGGCAACAGTTCTGGTGGACATTCCTGCAGTCGGCATGCCAATTGCACACTCCCTCAAAACCTGAGACATCTGTGGCATTGTGTTGTGTGACAAAACTGCACATTTTAGAGTGGCCTTTTATTGTCCCCAGCACAAGGTGCACCTGTGTAATGATCATGCCGTTTAATCAGCTTGTTGATATGCCGCACCTGTCAGGTGGATGGACTATCTTGACAAAGGAGAAATGCTCACTAACAGGGATGTAAACAATTTTGTGCACAAAAACTTTGAGAGAAAAAAAATAAACGTTATTTTTCTGGGATCTTTATTTCAGCTCATGAAATAAGGGACCAACACTTTACATGTTGCGTTTATATTTTTGTTCAGTGTAATGTAAATCGCAAAGCTCATCTTCATTTCCTGCGGTGCAGGTAAATTCTCAGCTACAAAAGAGAGATCAAATTAAGATCCTACATCTTTATATATGAGAAACGTGATTCCCACATGTATTTAAGTATGTGTCCTTACGTACTGTAGGTGTGTGATCTCCTATATGTGCACATAAGCAAAACCCGTAAATATAGGCTATGTGCAGCTTTGTGCACACATGCATACTGTATAGTCAATGTGCAAATGTGTGTTTGTGTGTTTCCATGAAAATAGTGTGTGTGTGTGTGTGTGTGTGTGTGTGTGTGTCCTTTTTGTGTGCCAGGGAGCATTGGAGAGGCCTCTGGATATAAGGATACAGAAATGACCGTGGGCGTGCAAAATATTTCATGTGTGTTGACATAAATGTCTGGGCGCGTGTGTATGTGTGTCTGTGCCCATGTGCATTAGTGTGCCAGTGTGTGTTCGTGCCCACGCGAGTGTGTGTGTGTTTGTGTTTGGCCCCTCTTATCTCCCTCTGCCAGGCCTTCTCTGCACACAGACACTCCAAAGAGCTTCTAGCTGTCACTCATGGCGTCACGCAGCCCTGACAAATGTCACAGAGACGAGAGGCGAGAGAGAGAGAGGGGCGAGTGGCACCAGGTTCGGCCCGGAGTGGGAGAACACACAGGGACGTTATCTGCTGGCTCCCGATCACTGCACGCTCACCCCCTTACTGCAACCCCCACTGAAGCCCTCTGGGAAATCTGGGAAGATCCACTGTAATAGCATTTTACATGACATTTTTGTCATTTAGCGACTTAGAATTAGTGCATTCATCTTAAGATAGCTAGATGTGAAAACCACACATCACAATCACATCAAGTACATTTTCCCTCAACAAAGTATTTATCAGCAAATCAGTGCTAGTGGGAAAAGAGGCTTTTCTTTATATTTTTGTTGCTACACAAGCTAACAGTTATTTTAATGTGTGTGTTAATGTGTGTGAGAGCTTTTAACGATGACTTGATTTGGTGACATCTGATGATGTAGTTGGTGGGCGGGGCTAATCCTTCTAAAGCACACACAAAGATGTATAGTACACACACGCACACTGTACACAGCGCACGCACATGGACCAAACACACTCACACTGACATACACCGAGATACACACCGTCCGACACACGCGTACACACACACACACAGTTCTGTTGAGTGTCAGATGAGCAGGGATGCCAGAAGCCTTTTCAGATTATAATTACATATCTGTCCAACACATGCACGAGTGCAAAATGGTATCCTAACTTTCATGCCATGTCACACACACACACACACACAAACACACGACATGCACACACACACTCACAAATATATAATATATTCGACATCATGACATAGACTGACCAGGTGAATCCAGGTGAAAGCTATGATCCTTTATTGATGCCACTTGTTAAATCCACTTCAATCAGTTTAGGTGAGACAGGTTAAAGAAGGATTTTCAAACCTTGAGACAATTGAGACATGGATTGCGCATGTGTGCTATTCAGAGGGTGAATGGGCAAGACAAAATATTTAAGTGCCTTTGAACGGTGTATGGTAGTAAGTGCAAGGCGCACAAGTTTGAGTATGTCAAGAACTGCAACACTGCTGGGTTTTTCACGCTCTACAGTTTCCTGTGTTTTTTCAAGAATGGTCCACAACCCAAAGGACTTTCAGCCAACAGCAGGCCAGTGGTCGAAAACAGGTAATTGATGAAAGGTAACAAAGGAGTCTGACACGAATTGTGCAGAGCAACAGACGGGCTACAGTTAGTCAACTGACAGTTAGACAACTGACAGTCCAACTTGTTGTATCTTGACATGAATGGGGTTTGGCAGCCGACGACCTTATAAGAAACTACGTTTGCAGTGGGCTAAGGAACAAAAACACTTGGAGCAAAATTAAAAACCTTACCTGGTCTGATGAATCTCGGTTCCTGCTGTTTCATGCAGATGGGAGGACTAGGGTATGGAGAAATACACAAGTACATGCATCCATCATCTATCGTGTGTCAACATTGCAGACTGGTGGTGGTAGTGTGATGGTGTTGTGTGTTTTCATGGCACACATTGGGCCCCTTGATAAAAGTGAAGGAAAGTTTGAATGCCACAGGATATGTTAACATCATTGCCAGTCAAGTGCATCCCTTCATGGCAGCATCATATATATTTTATTTTTTTCAGCAGGATAATGTCTCATGCCACAAGGCTAAGATTGTCCAGGAATGGTTCCACGAACATGACAGTGAATTCAGCTTACTGCAGGGCCTGCCCAGTCACCAGATCTCAATCCAATTGAGCATCTGTGGGATGAGATGGAACAAGCTTTTCAGAGTAGAAATCCATTACCCGCCAACTCGACACAACTGTGGGAAGCATTGGAGTCAATACGTGCCAGCATGCCTGTGGAATGCTTTCGACACCTTGTAGAGCCCATGCCCCGACGAAATTAGGCTGTTCTGAGGGCAAAAGGGAGGGGGTGCAGATATAATGTGATATAGAAGGCTAGGTGATATAGAAGGCTAGGTGATATAGAAGGCTAGGGGATATTGAAGGCTAGGGGATATTGAAGGCTAGGTGATATAGAAGGTTAGGTGATATAGAAGGCTAGGTGATATAGAAGGCTAGGTGATATAGTGTGATATAGAAGGTTAGGTTATATAGAAGGCTAGATGATATAGAAGGCTAGGTGATATACAGTAGTGTGATATAGAAGGCTAGGTGATATAGAAGGCTAGGTGATATAGTGTGATATAGAAGGTTAGGTTATATAGAAGGCTAGATGATATAGAAGGCTAGGTGATATACAGTAGTGTGATATAGAAGGCTAGGTGATATAGAAGGCTAGGTGATATAGTGTGATATAGAAGGTTAGGTTATATAGAAGGCTAGGTGATATACAGTAGTGTGATATAGAAGGCTAGGTGATATAGAAGGCTAGGTGATATAGTGTGATATAGAAGGTTAGGTGATATAGAAGGCTAGATGATATAGAAGGCTAGGTGATATACAGTAGTGTGATATAGAAGGCTAGGTGATATAGAAGGCTAGGTGATATAGTGTGATATAGAAGGTTAGGTGATATAGAAGGCTAGGTGATATAGTGTGATTTAGAAGGCTAGGTGATATAGTGTTTTATAGAAGGCTAGGTGATATAGTGTGATATAGAAGGCTAGGTGATATAGAAGGCTAGATTATATGGAAAGCTAGGTGATATAGTATTGTATAGAAGGCTAGGTGATATAGAGGCTAGGTGATATAGGAGGCTAGGTGATATTGTGTGATATAGAAGGATATGTGATATAGAAGGCTTCCAAGTGGCTAGGTGATATTGTATTTATTTATTTAAACTTTATTTAACAATAAAGTTTACTTAAGTTTAGTTAAGTTAAGAACAAATTCTTATTTACAATGACGGCATACCTACAGGGACAGCCATAGTAGTACGGCACCCCTGGAGTTACTGGCCCAACACTCTGACCACTAGGCTACCTACCGCCCAAAAAAGGCTAGGTAATATAGAAGGCTAGGTGATATAGTGTGATATAGAAGGCTAAGTGATATAGAAGGCTAGGTGATATAGTGTGATATAGAAGGCTAGGTTGTATAGTGTGATATAGAAGGCTAGGTGATATAGAAGGCTAGGTGATATAGTGTGATATAGGAGGCTAAGTGATATAGAAGGCTAGGTGATATAGTGTGATATAGAAGGCTAGGTTGTATAGTGTGATATAGAAGGCTAGGTGATATAGAAGGCTAGGTGATATTGTGTGATATAGAAGGCTAGGTGATATAGTGTGATATAGAAGGCTAGGTTGTATAGTGTGATATAGAAGGCTAGGTGATATAGAAGGCTAGGTGATATAGTGTGATATAGAAGGCTAAGTGATATAGAAGGCTAGGTGATATAGTGTGATATAGAAGGCTAGGTTGTATAGTGTGATATAGAGGCTAGGTGATATAGAAGGCTAGGTGATATTGTGTGATATAGAAGGCTAAGTGATATAGAAGGCTAGGTGATATAGTGTGATATAGAAGGCTAGGTTGTATAGTGTGATATAGAAGGCTAGGTGATATAGAAGGCTATGTGATATAGTGTGATATAGGAGGCTAGGTGATATAGAAGGCTAGGTGATATAGTGTGATATAGAAGGCTAGGTGATATAGAAGGCTAGGTGATATAGTGTGATATAGCAGGCTAGGTGATATACTGTAGCGTGATATAGAAAGCTAGGTTATATAGTGTGATATAGAAGGCTAGGTGATATAGAAGGCTAGGTGATATAGTGTGATATAGCAGGCTAGGTGATATAGAAGGCTAGGTTATATAGTGTGATATAGAAGGCTAGGTGATATAGAAGGCTAGGTGATATTGAAGGCTAGGTGATATAGAAGGCTAGGTGATATAGTGTGATATAGCAGGCTAGGTGTTATACTGTAGTGTGATATTGAAGGCTAGGTTATATAGTGTGATATAGAAGGCTAGGTGATATAGAAGGCTAGGTGATATAGAAGGCTAGGTGATATTGAAGGCTAGGTGATATTGAAGGCTAGGTGATATAGAAGGATAGGTGATATAGTGTGATATAGCAGGCTAGGTGTTATACTGTAGCGTGATATTGAAGGCTAGGTGATATAGAAGGCTAGGTGATATAGTGTGATATAGAAGGCTAGGTGATATAGAAGGCTAGGTGATATAGAAGGCTAGGTGATATAGTGTGATATAGAAGGCTAGGTGATATAGAAGGCTAGGTGATATAGTGTGATATTGAAGTATTGTTTTGTACACTCAGTGTATCTACTGTATATTGGTTTATACCACTGGTTCCTATCTGTCAGGGTCCAACAAAAGTCATTTGACTGATTACTATCTTGCCGAACCTGACTGTCTGTGAAGACGGCGACACGTCACGACTAGTGGAAAACCTCATTAATAATAATGACACGCCATCGCCATATGTTTCCTCACTGGGTAAAACGGCATTGAAAACACCAATATGCTCTCACACACTGAGACAATGATTTATAACCCCTTTACCTGTCGCACAAAGGCTCACACACACACACACACACACACAGGTGATACTCTTGAATAAAAGTTCTGGGATAAAGATTGGAGTCGGCTGGGCTGGGTTGGGGTGCGTTCTATTTGTTCCTGCTCACGGTGGCGTAACTAGATTAGAATGTTTCTGTTTTGCGGCTGATGGGACATTTCCATTAGAATCTTTTTTAGTCTTATAGGGGTGTGTTATGCCTTCTTCCATCTGGCTACCCAGGCATGTCCATCACAAGTAGCAACCTATCTGAAATGCAAACCAGAGAACTGCAACAACACAAAAATGAGAAGAAGAAAAACATGGTTCAAAGCTTGAGAGAGCAGATCCACAAAGTGTACACTCATGTTCTATGGAGTTTGGATTCTGCTGTCACTTCCTGTTGACTTGGCCTAGGTAGCCACCAAGACTAGCGTTTTTTGGTGATTGTAGCCATTTAATAGCATCATGACACTCATGTTGTGTAAGAGCTACATTCAACTCTCCATTTATCTGTGTGTCTCAAACACGAACAACCTAGTTCAATACAGCTTCTATATTCAGAAGAGTAGTTTCTACAAGGAGCCCTGTCTTAATTGAAGTCTTGGCCTGTGATTGCAATCACATAACAGCTAATCAAGTCAAGTTCAAACATTGCCTTAACCTAAATGTATATATGCTTGGATACAGACATAATGATTTGACATCTAGATTGTGTCCCAACCATAGAAGGGTTTTACTGCTCTGACTAGAATATATTGTTTTCAATCAATATCAGAGCTGATGAATGTAATGGTTTTGATTAGAGGACAGGCTAACTGATTAGCCACTTATGCTATACGTGAATCATGTTGTGTTGCATATTAGCTTGCATTAGTGGCCGATTGTACAGATGAAGTGGGCTTACACAGCAGAGAATAATAGCAGGGTTACAATAAAACTACTGGTGTTTCTAAGAACCCAATCTGAGTACACAACAGATACTTTCTTATCAATGTGATGTAATTCAACATACCCAACCTGACACACACATACACGCATGCACGCGCTTACACACACACACACACACACACACACACACACACACACACACACACACACACACACACACACAGACACACACACACACACACACACACACACACACACACACACACACACACACACACACACACACACACACACACACAGTCTTATAATGATTGTTACAGCATAAATACAGATCCTGTTCAATCTAGGGAATGATAGTAGTGGGTGATTGGAGGAGGGCCGTTTAGAAATGATCACGTCTGTTGGTTCGATCAAAACCTTTGTTAACGAATACTTGTGCATAAAAGCAATTTCTTAAACGTCTGCTAATAGTATTATTATATACAGTACCAGTCAGGAGTTTGGACACACCTACTCATTCCATGGTTTTCTTTATTTGTACTATTTTCTACATTGCTGGTGACACTGCCACTGATTTATTTAGAATTCAAGGCACACTTAACCAGCATGGCTACCACAGCATTCTGCAGCAATACACCATCCCATCTGGTTTGCGCTTAGTGGAACTATCATTTGTTTTTGAACAGGACAATGACCCAAAACACACCTCCAGGCTGTGTAAGGGCTATTTGACCAAGGAGAGTGCTGCATCAGATGACCTGGCCTCCACAATCACCCGACCTCAAACCAATTGAGATGGTTTGGGATTAGTTGGGCCGCAGAGTGAACGAAAAGCAGCCAACAAGGGCTCAGCATATGTTTTAATTCCTTCAAGACTGTTGTAAAAGCATTCCTCATGAAGCTGGTTGAGAGAATGCCAAGAGTGTGTAAAGCTGTCATCAAGGCAAAGGGTGGCTACTTTGAAGAATCTCAAATCTCAAATATATTTGTATATTTGTTTTGTCAGGCTCTGGCCATAGAGAAGCTTTGCTTCTCTATAGTTCTATGGTCAGAGTCTGGCAGATCTATGATTTCTACGTCTATGTGGTGTTGTGTGTGGGATCCCTAATTAGAGGCAGCTGCCATGCATTACCTCTAATTAGGGATCCTACTTAATTGTCCATGTCCATTGCTATGCGTGGTTCATTGTTATGTTGTCTCGTGTCGTGCTACGTGTGTTTCAGTTTCATTATATATTGTATTTGTTATTTTGTATAGTTCGTCATTCAGTTAAATAAACATGTCGAACTATCGATACGCTGCGCCTTGGTCTCTCTACACACCCGAACGTGACAGAATGAACCACCACCCGACCAAGCAGCGTAAGGAAGGAGCAAAGGAGAAGAAAGGTAAACAGCGGCGTAATCGTGGAAACGGAGCCGGTAGTCAACCCCAGGAAAATTTCGGGGGGGGCTATGGGGGTGGTCTGGTAACGAAGAGGACGCACCAGTACCACTTTCCATGTGGGATGCACTGTGCCCGACATATAAATGGGGGGCGCAAAGTGAAGAGGAGGAGGATTATTTGGAGAGATTTTGGAGACGTTTTGGAGGAGATGTGGGAGATAGCGGAGGAAGTTGAACGGGAAATGTCGGAGTGGAATAATCCGTGCCCAGTCGCCTACTCCACTCCCGTGAAAGAGCAGTCCGCTTTACCGGTACCCAGTCGGGGTCCGGCCGTCTGCTCTACTCCAGTGCCAGAGCAGTCCGCTCCACCGGTGCCCAGTCTGGGTCCGGCCGTCTGCTACACTCCAGTGAGCCTCTCCAGTCCGGTACGTCATGTGCCTGCTCCTCGCACTCGCCCTGAGGTGCGTGTCACCAGTCCGGCGCCATCAGTGCCGACTCCACGCACCAGGCCTCCAGTGCGCCTCTCCAGTTCGGTACGTCATGTGCCTGCTCCCCGCACTAGCCCTGAGGTGCGTGTTATTAGTCCTGTGCCACATGTGCCGACTTCACGCACCAGGCTTCCAGTGCGCCTCCCCAGTCCGGTACGTCCCGTGCCGACTCCCCGCACTCGACCTCCAGTGCGTGTGCATAGCCAGGTTCCTCCAGTTCCGGCTTCACGCACCAGGCCTCCAGTGCGCCTCCCCAGTCCGGTACGTCCCGTGCCGACTCCCCGCACTCGACCTCCAGTGCGTGTGCCCAGCCAGGTACCTCCAGTGCCAGCTCCACGCACCAGGCCTCCAGTGCGCCTCTCCAGTCTGGTACGTCCCGTGCCGACTCCCCGCACTCGACCTCCAGTGTGTGTGCCCAGCCAGGTTCCTCCAGTGCCGGCTCCACGCACCAGGCCTCCAGTGCGCTTCTCCAGTCCGGTACGTCCCGTGCCGACTCTCCGCACTCGACCTCCAGTGTGTGTGCCCAGCCAGGTACCTCCAGTGCCGGCTACACGCACCAGACCGTCGGTGCGCCTCATCAGCCCGGAGACTCCCGTGATAGTCGACAGCCCGGAGACTCCCGTGATGGTCGACAACCCGAAGCCTCCCGTGACGCTCGACAGCCCGGAGCCTCCCGTGACGCTCGACAGCCCGGAACCTTCCGTGACGATCGACAGCCCGGAACCTTCCGTGACGATCGACAGCCCGGAACCTTCCGTGACGATCGACAGCCCGGAACCTTCCGTGACGATCGACAGCCCGGAACCTTCCGTGACGATCGACAGCCCGGAACCTTCCGTGACGATCGACAGCCCGGAGCCTCTCGTGACGATTATATGGCCGGAGTCGCCTGCCACACCGGGGCTCAGTCCTGGCCCGGTTATTTGCCCCGCTCCATGGCCTGAACTTATTTCCCCACCATTGTTGTTTCCAGGACCGGTGGGTTGCCCCTTTATATGGCCAGAGTCGCCTGCCACACCGGTGCCCAGTCCTGGCCCGGTTATTTGCCCCGCTCCATGGCCTGAGCCTCTTCCCCCACCATGGTCATTTCTAGGACCGGTGGGTTGCCCTTTATATGGCCGGAGTCGCCTGTTACACCGGTGCCCAGTCCTGGCCCGGTTATTTGCCCCGCTCCATGGCCTGAGCCTTTTGCCCCACCATGGTCATTTCCTGGACTAGTGGGTTGCCCCTTTAAATGGCCTGAGTCGCCAGCCACACCGGGGTCCAGTCCGGGCCCAGTAGAAATGGGGAGGAAGCTATCCACTTCGCCGGGGCCGGAACCGCCACCTGCGATGGTGTGATGTTTTTCCCTCCCTGACCCTTCCCTCATGGTTTTGTGTTTGTTTTTCTTGCGGCCGGGAGTCCGCGCCTTTGGGGGGGGGTACTGTCAGGCTCTGGCCATAGAGAAGCTTTGCTTCTCTATAGTTCTATGGTCAGAGTCTGGCAGATCTATGATTTCTACGTCTATGTGGTGTTGTGTGTGGGATCCCTAATTAGAGGCAGCTGCCATGCATTACCTCTAATTAGGGATCCTACTTAATTGTCCATGTCCATTGCTATGCGTGGTTCATTGTTATGTTGTCTCGTGTCGTGCTACGTGTGTTTCAGTTTCATTATATATTGTATTTGTTATTTTGTATAGTTCGTCATTCAGTTAAATAAACATGTCGAACTATCGATACGCTGCGCCTTGGTCTCTCTACACACCCGAACGTGACATGTTTAACACTTTTTAGGTTACAGCATGATTCCATATGTGTTATTTCATAGTTTTGATGTCTTCACTATTATTCTACAATGTAGAAAATAGTACAAATAAATAAAAACCCTGGAATGAGTAGGTGTGTCCAAACTTTTGACTGGTACTCTATATATATATATTATATTACTGAGTAGGCTCCAGTACATAGGTAGGCAAAATGACAAAATGGTCCTACAGTGACTGGTTCAATGGCATCCAAGATCCCCTCTGAAAGAAAATAGAAAAGTTGTGTCAACGCTATCATTTATTCTTGGTTGGGGCAGCGTGAACTCACTCTACAGCATGCATTGGATTTTGATCACGAGCAAGCAAGATTTTCATTGAACATACTGCGCTATTTCGCTCTCAACCTTCTCCCATGTGACTATATTACTATTGTACATGCATCTGGCCTCACAAAAGCTTCTTCATAAGAGGGATAAAGAGTGGAAATAAACAACTGTAAATCTGCCACCATTGAACACATTTAAATGCAGGGCTTAAATAGCCTCTAGTTCTGTGACGCTTTCACATGACACACTTTCATCAGCAGCTGGGCCGCTCTTGAGAAACTTTTTTTCTAAATTAATTATTATTCCCAACATCAAGACCAATAAAAAAGACGCAGACTCAAAGCGTGAGTGGCTGTCACGCCGTATCGCCTTGGCGACAAGTAAAAAAAAAAAGTAAAGTCTGATTTAATGAGTGTCATCAGCTCTGTGTTGCACTTAAATGAGAAAGAACGGAGGGGGAAACGAGAAATGGATAAAAGGGAAAGAAAAAATATTGAGAAAAAAACCGACAAAAAAACCCCAATCCAATTTAAAAACTCAGAATCCTCGCTGCATCATTTTTCCTAACACGCCGCTACGCCCAAGCTCAATTTCCTCGTTTTTTGATGTGCACATGGCCTGAGTCTCCTCACAGGATGATATAGCAGAGATCACTCGCCTATTGTAAAGAGGCAGCCATTCTCTTCTGTTGGCTTCACACAACCTGGCCCAGGGGGCTAAGATAGGGAGGGAGAGAGAGGAGAAGGAATAGGGGAGACGACTGCCTGGAACTTGTTCACTCATACATTCTCTGTTACGTCTAAGCTGAAAATCAATACACAGAGAACAGCCAGGCACGATGATGGAGAGAGGGGTTGTTGAACTAGCTGTGTGCTGGAATATTCTGCTGCTGTACATGTCGACTAGCTAGTTCTCCATGTGCTCAGTGCTTTAGGCTACGACGTGGTCAGGGGGTGTGATGAGAGAGTGTGATGGGTTGGATGCCGAGTCCATGTGGTTTTCATGCATGCTCCGAGTCATTCTATGATATAGCACTTCATGTGTAATCGTTGAACCATTCCTGTCAGTGTCCAGGCCCTGTCATGTAGGGAGTGCTCAGATCTTGATGTGAAACTGCTGAACTATATATGTTAATATGCTTGGGTATGCTCAAACAACGCCCTTCATGCCTTAGGTCTTATTGCCTGCCGCTGCTGTAGCTACCGGGAGGAGACACACAGACACATATGAGCGCTCACACACTCACACACAGCAAAAATATACACACACACCTCACTGCCACCTACACTGTATGTGTTTTAAAGCATCATTTATTTGAGCAGGAGTATTGGTTAACCCTGGTTAAACCCAAAACTAAAATATTGCGTAATTGGTCAGATGCTTGATTATGTTCTGGGTCCATACATGTTAAGAGAACAGGTGAAGATATGCTAGATTGAGGAGCAGAACTGGAACGAGGAGCTCCACTCTCTCTCTTTTAACGTTACAGGCAAGAGTATGGGCCAAATGTTCCATCCCTTTCCAAAATTGGAAAGATGCTAACACCTGCAAAAAAGCAATTTGTCCAAATAACTAGTGACGAAAAAACGCTAACCACCAAATCTATTGCTGCTCATTAGCCAGTATAAAGACAGATCTATGGTGCTATTTATATTTACGTAGTCTATCCATGAGTGTTTAAGTGGGAGGAGGAGACAGGAAGAGAGTTGTCTCTTTAGACAGACGGGTTGCTTCCGACAATGTACCAATGCTCCAGCTTAACAGGTCTGTAGAAGTTCCGGCATCAGTTGGGACAGAGAGACAGAGAGAACGAACCACCTACACTGTTTAGAACATTTACAAGAGAGAGACTCTACTGAATGCTAAGTGTGCCATGTCATCATTTAGCTACTATACATCTCACTGCTACCTTTCCCACATTTCACAGGTCGTTTTTATAGAAATCCCGATTGGAGGATTCCAGATTTCCTGATAATTCCCTTTTGATTCCAGGAATCTTACAACCGAGATTTCTGGAAAGCCTGGGAATTTTGCGACCCTATACGACGTTGAACTTGCACGAGGAATCAACGGTTAACATAAACTAGTACTGTAAATATGAGAACTGTAGAAGAACCTGGTAATTTTAGTCTGGATCCAGCTAATCAGCCAGCAACCCCAGAGGATTCCTTCTCCATTAGCATTATCAACTGATCAATTGATTTCCTAATGATCTCATACACGTATTAATTACTCTGCAGTGCTCCAGTGATAATTTTGACAGGGCAAGACCAAGCACTGGAGGACAGATTTATCCTGAGAAAAATAAACTAAAAGTCCATAATATGGTTCTGGTTATTCAATCAAACACTGTAGCCAAGAGTCTGGGGTAAATCCAAAACAACAGTCTTGTAGTACGGTGAGTATGTGAATACAATTTCTGAATGTGATTCCTTTTTGCCCCACTATTTACTACCCCTTTGAAACGTAAACATTGGGTGCAGGAGTCATTTTCAAAATGCATTGCAATCTGGTTGATGACCTAGGGGAGGCTTATGACAAAGGATGCTTCTAAAATAGCATCCATCCCACTGTACAATAGAGTAGCCCTCTTCAGGTAGCTGAAGAGCTGTGGCAAGCAAAGCCTCCAACAGCCCTAAGACTGCTGTGATGAAGCATAATGGTGGTAATTATATCTGAAAGAGAGAGTTGAAAGGCTGTGTTGGAAACGCTGAGGGAGAGAAAGAGTGTGAGAGTCTATGGAGAGAGGGAGGGAAATGGAGGGAGTCTAGGGAGGGCAAGATAATTCCCCAAAGGGTTTTCTGGCCTACCTTTAAAAAAAGTACTGGCGTGAAATGCTTTTAAGCCGTAAACACTCTTAAACACTCCTACAAATCCTCTACTCTCACGTGTTTCACAGAAAATGCCATTCCGTCATGACATCTCCCACCTGGCTGATTCATAATTCAGAAAGGCTTCTCTCTTTTTGGGTTAGATATTCAGGTCTGAAAATGTAATGGGCCGCATAAGAGCACTGAGGAGGTCTGTTGTTGTACAAAAGTGTTTCGACCCATTGTAAAACATCACTTGTACACACAGAGATCCGCCCGCCTGCTTCCAGAGAGGGAGAGCAGGTTACTAACAACTACGGTGTCCATGTTAGGACACACATTCATGGAAGTTGTGCCAGAATCACTTGATGTTGTTCCTAATATGGACACCGTACGGCAATATTATCCCTGAGTGTACCTTACAGTACCTTAAGTTTCGCATTTTATTAGTCATATGTACGGGATACACATGGTATACACCGTCTAAGGAAATGCTAACTTGCACCCTACAGTACATTTTCTTATAACACTTAATCATGGTGGTGAAAAGACTCCAAAGATAATGTCCTAACCTGCGTATAGAAGAGATGAGTGCCTATGGTGTTGCAGTACTACTTGTGGTCAGAAGTAACGTGTACACAAAGTGGTGGCTGATTTTGTCACCACTTTCAGTTAGTGTTTCTGAGCGATGACAGTAGCCTGATTGCCAATTGCTTTCATATTAAATTGTATATTGGTCTATATATGTGACGGGATTCAGAAAGCTGGGCATTTGGCTCTAGCTAAATGTATTTATTTGTTGCAGAAATGCCTTCTTGAACATGTGAACTTTCATGGGTCTTATTAACAAACGTGTATGTGATCTGTAAATATAAATGCAAATGTTAAATTACGAGCCTAGTTTAGCCAAGGAGAAAGCACTGAGTTATATAGGAAGAAAGGATCTTTCCTGGCACATGATTGGCTGAAATAATGAAGGGCTGGACATGCTGAGAGTTGAATCCTGATTGGTTTGTCATGTCACAGGCTTCGGTCTATAACAGAATGGGCTTGTCCCTTTATAAAAAGCTCAGCAAAATCTGCAAGGGATTTTTCTCCAACTTGTGCAAGTACAAGTTTGTAAACTTTTAAAGCAGGATAACTTTCCCATGTTTCCTCCAACTACAGTGTATGTGATATAGCATTTTGAAGCTCTGAGTTTGACTTAAGTTCACATAGACAAATCTGGTCACATATAGTACTCTACTCTTGTGAATGAGCCTTAGTCAGCCACTGCATAAAAGTTAAATGGATGACATACAAAATACACATTCAGTACAACACATTACTATGTGTATTACAGTCAGACGCCCTGTGCAAAATAGGCAGTTATCTGATTTGTCTTTTGCTTATTAATGGCATTCTATTTGCACCTGGGAGGTCTGAACAGTTGGTCACACTTTATTTGGATAGTCCAGATAGTCCATCTGTAGATGCTCTACATATGGTCAAACTATCAACAAACTATCTGTTGATAAGCAACTGCTTGCTAAGGTTACAGTTAAGGTTAGGTTTAGAATAAAGGTTAGGGTAAGGGTTAGTAGCTAGTTAGCTGAAATGTTACTGAGTCTGTAGAGCAGATGGACTGATGTTACCGACCAGTTTTCCCACATTGGAGAACTGATAAACAGCCCTAGTAGCGGTGAAACATTGTGGGACTACGCCGCTCACTGTCCCACCAGCATTGAAAACAGATACATATCCATAACAAGCTACAGCGTTTAGCATCTCCTCTGTCCACAGTAAAGAGCATTAGGGCAGTTAATGGCAGGTCAGTTGGTCCTCAGGGTCTTTGTTTACTAGACCAATGGCTGTTGGAGACCGTCTGCCAGCTTCTGTTATCTTGTAAACAAATATAAACTGTTTATTGTAGTGTTGTCTGAGGCCTGTAATAAGGAACTGTAAAGTATCACATTGATTGCATTGTTTGCTGTAGAACGCTAACTGCTAGCACTTGTTAGCCACATAATATGCATGTTTTTAAGTGTCCTTTGTACAACATAGTTAGATAAAGGATGAACATAAGGTACTGCTCATTCTTTGATTATAAGATTGAAGCTGACAAGAAACGTTACCATATGTACCTGGAACAAGTGGCTCCAGTGCCGGGTCCTGGCCCGGTAGTTCCAGTGCCAGGTCCTAGCCCGGTAGCTCCAGTGCCGGGTCCTAGCCCGGTAGCTCCAGTGCCGGGTCCTAGCCCGGTAGCTCCAGTGCCGGGTCCTAGCCCGGTAGCTCCAGTGCCGGGTCCTAGCCCGGTAGCTCCAGTGCGTATCCCCAGTCAATTAGTGATGGGTCGTTCGCGAACGAATCGGCTCTAAGAGCTGGCTCTTGTAGGTGAACGTTGGGAGCCGGCTCGCATATCAGATGTTATTAATCAAAATATTTAAACGAATAGAATGAACTAATTCAAAGAACGAAAAAAGAGTTGCTCTGACTAACAGCTTCACCTGTTGTTCCTGTCAGTCAGACACGCAGTGTCAACCAATGAACCAAATATGCGTGAGGGAGGGCCGAGCCAACTCACTCACAGTCACACACTTAGCAGCCGAGGAGAGAGAGGAAGATCAGTTATGAAAACAACAGCTGGAAAATGAGTCGGAAGCACAGTAGCATTTGGATGCATTTTAATAATTTTGACAATGTTAGAGCACAGTGTAGAATTTGCCAAAACGTAATCTCATATAAAGCCGGTTCTACGCACAACCTACACCGGCATATGCGAACTGTGCACCCAACTGTGAAGCTAGCTGTAGCGGAGCATCTATGTACCAGTTTATGCCAAAGTCTATTGCTGTAGCAAAACAAGGCCAAATTGATATTTGGATGTTGGTTGACCAGAGAGCAACTGGGGATGCAGCAGGAATGAATCCCTCAGCAGATGCCATAATGGAGGTCCGATCCTATTTGGAGGAGCCCCTCCTGCAAAGATCTGCAGATCCTCTGAGCTGGTGGAAGAACAAGGCCTCTGTCTACCCACGGCTTACTAAAGTCATGACAGGGAGACTCTGCATAGTGGCCACATGTATTTGTCTCGAAAACGGGACAAATAAATTCTGAGAAAAGAAACTGCATCAGCCCCTGGAAAGTGAGGCAGCTTGCATTTCTGAATGCAAATCTCTCATAAAAGCAAAATATGGTCAGCAATGCTGTGTGCTGCTGGTTATAATATGGCAATAAAGAAGAGATAGAAAAGAGGGACCAGTTTCATGTTTTAATGTGCTGCAGTTTTGCACATTGTTATTTATTTTTCTTTGATATGGTGCAATATTCTATTATTATGTTGTTCAGATTGTATTCGTTTGGTTAGATTTATATGCACTTTGTTTATATACATTAAAAAGTTATACTTAAAATGCAAATGTTTAATAGCATTCTTTTTCATAACAAACCAATGTAGTTAAGGTAGAATATGATTTCATTTAATAATTTAATTAGAATTGTTTTAACACCAATCATAGTCAAACTATCGCAAAATGTTTGACTTGAAAAAATACTGAACATATTTTTCTTAAAGAGCTGTTTGGGAGCCAAAAGAGCAGGCTCTTTTTGGTGAGCTGAGCCGAACGAGCTGAAAAGAGCTGGAATGCCCATCACTACAAACAATGGTGAACACAAAGGGAACCAGGTGTGCTTAATTACACAGTTCAGTCCACCTAGAGGCCGGTGACATAGACCTCTGGAACTGGTGCACGGAATGAGCAACAGTACCAGAGGGATACGTGACAAGGGCTCACACCAACAAAGCTCATGATCATGGTCGGTCGGATCGCAGACAAATAATGGTACTCTTTTTTCTTTTTCAACTGGGGATCGATATTTCCAGAGAACAGAGATCAATGTAGTTCACTGGAAATAGACAGGTGGCTGGGTTCATCCTGACCTGGTTCGGAGCATGCTCTCCATCTAAACTTACACCGTGCCCAAACCGCAAATTAATTGATTTTGTCCCCCCCCCACACCAACGCCATCACAAGCAGATTGAAACATCAAAACAAACGTTTTGTTTATATTATATTACTTTGAGGGCCCAGACCTCACCAAGGAGATGACCGACTACAGCAGGCCTGGCCAACCCGCGGCTCCCGAGCCGCATGCGGCTCTTTGCCTGGTTTCATGCGGCTCTTACGTTCATATCGAATTTTGTGTTTTGTATATAGCCCCTTTCACACTGCCCAGAAAAACCTATGTAAACCCACTAACACCCGATATTTATCGGCTTCACCTCCGATCGGTATTGATGTGAACGTCACACATGGGTGAACCCGCTAATTTGCACCATGACGGAGGAAACGAAGGCTCGATCCTCCGTCGGTAACTGTTGTTCCTTCACCAGCTGTACTAAAGAGACCTCTTGCTTGTAGCTAGCTCGCTTAGCCTAGCTTTGGCTCGTCGGTGGTAACAACTAACACGATCCAGATCATCGATGAGGTTCTGAACGAGGAACTTTATTTCAACCCTTCGGCGGACACACACGGCCTCATCAGGCGGTCTCTCATCACACAGTGGCCATAAACTGTCACTAACATGGATGATGTGACAAGTACAAGACATAAGGTAATGTGGCTCACTGGCGACCATATGTATGTAAAATGTGGCTCTTTGCAGTAACATAGTAAAACATTTGGCTCTTAGTCTCTGACTGGTTGGCCACGGCTGGACTACAGGACTCCAATAGAGCCAAAACAAAGACTAGCTGTCACTCTAAGGTTAGTTATTGGAAAATGTTGTATTGTGTAAGCAGGTGCATGGAGAAAAGCAGTATACTATATATAGTGTAAATAAACTCCAGCACACTGGTGATGAGTTGTCAACTAATGTAAATTCAACATGAAATCAACGTGAAATCAAAAATGTCACCCGTCATTGAATTTATTTTTCCTTACGTTGATGACTTTTTGCTATTCCAAAGAGTTTTCCACATTGATTCAACGTCATTACATTACATGTTTTGGTTGACGTGGAAACAACGTTGATTCAACCAGTTTTTGGCCAGTAGGTCTAGTCTACACAGCCAAACTCCTCAGTCTGCCTCATAAGCCTCTGACATCTGGCCTGGAAAAGCTTATACACAACAACTAGTAAACAAACAAGTTTACATCCTGGGTGGCGGCCATTTTGGATTTGCTCCTGCATTAAAAAAACCCACCTGTCGCCAGCTCTCTTGTTTCCACTGAAGTGAGACAGATTGCAATAAGCATAAATGTCGGCTTTTATTTCCATTCATGCTGTGCTGGCAAGAGCAGCAAAGCTGTGCGAAGGCTATAAACGTCAAAAGGGTAACGGTTTTACGGAGAGGCTGTGTTGACTGTAGATAAATATGTGCATAGTTATTGTTTTTATCTGCATATCGGCGGTTTAACGCTTGCTTGGGGAAATTAATGCGCCGATAAACTCCACAATGTTTGCATAATTACACTGAAGGGGTCTTAGGTAGGCAACAGGGTGAGATAAAGCTACATCTAAAAGGAGCCAAGTTTCTGAAACCACTTTAATTGTAATCTTGTTTAGGGATTATGTGTGATTGTTTGTGAACTGGATAGTCAGCCCAGATCTTGCTAACATGGAAAAATATTGGTTAATTACAAAGGTAAACACACCCAGAACATGGGTATGGTTCTGAAATCACACATCTCATGAGTTATTAGTTGAATATCACTTACAATAGTTGAATACCATATTGTAACTCAGTCAGTAGTCTACACTACAGCTATAAAGCCATGTCCATTCTCTCTCCCTCCTCCAGGGTTCCAAACAGCAACAGGCATTCATCTCCCATCAGTAAAGTATGAAGAGACATGACACACTTCTCCCTACCCTTCAACACCACCAACAACAACAACCTCTTCATTTTGACTAAGTGAAAGAGATGCCAAGGCAGAGATATATTCCCTGTTACCTGGGTCTCTGCCACTCCAATCATTCAATTTATCCACCTGTCTGACTGCAGAGAAATAAAAATAGCTTGGCCAGATGGGGGCCCCAAGTGTCTGTCACTCGAAGGGAATGGCTGAGGTGGGCTATGGAGACAGCAGTAGGACAAACAGAGTAAAGACATAGTGGAGGACAGACAGGGGTGGTTGTTAATAAACGATCACATGGGGATGGCCAGTGTTATCCAACTCAGAAATGGGCCTTCACAGATTTTCCTGCTGCATGTTATGCATTTACTGCATCTTGTTTGGAATTGTTTGTGACAAGAATCATGTGCATGTGATCGTGCCGTTGCAGTCTGCTGCATGGCAGGGATTTCATTTCAGAAGACTTGTGTGAGTACTGGGCATTGGTCCCATTTGTGGCACAAATGTCAAAACAAGGGAATACAGTCCAATTGGTTAAGTCAAAATTACAATTAATAAACTCTCCCTATGTGCTAGAGTGTATATTGATTAACTTAAATTTTGTTATGTTGAACAACAGTAGACTAAACATTATTTCTCGTTTCAAGGTTGTATAGACGGGAGCAATTGCTGAAGGTGTTCCAAAGGCCAATTTTAAATGTGCACCATTTGTTTAAAAACTCTTAATCCGTTCCTCAAATATCATTACATTTCAATGTGACCCGAGTATGTTCCACCGTCTAATTTCAGATGCCATTTCAATGTCTATGCTGCTAATCTTTAAATGCAATTTGTGAAGGTGGCTGCCAGATGCAACAATTCTACCTATGCCCTCTCCGTAACACTGTTTTCAATATGATCTCATTTGTGAATCCACATTCCCTTTAACATGCCTCTGCCCTCAAGAAATGGGGTCTGGCTCGTGAAGAAAGTCACCGCTTTACAGGGTGACACTGAAATAGTGAGAATAGCTATTCAAGCCAGTCTACTCCAGACAGCCTTGTGTTAGCAGAAGGTGTCTGACTTATTATACTACGTTGTATGTACAGGGGCACGATAAGGTTATTAAACCCATTCCATTTACCTTTAGTAAATCAAGAGATCAGAGTGTTTCATATGCTATGTAAGTCAGATCATGTGCATGAGGTTGTATTGTCAATTATACTGATAATATGAGCTGACTAACTGTATGAGATATCAACAGGCTGGGTAAGCGGAATACAGCGGGTGAAATAAGTATTGAACACGTCACCATTTTTCTCAGTAAATATATTTCCAAAGGTGCTATTGACATGACATTTTCACCAGATGTTGGTAACAACCCAGGTAATCCATACATACAAGAAACCAAAACAAATAAGTTCAGAAATTAAGTTATAGGAATAATGTGAAATGACACTGGGAAAAAGTATTGAACACACTTACTAATATTTATTTAATACTTTGTACAAAAGCCTTTGTTGGTAATGACAGCTTCAAGACGCCTCCTGTATGGAGAAACAAGTCGCATGCATTGCTCTGGTGTGATTTTGGCCCATTCTTCCACACAAAGTCTTCAAATCATGAAGGTTCCATGGGCCTCTTCTATGAATCTTGATCTTCAGTTCTTTCCATAGATTTCAATGGGATTTAGTCAGGTGATTGGCTGGGCCATTCTAGCAGCTTTATTTTCTTTCTTTGAAACCAATTGAGAGTTTCCTTGGCTGTGTGTTTGGGATCATTGTCTTGCTGAAATGTCCACTCTCGTTTCATCTTCATCATCCTGGTAGAAGGCAGCAGATGTTTGTCAAGAATGTCTCGGTAAATTTGCCCATTCATCCTTCCTTCAATTATGTGAAGTTTGCCAGTACCATTTGCTGAAAAGCAGCCCCACACCATGATGTTCCCACCTCCAAACTTCACTGTTGGTATGGTGTTTTTAGGGTGATGTGCAGTGCCATTTCTCCTCCAAACATGGTGTGTATTATGACATCCAAACAGTTCAATTTTGCTCTCATCTGACCACACTATATCCTCCCAGTATTTCACTGGCTTTTCCAAATGTTGTGCAGCAAACTTTAAACGAGCTTCAACATGCTTTTTGTTCAGCAATGGAGTCTTGCGTGGTGAGCGTGCATACAGGCCATGGCGGTGGAGTGCATTACTTACTGTTTTCTTTGAGACAACAGTACCTGCTAATTGCAGGTCTTTTTGAAGCTCTCCACAAGTGGTCCTTGGCTCTTGGACAACTCTTCTGATTATTCTTTTCACTCCTCTGTCAGAAATCTTGCGAGGAGCACCTGGTCGAGGCAAATTTATGGTGAAATGATTGTCTTTCCACTTCCGTATTATGGCCCCAACAGTGCTCACTGGAACATTCAGAAGCTTAGAAATGTGCCTATAACCAATGCCATCATTATGTTTTGCAACAATTAGGTTGCGAAGGTCTTGAGACAGCTCTTTGCTTTTACCCATCATGAAATGTGTCTTGTGTGACACCTTGGCAATGAGACCTTTTTGTAGGCCATCAGTTGGGACTAAACCAGCTGATATTAATTTGCACTGACAGGGGGCTGGATTGCTTTTTAATTACTGATAGTTTTCAGCTGTTGTCTTGGCTTTCCATGCCTTTTTGCACCTCCCTTTCTTCATGTGTTCAATTCTTTTTCCCTGTGTCATTTCACATTATTACACATAACTTAATTTCTGAACTTATTTGTTTTGGTTTCTTTGTATGTATGGATTACTTGGGTTGTTACCAACATCTGGTGAAAATGTCATGTCAATAGCAGCTTTGGAGATATATTTACTGAGAAAAATGGTTACGTGTTCAATACTTATTTCACCCGCTGTATATCTGACAGGCATCCAACCATGTCATTACCTAATCATTGTTGTCATCTTTTTATCATGTGACAAAATCAAGCTCGTCCGTCGCCTGTATAAACCCTGCCGTCCGTCGCCTGTATAAACACTGCCGTCCGTCGCCTGTATAAACACTGCCGTCCGTCGCCTGTATAAACACTGCCAGGAAGAGAGAGAGGGACGGTAGAGAGGAAGAGAGAGAGGGGAAGAGGGAGAGAGGAAGGGAGGGAGAGAGGTAGAGGGTGGGGAGAGAGGAAGAAGGAGGGGAGAGAGGAAGAGGAAGGGGAGAGGGATAGAGGGAGGGGAGAGAGGTAGAGGAAGGGGAGAGAGGTAGAGGTAGAGGGAGGGGAGAGAGGTAGGGGGAGACATAATAGCCAGAGATATAGAATGGAAGAGGACATGATGACTGGACTTTAACTACCTGAACGTAAAAGAAACATTGACTCTGGCTCTCTTGGTTGAACTCACTGCTCTGTGAGTAATGGGTGGCCTACTGTTAGCTTTAAGGAGGTAATATATGGCATTATGTACATTATAATCACTGAGAAATAAGGAAATATTACAATGAAGTCTACACACTGTATACAGGTTGGGACCCTGGTCAGACAAAGGTAGCTGTATGTGCGCTGTTAGCAAAAAAAGTGCCTTCTCTCGGTTACTCCTTCAGCAATTGAAAGAATAGGAACACTATGTACCTCCTATAAATAGCTGTCCTTTACAAGACTGGTACTGTACACTCCATTACAACTCGTCCATTTTACCATATGTACTCTATGGTATTTCTTCCATTTTACCAGCTGTACTCTATGGTATTTCTTCCATTTTACCAGCTGTACTCTATGGTATTTCTTCCGTTTTACCAGCTGTACTCTATGGTATTTCTTCCATTTTACCAGCTGTACTCTATGGTATTTCTTCCGTTTTACCAGCTGTACTCTATGGTATTTCTTCCGTTTTACCAGCTGTACTCTATGGTATTTCTTCCATTTTACCAGCTGTACTCTATGGTATTTCTTCCGTTTTACCAGCTGTACTCTATGGTATTTCTTACGTTTTACCAGCTGTACTCTATGGTATTTCTTCCATTTTACCAGCTGTACTCTATGGTATTTCTTCCGTTTTACCAGCTGTACTCTATGGTATTTCTTCCGTTTTACCAGCTGTACTCTATGGTATTTCTTCCGTTTTACCAGCTGTACTCTATGGTATTTCTTCCATTTTACCAGCTGTACTCTATGGTATTTCTTCCATTTTACCAAGATCATAGAACTCTACTCTTCATAGCAACAGAGGAAGCCATCAGAGTCACACTGTCACACTGTTTCCATTTCTTGATGCTCCCTCCCAACAGTCCTTCTTTCCCCATGTTCCCCTTTACTTAGCAACATGTGTAGTACCCTCCCACAGATTTCCTCTCACACAGGACGATGAACCCAAGCTGCAGCAAACAGGCAAAACTCAATTACTCAACTCTAAAAGTTGGCATGCGCGGGATATCAACTGGCTAAGGAAGGATAAGTCTGAACAGGGTGTTCACAAGGCCTTTTGTTAATGATGTACTCCTGTACCCCTGGATCCTTCCTTGATCTCCGTCTTTAAAGGAAGCCTCAAGGTGAGACAGATTCTAGCCAGAGGTGTGGAAGTGTAAGAGGGAAGCACTGAATATTAGGTCTGAACTATAATATGGTAATACTTTTCATCTCAATGTCATCTCAACGCTGATAGAGTAGAGATAGTGGGTATCCTGGACATTCAGCAGAAATACCTGGCTGGCCCCTTAGCTATGCTTTTAACTGAAATATTCACAGAGAGAGAGGGGGGAGGGGGAGGGAGATGTGGTGTCTCTGTGTCTAATAACAGGTGATTATCTCAGACAACGTGCAATACTTCACGTGTACCAAATCTATCAGCAACCTTTTTAAAAAAGGACATCTGTTCTGAATATGTTGCTGAACAATTATATAAAGTGTTGAACATCAGGGCACTTTATAATGGCCATCTGAAAAAGCTAATCTGGTGGTGGGAGGGGGCACGCTCAAGTGCCTGATTACTATGCAGCAATAACTAATGCTCATTGAGTGAATGCAGTGGTATTTATTTTAAAACCCATTATGTAAGGTAATGAATGGTAAGGGGCTCCGGGGGCTGGTGGCTCAGAGCTGGATTACTGTTAGCTGGATGAACTAAATTGGCTAAAATGGTTTGGTAATATGGATGGCTACCTAATTGGGACTGGGTCCTGTTGGATCGAACACCCAACAAATCAAAACTTTGCCCTTAATAAGGGATTGCCCTTAATCAAAGACCCACAAATGACTAGCTATTTTTTTCCATCATTCCAAACACTTCTGTTCTCTGCACGCGGCCTACCTGCCACATCGTCTTACAGACACATTACCCATAATGCTGTGTATCTTTCAGTATCACTTTTGTTAGTGTTTAGCACGCAGTCCTCCTGCTGTGTTCATAACCAGGGGCTGAAACCTCCCAGTAACAACGCTGAGTCATTGAGACATAATGTCAGAGGGAAGAGAACTACAGCACCAACTCAGAGTTAGGTTCTACTTCTCTGTGTAGCTCAAAGGTTAGAAGTCAGGTATGCTGTCATAGAGAAAACGAACTCAGTGTAAAGCTTTAGCATGGCTGCCACGTCCGGCGACTTTGACAACTAATTTACCCTACCATTTTACTGAAAAGGTCAGAACCTTCTCCTCATGATCACATACAGTGCCTTCGGAAAGTATTCAGACCCCTTGACTTTTTCCACATTTTGTTACATTACTGCCTTATACTAAAATTGATTTAATTGTTTTTTTCCCCTTATCAATCTACATACAATACCCCATAATGACAAAGCAAAAACTGGTTTTTAGAAATGTTTGCTAATTTATAAAAAATGAAATATTACATTTACATAAGTATTCAGACCCTTTACTCAGTACTTTGTTGAAGCACCTTTGGCAGCGATTACAGCATTGATTCTTCTTGGGTATGAGGCTACAAGCTTAGCACACCTGTATTTGGGGAGTTTCTCCCATTGTTCTCTGCAGATCCTCTAAAGCTCTGTCAGATTGGATGGGGAGTGTTGATTGGCCTCTGGCTGGGCCACTCAAGGACATTCAGAGACTTGTCCCGAAGCTTAGGGTTGTTGTCCTGTTGGAAGGTGAATCTTGGACCCAGTTTGAGGTCCTGAGTGCTCTGGAGCAGGTTATTCAAGGATCTCTCTGTACTTTGCTCCGTTAATCTCTGCCTCAATCCTGACTAGTCATGTGTCTTTTACTGAGGAGTGGCTTCCGTCTGGCCACTCTACCATAACGGCCTGATTGGTGTAGTGCTGCAGAGATGGTTGTCCTTCTGGAAGGTTCTCCCATCTCCACAGAGGAACTCTAGAGCTCTGTCAGAGTGACCATCAGGTTATTGGTTTTTAACACTCTATAACAATGTATATTCACTCATACTATGCAATGCCTTTTTTATAGCTTTTTGCACTTCAGACTTCTTGTATTTTTATACTTCTTCATACTATGTATCATGTATCTTGTCTTTTGTCTTTTGTCATTTTGCACCTGCCCTGTGTTTTTCGTAGCTGCTTGACAAAGAAATTTCCCCCCGGGGATCAATAAAGTACCTATCTATCTCTTGGTCACCTCCCTGACCAAGGCCCTTCTCCCCCGATTGCATAGTTTAGCCGGGCAGCCAGCTCTAGGAAGAGTCTTGGTGGTTCCAAACATCTTCCATTTAATAATGATGGAGGCCACTGTGTTGCCTCTTAAAGGGAAAGTAATCTAACAATTTGGGTAATCCACATTTTGGACAGGTAACTAATTAGTAATTGTAATGGATTACATTTAGAAAGTAACCTACCCAACACTGGAAGAACAGTATAACTAGCCACTTGTTTGACGTAAGTGCCTGGGACCTGGACAGAAGGCAGGGGCTAGCCCTTAGACCAGGGCTCTGCAACCCTGTTTCCGGGGGGTAGCTACCATCCTGTAGGTTTTCACTCCAACCCTAATCTAGCACACCTGACTCTAATAATTAGCTGGTTGATAAGCTGAACCAGGTTAATTACAACTTGGGTTGGAGCGAAAACCTACAGGAGTGTAGCTCTCCAAGAACATGGTTGAAGACCACTGTTCTTACAAAACATTATTGTGACTAATTATATGTATTTTCTGGCACCACTTGAAATCATTCTGATGAAATATTTGGTTGAAGAAAAAAAAATCTATAAATCAAATCAAATCAAATGTATTTATAAAGCCCTTTTTACATCAGCCGATGTCGCAAAGTGCTATACAGAAACACAGCCTAAAACCCCAAACAGCAAGCAATGCAGATGTAGAAGCAAAACAATCACATCCAAAAACAATCGATGCTCCATTTGTCCAGTAGCCTCTCCTGTCCACGTTGAGAAGCCTTGATAGGGTTATAGGTTTTTGATGTGGCCTGAAGCTTCTTGATTAACTTACTTTACCAGAAGACGTGTACTGTATCTCCCAATCCAAAACAAACAATTCCCAGAAGGCCCTCTGCCTAGATGGGAACATGTGTGACATGTACTTGTTCAAGTAAAGCCATTGGGGAGAGACTTAACCCGTTTATTATCTTGTGACTGGACGACATTGATCAAGCCGTCGAGGTCGACTCCTCACAGTGAAGGGTGACAGGGATACTGTCACGGATCCCCCCGGTACTGCTGCTCCATCCGTGCACCAGCTCCAGAGGTCTACGTCACCGGTATTCTATGTGTCACTGAACTGTCTCATCACGCACACCTGGTTCCCATTCCCCCTGATAAGATTGTTATAAGTGTGCCCTTCGTTTCACCATTGGGTTGTCGATTATTTTTCCAATGTCCGGTGGTTATGTGAGTACCTGTGCGTTGTTATTTTTGGCTTTCGCTGCCGCGTGTATTGTGCGTATATGTTTTCTGGTCTCGCCCCGTGTATTTATTCAAGGTACTCCTCGCCTTTTTGTTTGGGTCTCAACCCTGTTTTTCTGAACCTGACATTCAACACATCTAGCAAGGTCAAAGTAATAACAGTTATATCACAACCTGGCATATAATATCCCATACACACATGGGCACGGTTAGAGCTGATGGTATTAACTTAGCCGGCTAGTCAGGGTTAATTTACCCAGTAGGAAGGGGGTCAAGGTTAATTTACCCAGTCGGAGGGATGTCAGGGTTAATTTGCCCAGTCGGGGGGAGGTCAGGGTTCATTTACCCAGTAGGGAGGGGGTCAGGGTTCATTTACCCAATAGGGGGTCAGACAGGAAGGCTCTTCAAAGCACCTCCATGAGGTCCCTTCTCAAATTAACCCCTCATTATACAGTTGCAATAGTGTCTATGACACCAGGTACGTTAGAGGGAGGGCATTGACACCCTGTAAATGGCAGGTGTGATCACATTAAACATCATATGTGGGTTCTCAGATGAAGGAGAGGCTGTAGCCGAGCGGATTTGCTGTTTGTTAGCTTTAGGCAGGATTTAAGTTTAGGGAGGGAGGGAGGGAGGGAGGGAGGGAGGGAGGGAGGGAGGGAGAGTGAGAGTGTCTGATGGGAGGGTAAGTCTCTGCAGGTGGGTGGACCCTTGCTGAGATCCAGTGGATCAGGTAAAGTCTTCCCTTCCAGCATTTCTATGACTGCATACACACACCTATAACCAAGCAGAACTCCTACGCAAAAACACAATACTAGTGTCAAATCTGCTCAATCAAATCCGAAACACTGGTAGCCATTTTACTAGCCACACCATTTCCTTTCCAACACCAGAGACGAGGTCCCTTGAGAAATATTGAATCTGATCTGTGTTTAAGGTCACATCATATTGTATTTGCCCTCCACATATTCATGCGGACCGCCAGCGACTGGGAGAGAATGAATAGGAAGAGAGGGAGGAGGGGCGAGGAGGAGGAGAGTGGGAGGAGAGAAAAGGAGTATCACAACTGGCGGTGATAGGGAGTCCAATAGGGCGGCACACAATTGGCCCAGCATCGACCGGGGTAGACCGTCATTGTAAATAAGAACTGACTTGCCTAGTTAATTAAAGGTAAAATAAAGGTTAAAGGTAAAAAATATTCTCACCCTTTACGACGGAAAGAGGGAGGTCCTGTATGGTGACAAAAACGTTGACTCGCTCAAGTGTTACTCGTTTTCTATTATAAAATAGAGGGATAGATGGAGGGAAGATGAAAGAGAATAGCTGTTTCCTCCTCTGGTTCGGGCCCATTCATCTGGGTGGCCTATTGAGCTCCATTTTACCAGCCCATTTCACTGAACGCTACCACCTGTGTTTCACTGCAGTCGCCCAAACACAATTGTGCCACTAGCTAAATACATGAGGAGAATATAGTCCTGTGAGGGCATACAGTGCATTTGGAAAGTATTCAGACCCCTTGACATTTTCCACATTTAGTTACGTTACAGCCTTATTCTAAAATGTATTAAATAAATGTTTTTCCAAATCAGTCTACACACAATACCCAATAATGACAATGTGAAAACAGTGTTTTAGAATTTGTTGCTAATTTATTACAAATTAAAAACTATTTACCTAAGTATTCAGACCCTCGAAATTGAGCTCATCCTGTTTCCATCGATCATCCTTAAGATGTTTCAACGACTTGATTGGAGTCCGCCTGTGGTAAATTCAATTGATTGGACATGATTTGGAAAGGCACACACCTGTCTATATAAGGTCCCACCGTTGACAGTTCATGTCAGGGCAAAAACCAGGCCATGAGGTCGAAGGAATTGTCCATAGAGCTCAGAAACAGGATTGTGTCAAGGCACAAATCGGGGAAAGGTACCAAAAATGTTCAACAACACACTGGCCTCCATCATTCTTAAATGGAAGAAGTTTGGAACCACCAAGAATCTTCCTAGAGCTGGCCGCCCGATCAAACTGAGCAATCGGGGGAGAAGGGCCTTGGTCAGGGAGGTGACCAAGAACCCGATAGTCACTCTGACAGAGCTCCAGAGTTCCTCTGTCGAGATGGGAGAACCTTCCAGAAGGATAACCATCTCTGCAGCCAAAAGGCACCTAAATGACTCTCAGACCATGAGAAACAAGATTCTCTGGTCTGATGAAACCAAGATTGAACTATTTGGCCTGAATGCCAAGCGTCACGTCTAGAGGAAAGCTTGCACCATCCTTACGGTGAAGCATGGTGGTGGCAGCATCATGCTGTTAGGATGTTTATCAGTGGCAGAGACTGGGAGACTAGTCATGATCAAGGGAAAGATTAACGAGGCAATGTACAGAGCGATCCTTGATGAAATCCTGCTCCAGAGCGCTCAGAACCTCATATTGGGGCGAAGGTTCACCGTCCAACAGGACAACAACCCTAAGCACACAACCAAGACAACGCAGGTGTGGCTTCGGGACTTGTCTCTGAATGTCCTTGAGTGGCATAGCCAGAGCCCGGACTTGAACCAAATCAAACATTTCTGGAGAGACCTGAAAATAGCTGTGCAGCGACGCTCCCCATCCAACCTGACACAGCTTGAGAGGATCTGCAGAGAAGAATGGGAGAAACTCCCCAAATACAGGTTTGCCAAGCTTGTAGTGTGATACCCAAGACGACTCGAGGCTGTAACCACTGCCAAAGGTGCTTCAACAAAGTACCAAATAAAGGGACTGAATACTTATGTAAATGTGATATTTTCATTTTATTATACATTTTTTCATTTGCAAAAACTTTCAAAAACCTGTTTTTGCTTTGTCATTGTCGGGTATTGTGTGTAGATTGATGAGGGGGAAAAAACAATTTAATACATTTTAGAATAAGCCTGTAATGTAACAACATGTGGAAAAAGTCAAGGTGTCTGAATACTTTCTTAATGCACATGAACTAGTAACTGCAGTCCAGCATCTAGCCCAGGGCTCTGCAACCCTGTTCCTGGAGAACTACCCTCCTGTAGGTTTTAACTCTAACTCTGTTCCTGGAGAGCGACCCTCCTGTAGGTATTAACTCCAACCCTGTTCCTGGAGAGCGACCCTCCTGTAGGTATTAACTCCAACCCTGTTCCTGGAGAACTACCCTCCTGTAGGTATTAACTCTAACTCTGTTCCTGGAGAGCGACCCTCCTGTAGGTATTAACTCCAACCCTGTTCCTGGAGAGCTACACGACCGTAGGTTTTAAAACTACAACCCTGTTCCTAGAGAGCTACCCTTCCACTCCAACCCGAGGTGTAACTAACCTGATTCAGCTTATCAACCAGCTAATTATTAGAATCAGGTGTGCTAGATTAGGGTTGTAGTAACAATGTACAGGACAGTATCTCTTCAGGAACAGGGTTGTAGTGAACACCTACAGGACAGTACCTCTTCAGGAACAGGGTTGTAGTGAACACCTACAGGACAGTACCTCTTCAGGAACAGGGTTGTAGTGAACACCTACAGGACAGTACCTCTTCAGG
This sequence comes from Thymallus thymallus, assembly GCA_023634145.1. Lineage (NCBI taxonomy): Eukaryota > Metazoa > Chordata > Actinopteri > Salmoniformes > Salmonidae > Thymallus > Thymallus thymallus. The sequence goes on from CM042422.1 coordinate 18,165,395, forward strand.
AACAGGGTTGTAGTGAACACCTACAGGACAGTACCTCTTCAGGAACAGGGTTGTAGTGAACACCTACAGGACAGTACCTCTTCAGGAACAGGGTTGTAGTGAACACCTACAGGACAGTAGCTCTCCAGGAACAGGGTTGTAGTGAATACCTACAGGACAGTAGCTCTCCAGGAACAGGGTTGTAGTGAACACCTACAGGACAGTAGCTCTCCAGGAAGTACTCTCCCTCTCCCTCTCCCTTTCCCTCTCTTCCTCTCCCTCTCCCTCTCCCTCTCCCTCTCCCTCTCCCTCTCCCTCTCCCTATCTCGACATAGTTGATTAGCAGCCCGGTAGAGAGGGGTCTTCTTTACTTTCTTAAGACTACCCTTCAGGTTGTAGGAGATGAGCTTTCTCCCTCTCTGGGTCGAGCCCAAGTTTAATCTCTCCATGTGTTACACGGCCAGGCATATACCGCTCACTGACATTTCACATCATAACTGAATTCCAGAATGGACACAGGTAGGACACGCACACAGTGCTCTCCTCTCCCACATTGGAAATAAGAAATGTCTTCCGTCTTCTTGAGCCATGGATGGACAAATGTGTTTATGGAAGTGACGAGGAGTGTCGGGCAGTATAATAGGAAAGTGTCAGCGCCCCTCAAAGCGCCTGCCATAATAGACAAGCACACGCCAGTCAATATGTGCTTTAAGGATGTGCCAGACAAAAGACGACCACCCTCTTTTGATGACTGTATTTTTCAATGGAGTTGCGCAATAACATAAATGCATTGCCTTAGAGGCCTCCGTTGCTTTATGTACTACACTGAACAGCTACACTGATTGCTTCTTTGATGATATTTTCAATCATTCAAAGGCCGTAAAAGTGCATAATGAAATTGCACGCTCGATTTTACCCGCATTATAGAGAACATGTAATACTGTATCAAGGTTAAATGAGAGGATATTAGAGTGGCCGTTGGATAATGCACAGATCACTTTGATAGAGTAATTTAATTTATGTGTGAACTGTTGTTCGATGAGGGCAGAGTTAAACAAAAGTTCTTATTGTGTAACTTATTGAACTCTGGCGTACTTGAATAAGTGTGTCATGGATGTTATGTGGGTATTGTTGGGTACATTTGGCACTGTAGCTAAATAAAGCCGTATCTCACAGGAGGCTGCTGAGGGGAGGACAGCTCATAATAATGTCAGGAACGGATCAAACGGAATGGCATCAAACAAATGGAAACTATGTATTTGATACAATTCCAGCTATTCCGCTCCAGCCATTACCACAAGCCCAACCACCCCAATTAAGGTGCCACCAACCTCCCGTGTCGTATTGAGACATGAATCTAAAGGACTGTGGAGTTGTATTACGAAAACTACCATTACACTATGATAAAGGGCCAGTGCAGGGTTTTGACTGCACTGGGCCGTTTAGGTCAAATGTACAGCACATGTTAAGCTGTGCTCCATCAGGTAGACTCAGGTGGAGAAGCACCTCCTCTCCTACCTCCTTAGCATTGTGTGCCCTGTCCATATTTCCTCTTTTAACTGAATAAAGGAGCAACCCACTTCCCTCTATTGAGGCATCCCACATAAGCCTCTTAGCAACAACAGATTTTAAGATTTTATCAGGGAACAACGTAGAGAGGGAGGTAGGAAGGGAGGTAGGGAGGTAGAGAGGGAGGGAGGGAGGTAGAGAGGGAGGTAGGGAGGGAGGGAGGTAGGGAGGTAGGGAGGTAGGTAGGGAGGTAGGAAGGGAGGGAGAGAGGTAGACAGGGAGGTAGGGAGGGAGCTAGGGAGGTAGGGAGGTAGGAAGGGAGGGAGGGAGGGAGGTAGGGAGGTAGAGAGGGAGGGAGCTAGGGAAGGAAGTAGAGAGGGAGGTAGGGAGGGAGGGAGGAAGGTAGGGAGGGAGGTGGAAAGGGAGGTAGAGAGGGAGGTAGGAAGGCAGGGAGGGAGGTAAAGAGGGAGGGAGGTAGGGAGGTAGAGAGGGAGGTAGTGAGGTAGGGAGGGAGTGAGGTAGAGAGGGAGGGACGGAATGACGTATAGAGGGAGGTAGGGAGGGAGGTGAATACACTCACAGGAGGGGAGACTTGGGGATTGGAACAAAATCCCTCCAAAATCAGAGCCATTTCAAGCAGAGCATTTCTTAAATAGCTAGAAGTATATAAGTTCAGTGAATAGCACAAATACAAATACAATAACGCATTCAGGAAATCATGACAAATTGGATAAAGATTTAAGGTGTTATACTGGAGATTGACATACACTACTCTCAAAATAAATGTCCAGGGTGTTAATCACTTGATGACGTGAAATGTGTCACTTGCTTCCGTTATAAAAATGTGTGAGTAAACAAGATGGAGTCCCTGAGATAGATAGATGTAGCCTATATTGTGCCCCAATGATATTGTATGCAGGGACCAACCATGTCCTCTCTTCCCAGTGTGGGCCCTGACCCCTGACCCCTGGCCCCTGACCCAACAGTCAGCGACACACTCGGCAGACAGCCATCTTAGCACAGGGTGGGCATCTGTCTGAATGTGTCACGTTCGGGTGTGTAGAGAGACCAAGGCGCAGCGTATCCATAGTTCGACATCTTTATTCAATTGAACTATCGAACTATACAAATATAACAACTGAATATAACAAACACACGTAGCACGAACACGGGACATAACATAACAATGAACCACGCATACGAGTGGAACACAGACATATAAGTAGGATCCCTAATTAGAGGTAATGCAATGCAGCTGCCTCTAATTAGGGATCCCACACACAACACCACAGAAGTAGAAATACTAGATCTGCCAGACTCTGACCATAGAACTATAGAGAAGCAAAGCTTCCGGGCTGTCGATCGTCACGGAAGGTTCCGGGCTGTCGATCGTCACGGAAGGTTCCGGGCTGTCGATCGTCACGGAAGGTTCCGGGCTGTCGATCGTCACGGAAGGTTCCGGGCTGTCGATCGTCACGGAAGGCTTGGTGCGTGGAGCCGGTACTGGAGGAACCTGGCTGGGCACACGCACTGGAGGTCGAGTGCGGGGAGTCGGCACGGGACGTACCAGACTGGAGAGGCGCACTGGAGACCTGGTGCGTGGAGCTGGCACTGGAGGTACCTGGCTGGGCACACGCACTGGAGGTCGAGTGCGGGGAGTCGGCACGGGACGTACCGGACTGGGGAGGCGCACTGGAGGCCTGGTGCGTGAAGCCGGAACTGGAGGAACCTGGCTATGCACACGCACTGGAGGTCGAGTGCGGGGAGCAGGCACAGGACGTACCTGACTGGGAAGGCGCACTGGAAGCCTGGTGCGTGAAGTCGGCACATGTGGCACAGGACTAATAACACGCACCTCAGGGCTAGTGCGGGGAGCAGGCACATGACGTACCGAACTGGAGAGGCGCACTGGAGGCCTGGTGCGTGGAGTCGGCACTGATGGCACCGGACTGGTGACACGCACCTCAGGGCGAGTGCGAGGAGCAGGCACATGACGTACCGGACTGGAGAGGCGCACTGGAGTGTAGCAGACGGCCGGACCCAGACTGGGCACCGGTGGAGCGAACTGTTCTGGCACTGGATTAGAGCAGACGGCCGGACCCCGACTGGGTACCGGTAAAGCGGACTGCTCTTTCACGGGAGTGGAGTAGGCGACTGGGCACGGATTATTCCACTCCGACATTTCCCGTTCAACTTCCTCCGCTATCTCCCACATCTCCTCCAAAACGTCTCCAAAATTTCTCTCCAAATAATCCTCCTCTTCAACACTTTGCGCCCCCCATTTATATTTAGGGCACAGCGAATCCCACATGGAGAGTGGTACTGGCGCGTCCTCCTCCTTGCCAGACCATCCCCATAGCCCCCCCCCGAAATTTTCCTGGGGTTGACTACGGGCTCCATTACCTCTAGAACGCCGCTGTCTTCCTTTCTTCCTCTCCGTTGCTCCCGTATAACGCTGCTTGGTCGGGTGGTGGTTCATTCTGTCGCGTTCGGGTGTGTAGAGAGACCAAGGCGCAGCGTAACGATAGTTCGACATCTTTATTAATACGAACTATACAAATAACAAATGATATATATATAAAGACACACGTATCACGAACACGGGACATAACATAACAATGAACCACGCATACGAGTGGAACACAGACATATAAGTAGGATCCCTAATTAGAGGTAATGCAATGCAGCTGCCTCTAATTAGGGATCCCACACACAACACCACAGAAGTAGAAATACTAGATCTGCCAGACTCTGACCATAGAACTATAGAGAAGCAAAGCTTCTCTATGGCCAGAGCCTGACAGAATGGCAAGCAGAGGTCATCCTATACAACATGAAGTGGCTCTGGGGACATTATAAAATGTATGGAAGTTTTAAACATGGTTATTGACAGCATAGTCAAAAGCCTAAAGCAGTATAGCTCCATTACCACAGAGTAGCATTCAAGGCCACACACACACATGTTTAATTTGGAATTTCTGTTCACAAGTGGAGCGCCCACTACTCAGCCTTTTAACTCTGCGATCACAAAATCTGAGAGAGAGAGTGTGTGTGTGTGTGTGTGTGTTTGTGTGACTGTGTGAAAATGGAGAATTAATTGCCTGTGAGAATGGGCATTGGTTGAGAGTGATCCTCCAGGTCATCAGTACTTTATCTCAAGCGTCTGGGTCTGTGGGAGACCACTGAGGAAGAAGAGAAGCACATCAATGCCTCCCTCCAAACGGCTATGCAGCAGTATGTCACTCAGCTCTTATTCTCCTGCTCTTTCCAGAGGCAATATGGAGGGAGGGATACTGTTTGTTAATGTGTTTGTTAGTTTAATCACATCGGCGACATGACAATAAAAGAAAACCAATGGCATTGTGGGGAACATCCATTAGATGAAAAGGAAGTTTGTGTCTTGGTCATGGCGGGTGTCTTTAATTCCAGTTTTTGTTGCTAGTCAACTTTCTGTGGACACAGTGTCTTTCAGAACCCCTCCTAAAACCACACCTGTTTTTTTTCTGGTTGTTGTAAGTGACTCTTCGTTAGTTCCCCCTCCGGTTTTAGCAACATTATTTGGTTTTATTGCTGGGGAATGTAAAATGATGAAAAGGAAGTTAGTGTCTTGGTAGCTGTAGTTTAAACAGAGTAGAAGAGTGGTTTGGTAATCATACTAGAATGACATGTTCATACCATATCGTTTTTTCATTGTTGTTGTTGTTTGAATTGACTGTTTTGAGATGCACGTTGCAGTCAGTACCGTGTTGTACAATACCGTGTTGTAAAGACTCTTTCTCTGTACTCCTAGTCAATTCTGAGCTAACCTTTCATCTTTAGCTTTACATAATAAATAAGTTACTGAATAGACAAAGCTCAGAAATAGCTTCAAATACAAATACATGTAAATACATTTAGACAAGACAAGATTCTCTAAGATTCTAACAATAATATCCAAAAGTAGGTTAATGCCCTTCTGACATCAGTACCTTAATATTATCTTGTTTAGCCATCCTTGTTTACTCAACTGTACTGTAGACATATCTAGGGAAAAACAATTCTCTCTCATTTCTCTACAATAAGAACAAAATCCATAATCTGGTTTGGATGATCCAGCCTAATCTCCCATAACTACAGTACAGTCCTCACTCAACCTTAAATCCCATATCTCCACCCAACATCAAACTCCCATTTTGTTGTAGAAAAAAAATTATATATATTTTCCCAAAGCTTATGGATTAAGTCCTGGCCTGGATGTCCTAGAACAGAAAAGATCATCAGCTAGAGTAGTGGGATCCGCTTGGCACGTCCCTCAGCCCAAACAGATCACTGGAGAACTCGTACAGACCGTATCGTAGCTGTAGATTTTCTGTGATTCTGTATTACTCAGACTGTCTCTCTGTCACTGTCTGTTTGGCTCTATCTGACCATGCATTCAGTATGATGCTCAGAACAAAAACAGAAATAGGAAGCAAAAATGTAAACTGATAGTTTATTTTAAATATATATCTGCTATATTTTATGTCAGTGTATTTTAATGTGAATCCTGTTTGAGTACAACTACATTACAGTCTGGTTTCTATTACAGTAAGGGGCGTATTTCCTCTGCCAAAACCAGGAAAAAGGCTTTGTTGGCCATCTCTGATGCAGCTAGAACTGTGGGGGGCTTAGCAGTGAAAACGGGTCAGAGAAACCGCAGATCATCAAGCGTTGCCCCCACTGTCTGCCAGCGCTGGCAAACAACCGTGTTCCAGGGGCACCTCGGTCCCCCGGGCTTTCAAGGTCTCCCCGTCTCATCAATCTCCAGCAACCTTTACACGCACGGTCACTATCACTAATTAGACCAAAGATGGTGACGGATCAAGGCCCTAAAAATAGGACAAAAACCATGGAGCAAGGTGGCTTCTGGCTTCCAGGCATTCTCAAGGATGACGAATGAGACGATGAAACATTAGATAAATACCTAAAGTATCCGTGTTCTATTAATACACAACACATATCTCTGGGGGTACTTATTCACTTCTTAATTAAAACACCATGACTTGGGAGAACACAAATGCCCATTACTTGAGGTGAAAGTTCAGACTGTTTTTTAGTGTGTACCTTATTACTGCCATTTGTCAAAGAAAACATTGGTAGCTGTGAACAAATAGCCAACCCTGGAGCATTTTGGGGGGGAATGAAAAGCCCGAATGCTTGTGCAAATGCTTTGTAAACCCAGGGGTACCACAGCCACAAGCCTGCAGATTAGAAACATCTTTCTTTTAGCCAATAGCTTTGCAATTGGGAAACACCCGGAACACCAGACAAGGGTAATTGTCACAATTAAACCACCCAAAAGTATAAAGAATAAAAGTGTACCCAACTACAGCTACCTCTGGACCAATGCAAAGTGTCTGCATGCTCCAAAATCAGTAAGGAACAATATGAAATAACAACCAAGACCAGATATAAATCCCTCCGGCATTCCATTCCTAGCTAGTCTCTCAACTGGACCCCCTGTTCGCTATATCACTGACGTGGGACTCTAGTGTCCCTGTTGGACTTAGCTATGCAGTCTGATGAATGTTAATGGGCACCCAGGACCCCCATGGCTCTCGGCTGGTTGGCTGGGCTGCTGCTCTCTTGTTCCCTCTCTGAAAGGCAGTCGTGGGGGTAGATGTCTGCCGTCCACTCCTGTGGGCCCTCGGCTGTGGTAGTCCCTCTGGGGCTGAAGCATGAAACAGATCACCACACATCATCGCAGCATGGGTCATCGCTCTGCTCCTCCGAGTCAAGATCACAGACACACACACATACAAAGCGAGGTAGCTGGCCACCCCCCTCCAAACCCCTCACACAGGCAGGGAGGGGCCACACTATGGAGTGAGGAGCCGTCAGGGCATATTGGACGGGAACGTGGAAACGAATGACCGCCGTCCCTTCGCTGTCCGCCCCTACCACCACCCTGACATTTTCCCATCAATGGCTCGAGCGCTTCCGACATGTGACCCTGGCTGCACGAGTGCCTCGCCAAGCGGATGAGCTTACACACTCAAACACACGCACACTGAGGGAGGAGATAGCAGGACAGGTCTCTGTGATCTTCGGATACAAACGCAGCGGGAGAATGTCAACTTCAGACAGTTTCTGTTATACAGCCCTGCTCTCTGCATATCAAACCCAGGTCACAATACAAATTGGGTTCACGGAGTAAAGACAATCTGGAATATGTACTCCATCTCTCTGATTCCAATATGGAGAATCAAACTACTCCATCTCTCTGATTCCAATATGAAGAATCAAACTCAAGCCGAGATACAGCGGTGGTAGCACAACAACTGGAGAAACTCTGATTTATGTTTTGTCTTTCCATAGCAATTTCCCCTGCGAGCTTGCTGCAGCCTGGGAGAGGGGTAATCCATCACCCGGCATTCCTGATAGGGGGAAACGACGGCCCCCTCCCCATCCCCCAAACCTTGCCATCACCGTATACGGTGAAGCATGGGTCGGATCAGGCTGCCCATCAATTACAGAGTCAAACATGTCTTGAACAACGTGTCTGGGGAGTTATCGGTAAACTGCTCGCTGCACCACCTCTGTGAGACTGATCCGGTTGATGTTCCTTCATTTCCCCCCTGGTACTGCTGAAGAAATGACAGGCGGGATCAGACAGACAGGGATCTAATGCTAATCTTCCCATATGTTAGGCTGAGCTGCGAGCTAGCCTAGTGACAAGCCTTGAGGGGCTGATGTGGTCCCCAGGGCCCTGACTGCCAGCCCTGGCTCTTACCTGCTCTCCCACGCTGGAGACGGGAGTAGAGGGAGCCGGAGGGGAACTCGAAACAGTATCACACGGTTCATTTGTCATTTCCTACTAGAAATACTTCCACCTCAACGTCTTATTAGCATCTGATAATATTCATATATCTCACTCCTAGTTTGAATCATTCATCACTTTCGCAAGTGCCAACCCTGTCACACATAGATAGAGTATAGAGTCCCATCTGAGAAACCATATGCATAAAAAGTTCAAATAAAATAATCAAACCAAGGAAGAAAAGAAGGTAACTTTGAGAAGAATATGAAGTGTTATTTTTAAAACAGCATAATTTAGGCCCCTGGAGTCACCATTACCGCAGTCCAACCGCACTGACAATGCCCCTCCCATAAGGGAGGGCACAACAGCATGTACAGCAACCAAGATTGGCATCCAACATGGACACCAACATCATAGAAGAAGCCATCTTAGGTCTGTAGGAGCAAAATAGTAGCCTTACCTTCAACAGCATACTCCTCTGCTTCAGAGGGGCCAATGAAGACAGGAAGGAGATAGAGAGAGAGAGAGAGGAAACAAACAGATTAGACAAACAGCATTTGGAACAATTACCATATCCAGACATAATTCCAATGTAGTAGATATCTAATTATTTACATATCCTGTCGTAGTTACATTTACAAGAACAAATGGCTTTTTTTACAGCGCTTGGAAAAACTACCGAAATGTGGGACAGCGAAATGTGAGGCCCTCTTCCAGCTGGGGCTTCCATCAATTCTAAGCAAATCAACTGCAAATGGAAGGAACTGGGGAAAGATTTACGTCAAATATTACAGTAGGCCTGGGTCCAGTGACCGAACATTGCATCCACTTAACCACTTAACATCTTAGCCACTCTATTACAAAAGTGGTGACTCCAGTTAGAGCAACCTCCCTAATGACCAGAGGCACATCTCTCCAACTTTATGATCTAGAGAGAGAGTCAAAGGAAACAAGTTGTAAAACAAGATGCTTCATTTTGATCAATTACTTGGTTAGGCCTTAGTTTGTTATATCATAATTGACATAGCTTTTTCTGGTACATTCTGTGCTTGTGCCGTTATTTTAGTATAAGTCCATGTATTTTTTATGTATGTACTCCATGTATAGTGAAAGCCTGTGTACGGCGGGCCGACCAGGAAGTGCTGTTTACCGCCACTTTTAGTATTAAGATTTCATGACGGGGGTGCACGGCGGCCATTTGGGAATCTGCAATGTGCCATTGAGGCTCCAGTGTGGTTGCACATAGAGTCCGTCGCAAAACGAGGTCAACCACTTCACATCTACAAAGTGCACGTTCCTCAAAAAACTTTATTCACAGACTGCATTCATCCAGTATAATAATCGTGAACAGATCTGAATCAATGTCGTCAGCTAGTGTCTTTCTTCACTAGACGCAAGCTGTACGACACTGGCTTGATCGGTTCCTACGAACATAATACTATATGTATGCAGTGTTTATCTGTTTTCGTCTGTACAGAGCTGCTTCTCTCAAATGCATCCTTTGTTGTGTCATTCAATTACTTGCTGTATGATTAATTTCCCCAGAGAAATATCTACAAGGTCTTCTCATAGAATAATATTTCAATGTTGTCATTATACAGACAGAAACACTACAAAGAGCCTGGGTGGGTTGGCTGGTAACGTCGGCTTAAAAAGGCAATCGATGCCTGTGCTTGGGCCCGGCTGACACCAGAGCATCCCTTAGAACTCCTCCACCGCTCTCCATTGATTCTCAGATTAGAACACCCACAATGCCGGTAATAGGTGGGCGGCTGCTGTAAAGCAAGAGGTCAAGAGAGCAAACATTTTACTAATTTAGCAGACATTCTTATCCAGAGCAACTTAGGGTCAAGTGCCTTGCTCGAGGGCACATCGACAGATTTCTCCCCCAGTCAGCTCTGGGATTTGAACCAGCGACATTTTGGTTACTGGCACAACACTCTTAACCACTAGGCTACCTGCCGACAAAGCTAGACATGGCTAGTCAATCAAACCCAGACACGGCTAGCCGATCGAGAGCGATGCATGATTCCCCACCAGAGATTAAGCCAGACCTTGGTTGTCAAATGTAATGGTTGTTATGATCTCCGGCCATGGTTCTGTCCTCCTCCTCCTCCTCCTCCTCCTCCCCCCCTCATCCCTCTGCTTTGGATGGTTCTCAGCTTTGACTAGACTATCTTTTAGAGACACACTCGGCGAGAGCCTCTGAGTCTCTGTTCAAAACAGGCAGAGCATGAAAGGGACGGAGCCCTTTTTCTCCAAACTCACGATTCATCTCAAGTAATTATGGGGCCTGTGTAAAAATGTTCCTCAGAGACAGTTAATGTGGATTGTATCCCGTTGTCCAAAAGTGGATGGAGCAGCAAACCTCAGTAGATTTTCTTTTTCAAACGGTAGAGTTAACATTGCTTAGGGAATTACTGGGAATATGACACGGAATGAAAGTGAAGGATCTGACGATAAAAGATAGTCAAGCGTAAGCTCTTATTTCAGGAAGCTGGGTTCCCCCATAGAGAATAGTGAGAGATACATAAAAAGCCAAACATAACATAATTCCTAACATTTCTGCACCTAATACAAATGCATTGTGAGCAAGTCTGTGCCCTTTAGGGATTGGACACTCAACTGGGTTTTTGCTCTGTATACGAACATTACATGACATTTTCAGGTTAGATACTGTGAGACGATAGTGTGTTTTTATGATGCTGTTCCCACTTCACCGGAGCTAGACTTTCCCTCTCCCCAGAGAGCCAATAGCATGCTGTCTGGAGAGGCGGTCCTTCCAGCAAATGATTAAGATCATTATTCAACTAAAATGCTTGTGTTTATGGTCTGTTTTATAGACACAGGATGACTGCGTCTCTCTGGGGCATTGGAACTAGACTAGAGAACATATTTTGGATTGAACAGGAAAGGAAGGGTTAAGAGCGTTGGGTCAGTAACCGAAAGGTTGCTGGTTCAAATCCCAGAGCCGACTAGTTGAAAAATAGGTAAATGTGCTCTTGAGCAAGACACTTTTCCCTAATTGCTCACGATAAGAGCATCTACTAAAGGAAAGGCTGAGCTGTGCATATGGGGAACAGAGAAGCCTACATTTCTCAGCTTTTATCCCACTTATATTTTCTGCTAGTCTTTACTTATCTGATGAACCCTATAGCGTTCCATTAGGTAAAGGATATATACTAGCTCAAGTAATTCAGTTCCATTGGGATCCTAGTCTTTCTGAGCACTCTGGGTTTAAGAAGAAAATGGTTCCTAGTCTTGCATCTAAAAAAAATGGTTCCTAGCCTTGATACTTAAATATCTAGTGTGCTTTATTTCTCCTCTCCATTAGTTGTCTAAACATTACACTGTCATAACGTTTCCTCATTAAAGTGGTGACTGCTATTTATTGAATAATTACCTACTAAGTCTAATTACATTAATCCTGCAATAATTAGCTCATTAGGAACACTGGGGTACCATGGAAAGAAGTTTATTTTTACTGAGCTATATATATAGTTCGATATATAGCGGCCACTTATTTAATGTCTGTTTGCCTGATCACTCTCGTTCTAAACATTGTAGACTTCCTAAATCTGCACAAACCCCAGCTCAAACTAATCCTTCCGTAACACACAAATTGGTTTAATGATTTATTTACTAACTAAATTATAATACAGGATACACACAGTAATGGGTTATAAAATATGGTTCTCATAAAATGAAACTTAATATGATAACGGGTCCCTAGCGGACCAACACAATATGACACTTGTTAAACACGATGGAGAGAGACAGATTGTCAGGCTCTGGCCATAGAGAAGCTTTGCTTCTCTATATTTCTATGGTCAGAGTCTGGCAGATCTAGTATTTCTACGTCTGTGTGGTGTTGTGTGTGGGATCCCTAATTAGAGGCAGCTGCATTGCATTACCTCTAATTAGGGATCCTACTTATATGTCTGTGTTCCACTCCCTTGGCGTGGTTCATTGTTATATGTTGTCCCGTGTTCGTGCTACGTGTGTTTCATCTTTATATTGTATTTGTTATTTTGTATAGTCGATGTCCAGTATAGTTTATTTATATTAATAAACGATGTCGAACTATCGCTACGCTGCGCCTTGGTCTCTCTACACACCCGAACGTGACAGAATGAACCACCACCCGACCAAGCAGCGTAAATCGGGAGCAAAGGAGAAGAAAGGAGGACAGCGATGGAATCGAGGAAAAGGAGGTAATGGAGCCCGTAGTCAACCCCAGGAAAATTTCGGGGGGGGGCTATGGGGATGGTCTGGTTGTGAAGAGGACAAGCCAGTACCAATCTCCATCTGGGATACGCTGAGGCCTAAATACAAGTGGGGGGCGCAAAGTGTTGAAGAGGAGGAATATTTGGAGAGACATTTTGGAGACGTTCTGGAGGAAATGTGGGAGATAGCGGAAGAGGTAGAAAGGGAAATGTCGGAATGGAATAGTCCGTGTCCAGTCGCCTACTCCACTCCCGTGAAAGAGCAGTCCGCTTTACCGGTGCCCAGTCGGGGTCCGGCCGTCTGCTCTAATCCAGTGCCAGAACAGTTCGCTCTAACGGTGCCCAGTCTGGGTTCGGCCTTCTGCTACACTCCAGTGCGCCTCTCCAGTCCGGCACGTCCTGTGCTTGCTCCCCGCACTCGCCCTGAGGTGCGTGTCATCAGTCCGGTGCCATCAGTGCCGACTCCACGCACCAGGCCTCCAGTGCGCCTCTCCAGTCCGGTACGTCATGTGCCTGCTCCCCGCACTCGCCCTGAGGTGCGTGTCATCAGTCCGGTGCCATCAGTGCCGACTCCACGCACCAGGCTTCAAGTGCGCGTCTCCAGTCCGGTACGTTCCGTGCCGACTCCCCGCACTCGACCTCCAGTGCGTGTGCCCAGCCAGGTTCCTCCAGTGCCGGCTCCACGCACCAGGCCTCCAGTGCGCCTCTCCAGTCCGGTACGTCCCGTGCCGGCTCCCCGCACCCGACCTCCAGTGCGTGCGCCCAGCCAGGTACCTCCAGTGCCGGCTCCACGCACCAGACCGTCGGTGCGCCTCACCAGCCCGGGGCCTCCCATGATGGTCGACAGCCCGGAGCCTCCCGTGATGGTCGACAGCCCGGAGCCTCCCGTGATGGTCGACAGCCCGGAGCCTCCCGTGATGGTCAAAAGCCCGGAGCCTCAGTTGATGGTCGACAGCCCGGAGCCTCCCGTGATGGTCGACAGCCCGGAGCCTCCCGTGATGGTCGACAGCCCGGAGCCTCCCGTGATGGTCGACAGCCCGGAGCCTCCCGTGATGGTCGACAGCCCGGAGCCCCCGTGATGGTCGACAGCCCGGAGCCTCCCGTGATGGTCGACAGCCCGGAGCCTCCCGTGATGGTCGACAGCCCGGAGCCTCCCGTGATGGTCGACAGCCCGGAGCCTCCCGTGGTGGTCCACAGGCCGGAGTCGCCTGCCACACCGGTGCCCAGTCCTGGCCCGGTTATTTGCCCCGCTCCATGGCCTGAGCCTTTTGTCCCACCATGGTCATTTCCAGGACCAGTGGGTTGCCCCTTTAAATGGCCTGAGTCGCCTGCCACACCAGTGCCCAGTACGGGCCCAGTAGAAAAGAGGAGGAAGATATCCACTTCGCCGGGGCCGGAACCGCCACCGGCGATGGAAGCTTTGCTTCTCTATATTTCTATGGTCAGAGTCTGGCAGATCTAGTATTTCTACGTCTGTGTGGTGTTGTGTGTTGGATCCCTAATTAGAGGCAGCTGCATTGCATTACCTCTAATTAGGGATCCTACTTATATGTCTGTGTTCCACTCCCTTGGCGTGGTTCATTGTTATATGTTGTCCCGTGTTCGTGCTACGTGTGTTTCATCTTTATATTGTATTTGTTATTTTGTATAGTCGATGTCCAGTATAGTTTATTTATATTAATAAACGATGTCGAACTATCGCTACGCTGCGCCTTGGTCTCTCTACACACCCGAACGTGACACAGATAGAGTTCTAGGAAGAGAAACATCCTTCAATACATTTGGAGACTACGCTTAGTTAGCCCGAATACCTTGCCCGCACTGCCGCTTTATGGGTCGAAATGTAATGCATGTATTTACTTTTCGAAGATCTTCGTTGATGATCTCTGTTGTCCACAAGATGTCAAGATGTAGACAGGCGATGACTTGAAAGAGAGAAAACGGGTGGTTCTGCTCTAATTCACCTTCTTAGATACAGTCGTCGACCGTAGCGTTGATTGTTTCAGAGTTCCTCTGTGGCAACCACGTGTTGTCTTTTGTGGGGGCTGTGACTTATCGTAGACCTCTGACTGCAGCCGAATGTCCTCTAGTCAAGAAAGTTTATTCGAGTCTCAAAGGTTTTATACTTTTTTTGGCAGAACAGGCATTTATGTCGTTTATGACCTTCTTATCTGATTTCCCTGAGCGTAGCTTGGGCAAGCAAGGCATTAGAATTAACTATGATCTGGTGTAAACAACTAAAACCACAGTCTTATCGTCACAAAAATATTCTCTTTAATCTGGATATTCCTTACCAAACGTAATGAATGTAGACATAATTTACACAGTTTGAAAACTCTTAAAGTTTTCATCATCACGACTTCATGTAACTTTTCGATCACAGAATCGACATTCATATTCATAGGCCAACAGTCCTCATTTTCAAAATGTCGGATAAAATTAATAATGTTCCCAATGTATTGTTTTTATTGGCATAGTTTTTGGCTCCAAGTGAAATTCTAACAAAGAGTCATGAACTTTGGGTATTTTCCCTCTTCTCCTGTGAGGGAGAGAGGGTCTGGTCGTTGTTAGCCATAAAAGGTGTCAAAAACACCTTTCACCACCTCAATCCTTTGGGTGGGAGGGGGATTGGCAGAGATAGCTCTAGCACACGACCTGTTAATGACAACACTGTTACCATGGTTACTCCATGGATATCAGTCAGAAAGAAGTCTCTGTAAAAAAGACGCAACAGTCTCTACAAGCCAGAATGTTGAATATAATGAAATTTAAAAGTACTTTAGCAGTTGTCCGTGAGGTTGGTCCTTTTAGTGGTAGGAAGTGGAGATAGGCTACCCGACTTTTTGTGGCGCTGGTAGGTTCTGTTGCTTCTATTTTCCATCTCCTGATGGATTTAACCTGATGCACAATATGTAAACAATAGCAGATTGTAACCGAATGTTGTCAACCAAACCTCGTTCCGTCGCAATCAGCTGGAAGTGCTTTTGAAATTTGCCAGCTGATTGTGCGGGGCAACGTTTGGTCTGTGCTTCGATTAAACTTGGCCATTGTTGACATATTGTTCAAGCGGTTTGGCTATTGTCTCAGATTACCTCCTACATAAGGACAAAATCAACAGACGACAGGTAAAGTACGTTCAAATGACGTTTATTTAACAGTATGACTTGTGATGGGACTGTTCACAAAAAGTGAGCCTATATGTTAGAGACGAGAGAGGAGTCTTCCACTCTCTGATTCGTAAATAAAACTAACTACTCCATCTCTCTGATTCCAATACATAGCAGACTCGATTTGACAATAGGACTCAGTTGGGATGTTTATTTTTTCACTCCCCAAGCCAAATTAGTGTGTACAACACCACAAATGAGACAAATGTAGAAGGTATCAGAAATAATACAGATGCTGGCTGTTACAAAAACACAAGGGGGAAGTTGGATTTCTTCAGCCTAACCTTCCCAAGTGGCTTTGGAGGCAAACTAGACTTTTGCCTATCCTTTCTGGGCAAAAACAAAAGGTTTTTCTACGGAGAGAGGCATACAATAATCAACTCTCAATCACTATTATTCTACTTTGTACAGTATAGAAATCACGCAATGAACTGGTGAAGAAAGTCAACAACCAAGTCATACAAGCATGTCTTTAATTCCAATGTAACCCTAGTTCTACCTTACGAAAGTAATTGATATCCAGAAGTACTTTTGGAATCACACAGATGATATTTCCCCACAGCTCAAACGTTTCCTTTCATATACATTTAATATAGAGTGGCGAGGAGAAAAAACATATGTTTTGGGCTTAAACACACATAAGACATGGTTGAATGTATAGAATTGCAGGAAATTAGCTTTAAAACAGCAAATAAAATCTCCATGCAGTTTAATCTAACCTCCCTGTCCTACTAACGATCTCATTGACAGCAGCTGCTCCACTGCACACCTGACCACAGTCAAAGGGCTGGCAGCAACATTGAAAGAAGAGAATGGTCGAGATCAGCGGAGGCTGCTGAGGGGAGGACGACTCATAATAATGGCTGGAACGAAGCGAATGGGATGGCATCAAAACATGTGTTTGATGTATTTGATACCATTCCAATGATTCCACTCCAGCCATTACCAGGAGCCCGTCCTCCCCAACTAAGGTGTCACCAACCTCCTGTGGTCGAGATACTGCATATATTGATGAGAAGGTATTGTCTCCGCCCTATCAATGGGAGTCGTTGTCCCAAAGGCGGGAAGGCAGACGGTCTGCTTATTTATCTTAGACAGATTTTGACAGGAGTAAACCCTCTCGCTTAGCCTCTTCCTCTCTGACATGGTGGAGTTCCTCCCCGACTAGACGCAAAGGCATTGCATTGCTTTCTCATCAGCCATGGCATCTTCAATGGTTGTGCGCCACGTCAT
This sequence comes from Thymallus thymallus, assembly GCA_023634145.1. NCBI lineage: Eukaryota > Metazoa > Chordata > Actinopteri > Salmoniformes > Salmonidae > Thymallus > Thymallus thymallus. Next base: position 18,182,287 of record CM042422.1, read on the forward strand.
CAACTGTGCAGTGGGGCATCAGATTTCTATGTCATACGATGTGGTTAGCTGATATGTTAAATATCTATCCAGGCGTTGTAAGATCTGGTATTTGCTGCAAAGTAGTCGGGTAGGAACTCGACCCATGACTGCTCAAACTGGGGGAAAGGCTGGTGAGGACAGCAGGAGGTGCCACGTGTAAGGAGCTTTTGCCATCAAACCCCATGTCTCTCTTTCATGTGGTACTGAATTGAAGAAAATATACCACCTACAAAGCAATGTCTGTGATTGTTCAGCAGTACCTTGTAGTCTACATATAACACACAATATCACTAAAAGCTCTTAGTCCTTGGTCAGCTCATGAGCAGAAGCACTGAGGCCCACGCTCAGTTCAAATCCTTTGCAGCCACACACCAACACCACATACCCTAACAGCACACATACAAATAGGTCACACACACGAACACAGCACAGCCCCATGATAGGTCACACACACGAACACAGCACAGCCCAATGATAGGTCACACACACGAACACAGTACAGCCCCATGATAGGTCACACACACGAACACAGCACAGCCCCATGATAGGTCACACACACGAACACAGCACAGCCCCATGATAGGTCACACACAAAAGGCTCACCAGAGATCTTCAACGTCAAAAGCCACTCAGAGTTCAGTGACCCCTAGTGCCAGACTGTGGAGCTACTAGACCACGACGCCACACGTAGCATAGAGTTTACCATGAATTATCTCAATTTCAATCAGCAAAGGCAACCACAGAGAAACACAAAGCCACAAAGCTATGAACCCCCCCCCTTTGTAGAAGTATAATACTATCTTAGCCTTGTGTTGATTATTAAAGTGAAATGAACAAGGTAGCAACAAGTGATCAAGTGATCCCACCAGATTCCTCTCATTACAATTCTAGTTCAAATACTGACTTATTATTTTACATAGCGTGTCTCATTCTTTCCCTCACACATGGACCCACACACTACATGCCTTCTCACACATGGACCCACACACTACATGCCTTCTCACACATGGACCCACACACTACATGCCTTCTCACACATGGACCCACACACTACATGCCTTCTCACACATGGACCCACACACTACATGCCTTCTCACACATGGACCCACACACTACATGCCTTCTCACACATGGACCCTCACACTACATGCCTTCTCACACATGGACCCACACACTACATGCCTTCTCACACATGGACCCACACACTACATGCCTTCTCACACATGCACCCACACACTACATGCCTTCTCACACATGGACCCACACACTACATGCCTTCTCACACATGGACCCACACACTACATGCCTTCTCACACATGCACCCACACACTACATGCCTTCTCACACATGGACCCACACACTACATGCCTTCTCACACATGCACCCACACACTACATGCCTTCTCACATATGGACCCACACACTACATGCCTTCTCACACATGGACCCTCACACTACATGCCTTCTTCCACATGGAAAAATAGCTTGTCCAGGTAACACGAAAATACCTCCTTAGACTTGTACTCTGACTGCTGTTGTGTGTCTAAACAAAAATATACAAGTTAATTACAGACAGTTGTTCTGTGCCAGTTGTCTATTGACTTAATTTGATCTCTGGAATGTGCAGAATTGTATGACCAATAAGCACTGTCAAAAATTATATTGTGACAAACTCTCACGTTGAGTGGCATGTAGAAGTATCATTGACTGTATTCACTGCAGGAGACCTTGACATCAGCTGCACTCTCAATTCCTACATCTTCTACAACTTCCATATTACAAAGCAACAATAAGGGTTTGAAATAGAAGAAAATACATGATGTGCATTTTGTGCAACAGAGAGAAATGATACAGCAAGGGAGAGAGAGAGAGAGAGAGAGAGAGAGAGAGAGAGAGAGAGAGAGAGAGAGAGAGAGAGAGAGAGAGGGAGAGAGAGAGAGAGAGAAGGAGAGAAAGAGGGGTGGGACAGAGACTGAGACAAGGATAGAGTGAGAGAGAGACAGGGAGAAAGTGAGTGAGAGAGAGAGAGGGAAGGCAGTGAGTGAGAGAGAGAGAGAGAGAGAGAGGGACAGGGACAAGGAGAGAGATGGGGAGAGAGAGAGAGAGACAGGGACAAGGAGAGAGACGGGGGAGAGAGAGAGAGAGAGAGAGGGACAGGGACAAGGAGAGAGATGGGGAGAGAGAGAGAGAGAGAGAGAGACAGGGACAAGGAGAGAGATGGGGGAGAGAGAGAGAGAGAGAGACAGGGACAAGGAGAGAGATGGGGGAGAGAGAGAGAGAGAGAGAGACAGGGACAAGGAGAGATGGGGGAGAGAGAGAGAGAGAGAGAGGGACAGGGACAAGGAGAGAGATGGGGGAGAGAGAGAGAGAGAGACAGGGACAAGGAGTGAGACAGGGAGAGAGGGACAGGTAGAGAGGAGAGAGATAGTGGTTTAAACAACAGAGAGACTACTCTGGGCCTAGCGGGGGAGCGCTGGCTCATAGGACAACATCAGGGTCATGGAGAGGTAAGGGAGGGTTAATAACCAGAGAAAAGACTGGTGAAGGGCCTCATCTCCGGATGTCACACCATTGTATAAAAAATAACAAAGGTCGAGGATAGAGTGAAGACAATGCTTGACCCTTAATCAGGCACACATAACCCCACAAGAACAAGGTTATTAATAAAAATATAAAGGTTACAGTGAGATACAGAGATGAGGTGAGAAAACACACACACACACACAGGGTATAGGATCTTAATTATTCTGTAATACTAACAAGGAAGTAACAGAGCATATCTCTATAACATCAACTACAAGAACTACAAGACACTCAATAGAGTTTGAATAGTCAGTTCTAGTTATTTTCATATTTTCAAACAGTTTTCAGTAGTGGAGATGAAAACAGAATAACACAACTGATTCTGAAACATTTCCTAATTAGACGCTAATTAGGTGGGATATGATAGTTTGATAAATTAGAGTCGACTGGGGAAAAGACGGCGTAAAGAGGGTGAGAGAACCAGTAAACGGAGGAGCACAGGCCTATTTGCAGTCTGTCATCAAGAGAGAGTTATCACTGTCTGGAGTTAGAACATAGTAATGTGTGGAAAAGTGTTAAGAAGTGTGTTTGGTCGAATGGTAAACGATAACTTTACTCAGAAATGCACCTGATCAGATATAGATTTGACTAGGATCGCTTTTAGCCCAAGGGCTAGTCTTCCAAGAGTCCTTAAGAAATATAAAAAAAACAAGATCCACATTACTGTTACCTATTAGGAGTTACACATGTTCTATTACTTCCTTGATAGTCGGCCATTTGACTGCATCATGTAATGCTATGGAATACCTCCCCTAACCACGTTCCGTAACCACTTTACAGAACCGTTCTGAATGCCTTAGCACAAACTATCTGCAGTCCCTTTAAGTCACCAACACTTGCATCCCTCCACACGACAGAGCGCTAGTTCATTTGGATCACTATGGATGAGAGCTTTCTGAGATTTTTTACAGTCCGTCTGAGCATACAGGAGGTGCCAACGATTTTGTTGCAGAGCTGTGAAACGTGTGAAGACCAAGAGAGACTTTTGTCTAGCAGTACAGTCTAGTCTCTGAAACCTCTACTATGGCTGTCCTCTTCCTTCTCCTCTTCATACATACGTTGTCTTTCTTTGTTTTTAGCACTGATTTGTTCTTGGTCATCCAATCTGAAAATACTTGTCAGCCTCTTTTAGCTGGCCTACTGAATTTTCCTGTTACATAGACAGTTGTATCGTCAAAAGCACAATTACACGTTTGAAAGAAGCAATCTTTCTGCTTGTGTGTCTGTTGTCCGTGTGTCTGTGCGTGCGTGTGTGTGTGTGTGTGTGTGTGTGTGTGTGTGTGTGTGTGTGTGTGTGTGTGTGTGTGTGTGTGTGTGTGTGAGTGTGTGTGTGTGTGTGTGTGTGTGTGTGTGTACTATTTAACCAAGCAAGTATTTCCCTGGCTTGAGCGAGAGAGATATTACGCGCACCATCGTGGCATACATCATCATAATTTTAGTTTTTGAACTTGGTAAATTTTTCAGTAGATTGAGAATTTTTTGAGTTCTAATATAATATTATTTAGGTGTCACCGTCATTTAAAAAACTAGATGATGGCCGCTCTGTTAGGCAGCACTGACATTTCCCCCCCTCTCTGTCCAGCTTTTGAATCACAGAGAAACAGTTGCTATCCCTGACAGGGTAAATTATATGGGGTGACAGGTAGCCTAGTGGTTAGAGCATTGGGCCAGTAAACGAAAGGTTACTGGATCAAATCCCCAGGCTGACAAGGTAATCTGTCATTCTGAGCATGGCAGTTAACCTACTTTTCCCCGGGTGCTGAAGACGTGAATGTTGATTAAGGCAGACCCTTGCACCTCTCTGATTCAGAGGGTTTGGGTTAAATGTGGAAGACACATTTCAATTGTAAATGTGTCTTCAATGCAGAAGACACATTTCAGTTGTATCCCCCTTTCCTTTATCAGCGTAAAGATGAACAGGTGTTGTAGTGAGGCATTTTCAAAATGTCTGCTTGCTTTGAGAGGTTGTCACTTGCTGCTATGTTAGAAGGTGACACAGTTGAGATAGATGCTGTCAACCACAGCAGGGGATGGATTGGAAGGGAAATATTTTTTAATGGACGACTACCTTAAAAATGACAAGTGGTGTCCATTTCAAATGCCTTCCTTCCTTTTCCAATTCTTCTCCATATCAAAGATTCATCCTACTGTTTTATTCAATACAATTTAGAGGTATCCAACTGCGAATCATCACATCATCACACCTCACATAAACCTCACATTGACTGCATTTTAATGGTACAGAATGAGCTTTACCTCGGGCTAGCATTTATAACCATCAGGAGAGAAGTTCAAAGGTCAATTACACTCCATTAGGAGAGGGGAGATCCACCGCTACTCACCGATGTCAGTCACTGTCTCTCCCCTGCTCTCCTCCACACTGCACCTTCACTCCTGACTACACTGACATGTTTTGCTTCTCATATCCTAACCAGACAGGTGATGGAGAAAGCAATGTCTGGCCTGTACTGCCGAAGTCCACAGCATGTCATGTGCTTCAGTGTTGTGTTCTGTATTTTGTGAACAGTACTAATGTTAAATACCACTTACAGTGCCTTCAGAAAGTATTCATACCCCTTGACTTATTCCACATTTTGTTGTGTTACCGCCTGAATTCAAAATGGATTTAATATAATTTTTTTGTCACCCATCTACACACAATACCCCCTAAAAGAGAAAACATGTTTTTAGACAGTAAATTGAAATACAGAAATAAAATAAAAAAATTTCAAGCTCAAGATCAACAACTAATTTTAGCCAGAGCAAGATGAGCTAAAGTCTATAGAGGGAACAGTAGATATACCCTTTCAAACTTTTTCAGATTCTAGTTGGTCATCGAAATTGCATTGATAAATGATGGGGAATGGTAGGCTGCTCGCCCTATTGCTGTTTGCCTGCAAATGCATGCTTGTCCAAAACCACGTTTTGACAACTGAATGGGAACTTGCCTGCCTGCCCAATTGATCGTAGAATTGAAAACTAAGAGATGTGGTAGCTGTGGATAACAGTCGTTCAAGTTCAGCGTAGCTACCGAACAAAGTGATTCACATTTCTTACTAGCTGTAGCCACAGGGTCGGCCGGCCACTCACACTCTCCTCCGATGACATAACATCCTCCCAGCAGCTAGAAAGTAATGTTAGGCCCCATATTTTTAGCTTGGGAAATGTATTAGCCACGTTATGGCTGACTTGTGATCATTGACCTTCCGAGTTTCATTGTACATTCCTAGCGTTAGTTACATTTGTTTGTTTTTGTCCCAAGTATTGAGTAATTGAAACTGAAACAGTGCATCCCGAATGGCCAGAGGAAGCAAACAATGCCAGCTGTAATTTACAAAATGATAACAATATTTGTTGGACTACCAAGAAATGTTTTGGTGAATTATGTTAACCATGCATTGAACTGCATCCATCTATTCTGTATTGGTGAATTATGTTAACCATGCATTGAACTGCTTCCATCAATTCTGCCTTACTCTACTGCATGGAATTTTTAGTCAAATAGAATCTATTTTAAAAACCTATTTTTGACGGATATTATGATTATCTGTTTGTTTCATATCTGCAAAAACGCTGTCAGTTCCACTTATTTTTACTCCTGAACTTATTTAGGCTTGCCATAGCAAAGGGGTTGAATATTTATTGACTCAAGACATTTCAACTTTTCATTTGTAATTCATTTGCAAACATTTTGGAAAACATAATTCCACTTTGACATTATGGGGTATTGTGTGTAGATCACTGACAAAACAATCTAAATTGTATCCATTTTAAATTCAGGCTGTAACACAACAAAATGTGAAAAAAGTCAAGGGGTGTGAATACTTTCTGAAGGCACTGTATATTACCATAGCTTAATTATTGTTTTATAAGCTAGCTATTGGATTTCTACACCATATATATAAATCAGCACTAATATCAATGCATATAATGTAGGCCGATGTGGTAAGATTACAAAAATGTTTTTTTTTCCTAATTAGAAAGTAAGAACTGTTGGAAATGAGGGTCAGTATTTTCTATTGCACTATATCAAGAAAAATAATTAAATCAATGCAATACAAACTAACCCTAATAGTAGACTTATTATTGCAATGTGGTTGGTTGTTTAAAAAAGTTCAAATGTAGGCTCATGCATTCATGTAGCTGTAGCGTATTATACATTTCTGATAGAAGCTCCAGTATGTTTGGAAGGTCAGGGGAGGCTAGGGAGGGAGGGACAGAGGAGAGGGAGTCTGGCAGTTCATCGATGATAGCCGCATATTAGTATCGACACCAAGAACCCACTAGGGAGAGCCAACCTTATCTCTGCACAGCGAGAGAGAGCGAGAGAGGGAGGGAAGGAGGAAAATGAGGGGGAGGGAGGAGGCGAACAAGGGGGAGGGAGGAGGAGAACGAGGGGGAAGGAGATAAGGAGGGAAGAGGGGGTAGAGAAAGTGAGGGGAAAAGAGAGCAAGACAGGGAGAGAGAGATCAGAGACAGCGAGAGAGGGAGGGAAAGAGATAGGGAGGAGAGGCAGTAGGGAGGGAGGAGAGGCAGGAGGGAGGAAGCAGAGGGATGGAAGGAGAGGCAGGAGGGAGGGAGCAGAGGGATGGAAGGAGAGGCAGGAGGGAGAAGAGGCAGGAGGGAGGGAGGGAGGGAGGGCGGGAAGGAGAGGCAGGGAGGGAGGGAGGGAGGGAGGGAGGGAGGGAGGGAGGGAGGGAGGGAGGGAGGGAGGGAGGGAGGGAGGGAGGGAGGGAGGGAGGGAGGGAGGGAGGGAGGGAGGGAGAGAATAACATGATGAAAATTACGCTGGATTAGTTTAAGTAAAACCCAAAATGTGAAAAACATAACAGAGAATGAGTTCACTGAATCATAACACCTGGAAATTAAAGAAACAAGCGCTTCTGTTTGACAGAAACACGGCGTCTCCTATACGCCCTGCTCATACCCAGAATGCACTGTACCGATTACGGCTCAGCCCTTTGATAAACGCTAGAAAGTCCGACCCGGGGCACCCCTGATTTGATTGCAAGGAGCGCAGCAGCGTTTCTCCTTTGATCGATGTGCGTTCAGCCCGCATTTCACTTCCTTAGTTTAGTCTGTTAACATTGGCCTCGGGCCAAACAAACACCTACACTTTGCAGCAGAAGACCCAAATTGGAATTGTTGAATAAAAGAGTGGAAGTAGAAACAGGCAGCTGGTTTGCTGGAGGAGACAGTGTGAAAAAAGAAGTCTCCGCTATCCCTCTCTCACTCTCTCCCTCTCTCCCTCTCTCCCTCTCTCCCTCTCTCCCTCTCTCCCTCGCTGTCTCTCTAATTTATTGTGTTTTCACCATTTCATTTTCTCCTTGACTTTGCTGCCTTCTCTTCCCCCATGTTCCCTTGTGTACCGTTTTAATACATACTCCAAAATGTCCTTGCTACCTTTTTTTCGATTGTGTTTTTCATTCCCGCAATGTATTTGTCCTTCTTATTGGTTTTGAATGACAACACAACCTCAGCTCAATTTCTGTTTCATATCTGTATCCATCATTGTCTATTGAATCATCATGTTACATTTGTTGGAAAACCCACTGCTATCTTGCAATATCAAGAAGAAGGTCCTTAGCGTACACAACTAATGCAACCAGGGAGACCAAAATGGTAGAGCAGGGACAAAAAGCCCTACATATAAGAATACCTTGATTAAATCTCATTCAAACATGTAACGTTCACCATTTGTCATAGAGGAATGTTCCGTGACAATACAGATACTATGTAGCCCAAACATACTCACATACTATGTAGCCCAAACATACTCAGATACTATGTAGCCCAAACATACTCAGATACTATGTAGCCCAAACATACTCAGATACTATGTAGCCCAAACATACTCAGATACTATGTAGCCCAAACATACTCAGATACTATGTAGCCCAAACATACTCAGGAGGGAACACTATAGATATATTACTACCACTGTATGAAGATGCAATGTCATCACTAAATGTCACCTACTGTGAAATAGTGACCAACATGTGAAGGCTGTGATTGAATGATCTATAGTATTGTCCATATGGAGTCTCAAGGGAGAACTCAGTGGAGGCTGAAACAGAGACCAGATGAGACAGAGACAGAGACAGATTGACAGAGAGTCCCAGACAGAGACAGATGGACAGAGAGTCCCAGACAGAGACAGATGGACAGAGAGTCCCAGACAGAGACAGATGGACAGAGAGTCCCAGACAGAGACAGATGGACAGAGAGTCCCAGACAGAGACAGATGGACAGAGAGTCCCAGACAGAGACAGATGGACAGAGAGTCCCAGACAGAGACAGATGGACAGAGAGTCCCAGACAGAGACAGATGGACAGAGAGTCCCAGACAGAGACAGATGGACAGAGAGTCCCTGACAGAGACAGATGGACAGAGAGTCCCAGATAGAGTTAGATGGACAGAGAGTCCCAGACAGAGACAGATGGACATAGAGTCCCAGACAGAAATAGATGGACATAGAGTCCCAGACAGAGCGACAGAGAAGGTGAGAGAACGACACCACGATGATTGAAAGGGGGTTGAGCTGACGAAAAACAAACAAGACCGGAGAACAAAAAGCTCATAAAAAAGGAACAGCAAATGGAGACTACAAATCTCTTAATCTCTCCCCACCTCTCCTTACAAGCGTTGATCCCCTCTTAAATCGCCTGTGTCGATTTAAACATAAAGCTTTTCCCACTCTCCCTGGTTCCCTGTTTTAAGTTACAATCCTATTCAACTTCAAATGTATTAAAAGAGACTGGAAGACTAAAAGGGGCTGATTTAGTGACAAAAATGTTGTATTTGTATTTATTAGGGATCCCCATTAGCTGTTGTCAAGGCAGCAGCTACTCTTCCTGGGTTTATTATAGATCCCCCATTAGTTCCTGCCAAGGCAGCAGCTACTCTTCCTGGGGTTTATTATGGATCCCCATTAGTTCCTGCCAAGGCAGCAGCTACTCTTCCTGGGGTTTATTATGGATCCCCATTAGTTCCTGCCATGGCAGAAAATACTCTTCCTGGGGTTTATTATGGATCCCCATTAGTTCCTGCCATGGCAGAAAATACTCTTCCTGGGGTTTATTATGGATCCCCATTAGTTCCTGCCAAGGCAGCAGCTACTCTTCCTGGGGTTTATTATGGATCCCCATTAGTTCCTGCCAAGGCAGCAGCTACTCTTCCTGGGGTCCAAACACATTAAAGCACTTACATTACATATAAAACAAAAAATAAAACAGTACATCATATAACAATATTACACCACTACATATCTACAATACAAATGTATAATAATAATAATGTTCCTCGATTGAGTAAGGATTGAGCTAACCAAATTTTTGCAATGCCCTGGCATCATTTTGTCAAAATAGACATAACAATTCCCATTCAGGCATGTTAATGTTTGTGTCGCTTCTTCAAAAAAAAAATATTGCAATTGTCCCCTTTAAACTCAAATCCACATGATGTGCACTGACTGCAACTTTGACAAAATTATGTCAGGGCACTGCGAAAAAAACACCCACTGAAGTTAAGAGACTTCAGCATTACCGCCAGGGTTACAGAAAAAAGCGCTAGGCTAATGGCTGTGAATCCAGAAAGGTGGCATTGTGGGTTGAATTGCTGATGCTGTAATCTCCAAGCGGTTGTACCACTCTCTCTGTCTGCCAAACTATTAACCGTGGACAAGAGAACTTTTGCAAAACACAGTGACCCAACAGAGCCGATTACAACCGGAGGGGTCAAGTGAAGCTAACAGGACTTTGTTTGGATCCTACCTGTGGTGGCCGTGAGATGAGGACCAGGGGAGGGGATTACAAAATGGATGAAGGAATCACAATCATGCTATAGAAAATGAACCGGTATAGGAGGGAGAGAAGATATTCTAGCCATTTCTGGTAGATGATACAGTGGAAGATAAACATTGAGCAAGATTCCCTGATGGTATAGGTGTGTTGTGTTTCTGGTATTATTCTTGGGTTTCTGTCAGCTTTGTGTGAGAGCTGAGATTGGAGCATATCGATTCGTTTCTCAAAGCCGAGGCCTTAGTGCGGAACGATGTGTCGCATGTATCCTTCTGTTTTTTTTTTACAAGATGATTCCAATTAAACATTCTGCAATTGTCAAAATGCCAGAACTGTTCTCGAAACCACTTAATACAAAAATAGACTGTAGATTCGAAAAAATATATATTTCAATACATTTTAATTGCATACTACTTCCTATGTTCATTAACAGGGACAAGCCTGCCCTCCACAGTAATAATCTACCCATCCACAACAACAGAGGCAGAAACCACAGCTTTCCTCTCAACAGCCACTGCCTTTCAGAAAGATTTCAACAAGAAACAGGGTTCATCTGAAAGGGAAAGGAATAACTTGAGACAGAGTTCATCTCTTGACTGTAATGAAGCCAGGTTTGGGGGCTTGGGTCAGGCAAGGTGGAGCCTGAGGTGGAGCCTGAGGTGGAGCCTGTCTAACACTATTGGATAACTCAATGGTAAACAGTGTCATAGAGAGAGGACCTGTTTTAAAATGTCTGATCTGACATAAACAGGTTGTCTGTTCTTCTGTGCTGTCTAGTTTTACAGATAATATTTTGGTCTTTAATGGCCTGAGGAAAGAGAGACTGGATCAACAGTGATCTATCTTACCATAGTCTCCTTGAAGCTTAGCCGTTTTATAACATGATAAAGTTCCAATGACAGACTGAAGGAAAAATGAGTCAGCTATACTGTATAGCAGTGGAGGCTGGTGGGAGGAGCCAGGGGCGCCGTATGGGGGGGGAAAGTTAGGATGATTCTAAGGGCCTGTGACTGACAGGGGCCCTAAAATATTATTCCAGCATTAGGTAAAAACATTTTGGAGCCCAATGTTATATATTTTCATGGGGCCCAAAATCCCTGGAGGCTCCCCTGGCGAGGAGCTATAGAAGGACGGGCTCATTGTAATAGCTGGAATTGAATGAATGGAATGGTATTAAACACATTGAACATACTAAACCACATTTTTGATTCCATTCCAGCCATTACAATGAGCCTGTCCTCCTATAGCTCCTCCCATCAGCCTCCACTGCTGTACAGTCAGTAACTGGTGATATAGACACCGTAGCTACTGTATATCACCATACCATAAGAAGTCGATTGATGTGTGAATGGTCAATGGCTGTGTTTCAAAATACAATCACCCTTGAGAAAAATGTTATTTTGAGATGAGAGTGAAAATACATGTAGTGGTGCCGGGTTCCCCAACAGATGTCCCGCGGGTGATTTTTATTCTTAAAAAAATACATATATATATATATAATTTCCATTGTTGGACATAAAAGACTGTAGGATCAGGAGTTAATCAGCTCAAAGTGTTTTTAGTTTAGGAAATATGTTCCTAAGTATTCCCACGCATATATAGAGAGACACGTGATCGTATTCCAGTCTAATCAAGGTTTGAAATTATTCAGTTTTTGTCAAATACTATATCTGTTTGGGATTCCTGCGGTCATTTTGCAGTGTACAAATTATTTATAACTTTTCCCGTCCCCCGACCATCCGCTCAAGGACAAATCCGCCCACGGCTGAACGTAGTTGATGATCCCTGTTGTAGAGGGGTCCAGAGAGTATAACGTCCTGTGACTGGTCGGGAGTGTCAAGAGCCAAATCAAGTAGACGAGTTCCTGTCATAAAGATTTCTCAGCAGCTTGGACATGTCTAGCAAACCATCCCTTCAGGTGACAGGGTCTATTTTTCACTATTGTGTCAAAGAGACAACTGCTTCTGAGGGTCCAAATAAAGTACACTGCCGAGACCTCCAAACTTACAAGCTAAATCATTTGGTGTTTCAGAATGTTGTGTTTTGTTTTGACACCGGGGCTTGAACATATCTAAATACTGTCTAAGACCCCTGGTACCTTATCATCTGTCCCTTTAGTTGCAAACATAATGACAGGAAATGGATACAGATCATCTCAGCCAGAGAAAACATAAAAACAGTCTTTGTGTGCTCCTGCCTGCCTGCATGCGTACGTGCACATGAACATTTTGTTAAATTCTCTTTTGATCTAACGGTCAGGATCCCACTTCAGACCCGCATTTGTAGCTGAGTAGCTAGAACCAATTTAGGTTCTGCGGAGGCCAGAGAGAGCAGAGAGGCTAGCTTGTCCTTCTGTAGAGATTAAGTGAACGGTAATAAGGCTCTTGTCCTGTATGCAGCCTATCTTATGATGACCAGGAACAGGAGGACTCAGCTCTGTATGACTCTGAATCCTCATTCAGTATCATGCTCTTATTCTGACCCTAAATCCTCTGTCAGTATCATGCTCTTATTCTGACCCTGAATCCTCTGTCAGTATCATGCTCTTATTCTGACCCTGAATCCTCTGTCAGTATCATGCTCTTATTCTGACCCTGAATCCTCTGTCAGTATCATGCTCTTATTCTGACCCTGAATCCTCTGTCAGTATCATGCTCTTATTCTGACCCTGAATCCTCTGTCAGTATCATACTCTTATTCTGACCCTGAATCTTCATTCAATATCATGCTCTTATTCTGACCCTGAATCTTCATTCAGTATCATGCTTTTATTTTGACCCTGAATCCTCATTTAGATGATGATATCCACTATTTTCCATCTGCCTGATGCTTTGATTTATATATTCATATCTCCCTACGGGGAATTATTAACACTTATGCAGGTCAGTGAGGTCAAAGGGCAGTGTGTCCATATTTATAGAGTGTGAAATAAGGACCAGGGGCCCAGCTGACCCCCAGCATTATCAGATCACTATAATCACCTCAATCTCTCTAACACAGGGCATGACTTGGGGGGGGGGGGTGTCAAAGCAAAGTCTGTGTGTGACTGAGGATATGCGTGTAAAAGAAAGTGACGTAGATAAGTGTGCGTGTGTGAGAGACAGCGATACAGAGAGAGGTGAGGAACGAGATAGTGAGGTAGGAGAGAGTGATTGGTGTATGTGCAGGAGAGAGTAATAGAGGTTTTGGTGGATGGAGAGAGAGGGCATCTGTTATGACCTACACAGGGAATGAGCCAACAAACAGACAGGCAGGATATCAGAACACAAATTGGACCTGTAAATCTCTTCTAAATCTATGCCACAGTGCCAGGTATCTAACAGGTTAGGTAGAGTGGAGGGCCAGGTATCTAACAGGTTAGGTAGAGTGGAGGGCCGGGTATCTAACAGGTTAGGTAGAGTGGAGGGCCGGGTATCTAACAGGTTAGGTAGAGTAGAGGGCCAGGTATCTAACAGGTTAGGTAGAGTGGAGGGCCGGGTATCTAACAGGTTAGGTAGAGTGGAGGGCCGGGTATCTAACAGGTTAGGTAGAGTGGAGGGCCGGGTATCTAACAGGTTAGGTAGAGTGGAGGGCCGGGTATCTAACAGGTTAGGTAGAGTGGAGGGCCGGGTATCTAACAGGTTAGGTAGAGTAGAGGGCCAGGTATCTAACAGGTTAGGTAGAGTAGAGGGCCAGGTATCTAACAGGTTAGGTAGAGTGGAGGGCCAGGTATCTAACAGGTTAGGTAGAGTAGAGGGCCAGGTATCTAACAGGTTAGGTAGAGTGGAGGGCCAGGTATCTAACAGGTTAGGTAGAGTGTTAAACACGCCCTCCTGTACACACACACACACACACACACACAAGCACACACTGTCAGTAGTAGCTCAATATTTGACAGCAGCTCACTGATGATTTTTCAGAAAACCTTAGCTTATTACTATCAAATGTTTTTTTAACCCAAAGCTATTCTTTGAACGCACACACAAATGCACACACACACACACACACACACACACTCTCACTTCGACACTCTGATGAGGAACCTACCTCAATCTCCTTTTAAAGGTCATGTGCCAGTAATCTCCCGTTAGTCTGTGGCAGGAAGGCGTGAGCACAGCATTATTATGTGTGGTTCCACTCTGCCAGTGTTTATTGTAATTTCATTAGCCCAATCTCTGTTATTCTAATTACGACGACGTCTTCTGACGCAAATAAAAGTTAATGAGCTTTTATGAAGATGGCTCGGCGTGACTTTTTTTTTACATCCCCTTTCATTCTCCCCTCCATAGTGTGGTGGAGGGTCCTCATGCTACCAGATGGAGGGTGTACATTCTCCCCTCCATAGTGTGGTGGAGGGTCCTCATGCTACCAGATGGAGGGTGTACATTCTCCCCTCCATAGTGTGGTGGAGGGTCCTCATGCTACCAGATGGAGGGTGTACATTCTCCCCTCCATAGTGTGGTGGAGGGTCCTCATGCTACCAGATGGAGGGTGTACATTCTCCCCTCCATAGTGTGGTGGAGGGTCCTCATGCTACCAGATGGAGGGTGTACATTCCCCCCTCCATACTGAAACAGGTATGGTCCTTGCCTAACTAGTGCTTCTTAACTCTTTGAGTGTTGTCTATAAATCCCCTTTATGCTAAACAGACCCATCGCTCCTTAACTATGTTATGAAAACTTGTCTCAATACTAGTTGACATCAACGTCCATTGTGGTGTCAATGACACCAATGTCCAATGTGGTGTCAATGACACCAATGTCCAATGTGGTGTCAATGACACCAATGTCCAATGTGGTGTCAATGACACCAATGTCCAATGTGGTGTCAATGACACCAATGTCCAATGGTGAGTGCTCTAACTTCAAATTCTTACCTTAAAAGCCAGAGGCTGTTCCCATTTCCCACTAGGTGAGGGTTAGTGATGATGCCCCATTCACCCATTTCACTACATCTGCTAAACACGTGTATGTGACCAATATAATTTGATTTGATTTGATAAGTTAGTGATGTCTTGCCTTTTATGACCAAGGGAGTTGGCAAGACAGCACAAACAGGTCTGGGACCAGGCTAGATTTCGGCGGACTCGGTTTACTTGGCCTTTGCCTCACCTCAATCAGCTCGTCCGATGTCGGGGGAGAGAGGAAGTGGAATGGATAGCTTCTCCACAGCTGCATGGCATTCAAGGGAAATTAATGGGCCGAGATGAGGCGGCACCGCCCTCAGTCCTCCAGCCAGGCACACTGCACTGCAATTATGAAACGCATAAATAACACGCCCTGCCTTAATGTGCAGTGCACCTTGGTCTAGGAGGACACAAACGTTGATCGCAATGATTGCATGATTTTATCCTCGTGCACACACTCGTGTTCAAATGAACTGATTGAGTTGTGTGTTAGTGACTTACTTGGCTAATTCATTGAATTCAAATCACAAGCCCTCTCACTTGGCTAATTCATTGAATCTAGGGGTGTGAACATTTAAACATTAAGAACCATCCCTAACCAAGAAATAATGTTCCATTGCGACATACAGCTTTTGATTGCCAAAAGATAGGCCTTGTGCACGCTTCTGACTGTCTACCTGGTGGCCGACCTGCCTATACTGAGCCCCTCCCCTCTCTCTCCATCCCTCGCTAGCTCGCTATGAAAGATGCAATACTTTGAGAAGCTAAATGAGAAGGAAATGCAAACTTTGCAAGGTGGAGGTAGAGTAATAGTAGTACAGCTGCAGTGCCTAACCATCTGAATGGGACACACCGTGAGACCCAAACCCAAAACATGTGAATTCACGTGGAATTTTATGAATTTGTCTTATTGTTTTAGTGGATAAACAAGTTTTTTTTAAATTGCATTTTACGCTAAGATTTTTTTTCTCCATTTGTCACATCCCAAATTGAATCCAATTCACATTCCCTCTTAGCTAATTCGTTGAATCAATTCACTCTCACTTGGCTAATTAATTGAATCGATTCACGTTCCCTCTTACTTGGCTAATTAATTGAATCGATCCACATCCCTCTTACTTGGCTAATTAATATAATCGATTCACATTCTCTTTCACTTGGCTAATTCATTGAATTGATTCACATCCCCTCTTACTTGGCTAATTCATATAATCGATTCACATTCTCTCTCACTTGGCTAATTCATTGAATTGATTCACATCCCCTCTCACTTGGCTAATTCATTGAATCGATTCACATTCACGCATACTTGGCTTATTCATTAAAATCCATTAACATTCCCTCTCACTTTTACTGGACTCCCCGACAAACTCATATTCATATTCACAATTACATACTAGATGGGCCATTTGACTCACTGATATAACTAATAAGCAGACGAGAAGGTCTTCTTCCATCAGAATCATACCAAATTAAGCCTGTTCCAGAATCTACCGACACTGCAATCAAACCCTGACCTGCTAGCCTGCCCGGAAGCCCATTATCCACCTTTTTGTAGGCAATTAGTATGTTACTTTAGTACCATTGATCACGAGGCCATGGAGCAGGAAAGAGGAGGGTAGCAGAAAGCATTGACGAGTCGCTTACAATTACAATTGATGAAAGCAGCAAAGAGATGTTGTCGAGATAAAAGGTTGTGTGTCGTTCCTCAATTAACTCAGTTCAAGAAAAATATCCCAAATACTACGCAATATTAAATAATGCTACCGTGAGCTATTTGTAAATGACAACAAGGCATTGCATTTTACATTCAGATGGGGAATCACTTTACTCAAAATTCTCTCTGAAACCTATTCCAAATCACAGCACAAAACATTGTAATTCGGTACTTCCAGACAAATATCCTTATGGTTCATTTTGGCATTGTTTGCCTCTCTCTCCATCCCAGGCTCTCTTGTCTGACTCCATTCCCCTATACAAATGGCAACACTAGAAAAGCAATACGATTTTCAAACAGACCATATTTTGTTTGCATGGCGGCACTATTCTGCCAAAACTTAATTTACATTTTGTCACATTCATAAAACAGCAATGGGCCTTTTCTGCAGTAAATGTCGGGAGCTGTTACGCTGTTACGCTGTTAAAATTGTGACTTTTAAACAAATGCAATCCTCTTCTGGATCTTATCCAAAGGCAGTTTCACCTCTGCTGAGTTCAGGACATCCATTTTAGCTGTGTGTGTGTATTTGTGTGTGTGTGTGTGTGTTTATGTATGTGTGTGTGTGTGTGTGTGTGTGTGTGTGTGTGTGTGTGTGTGTGTGTGTGTGTGTGTGTGTGTGTGTGTGTGTGTGTGTGTGTGTGTGTGTGTGTGTGTGTGTGTGTGTGTGTGTGTGTGTGTGTGTGTGTGTGTGTGTGTGTGTGTGTGTGTGTGTGTGTGTGCGTGCTTGTCTGTCTGTGTCCTTTTCCCAATGGGGTGAGGTGTTTATCATTTTTCTGTGTAGACGTGTCACAGAAAACAACAGTCATTCCCATACTTCAATCAGACAGTGCCCATTGGACTATGTAGTGAGGAAGAAGAGAGGGGCATTGTTATGGTCTTGTTTATACACAGGCAGCCTAAATCTTTTTTTCCACTAATTGGACTTCAGATCAGATCTTTTCACATCAGATCTTTTTCAGAGCTGATCTGATCGGTCAAAAGACCAATAAGTGAAAAAAATATCAGAAATGGGCTGTCTGTGTAAACGCAGAATTAGAGGCACAGTCCTCGTATTTGGGTGTCGCCCAAGGGAGTCAGTGATTCAGTGAAGGAACACGCTCCAGAGGCTGTGATAAGAAGCAAGCAAAAGATAAGAGGACCAACACAGTGTAGCGCATTCAGTTAGCTAAGGAAGATTTCTTGTTTTGCAGGAAGGAAATGGATTAGGGTCAGAACACCACACCTAGCCCTGCCCTACTCTAGTGTGAGTGTGTGTATGTTCCTGCTTTGCGCAGAAGTCTTCAGAAGTCTACTTCCTGTCCGTCTGTGGATATACGCAACAAAGTACCTACCTGTCTTAATACTAGTCTCTCTGAAGTGATCACCTGAAACAATAGCAGGCCTACAGAACCCCTGCTCTAACACCCTTCTCTTTGAGCCAAATTGGGATTAGAGCTTTTGAAAAAACTCAGCGAGGTTCGGATGTGTGGTGGACAAATCACTGCAGAGAGAGAGAGAGAGAGAGAGTGAGAGAGAGAGAGAGAGAGAGAGAGAGAACAGAGGGAGTGTACTGCCTCTCCCTCCCCCAGCTCTTAAAGCTTGATCACTCATGTGAGCTCCAATAATTGTTTTGTTGTTGTTTTGGCTTGGTACTCCAGCACTTTGGATTTGAAATGATACAATGACTAAACACTTCTACATTAAAGTGGATGCTAACATGATTACTGATAATCCTGAATGATGAGTGAATAAAGATGAGTGAGATAGTTACAGATGCATAAATATCTTACCCCCCAAAAAATGCTAACCTGCCCTGTTATTGGAATGGTGACAGGTTAGCATGTCTTGGGCAGTGGGGAACCGTCAGGTTCCTCTACACCCTCAGAGAGGGCATAAGGATAGATGCAAATCTGTATATATTTTTATATATTATAATTTGTCATTTTGTTTTCATTGATTTAATCCTTTTTTTTTCTTTTGTTCTTCCTATTAAATTTCTTCCTATTGAATTTATTCAGTTTGTGTTGGAAAAAGAAGGGTTAATATCCAAGAGAAAAGAATATCTAATCAGAAGTTTTCTTTGGTAGATTCTTGGTAGAAATAATCTAGCTGGGCTCAACGCTCATTGGCTAGGCCCTCAGGCTTTGAATAGAAGGCACCAGCCAACATCATTGACAGCATTTTGGAATGACAGTAGAATCAACCAAAAACAGAGTAGAGTATACGTTACTAATTCAGAGCCAATAGCAAGCCTTATCTTGTTTTCTGAAGCTTGAGCCTAGCCAGCTGGCTGGCTTTTTGCAGTGAGTGTATGGCGATGGCAACTGCAGAGAGAGTAATTAAGGACGATGTGGTGGCTAAATTGTTAGCATCGCCCTTTTCAAGACTAACTTTTAATGAAAAGTTAAATCTTGTACAGACCGAGGAAAGGCCTATTTATGAGCGCTATCCGTGGATAACCGGCTGTGAGCTGACAAAAAAGCCTACTCTTCAGCACCGATAATAGCTCAACCTAGACAATTGGTTTGAAAGATTTAGCCTGTTTGACAAAGTCAGCACTTCGACACCAAATCTCAACTTCACACTTGTGAGCTACAGTGAGTTTAAAAACATTTGGGGAAACAAGAGTAAACCAGAGAGAGAGGAGCGGCGCAATGAGACACTTCCTCACGTTGATAAAGTCAGGCACAACAGGGAGATTCTAAAGGCCTTATTCATACGGTTGTGTTTTTAGGCAAGCAATAATTAGTATTTAGAGGACATGATGAGGGTAAAGAATCAGCTAACTGCTTGGAACTACTTGGAAATACTGAGTATGACAGCATGTTAAACTGCCGTTTGGCTACGGCTACCGTGTTCACAGCAAAATCCAAAATGACCTGATACACGCGGTCGCGAATGTAATGACATATGTCATGAAGGAAGAATTGAAGAAAACTCCCTTTGTAACCGTCATGGTTGACAAGACGACAGACATCCGCAATGTAGCCCAAATGTCATATGTGTTGCGTTGCACTACCGATGGTGGTGTGAAGGAAAGGTTTTTCAAATTTGAGAATGTAACTGAGGGTAAACGGGCAGAAGCAGTTGCCACCCGAATTATCAGCTTTTAAGAGGAGTGTGAATGCACGGCCAAAGTTGTGGCACAGTGTTACGTTGGGGCCGCAGTCATGGCCTCTGGTATAAACGGAGTACAAGCCAAGGTGAAAGAAACTATCCCGCAAGCTCTGTTCATTCATTGCTATGTGCACACTCTTAATCTGGTGATGTCACAAGGTGCAGGTAAACTAAAAGAATGCAAGATTTTTTTTTCTCATCTTGGTTGCCTAGCAGCGTTTTTCTAAAGATCTATCAAATGAAAACTACTGGATGAAATATGCCAGCGAAGACTACCCAGAGTGGCGCCAACACAATGGAACTTCTCCTCACGCTTAGTTTGCACTGTGTATGAAGAAAAGGCGGAACTCATTGAACTCTTTGAATACATAGTGGACCATCACAATGACTTTGATGAAGACACCGTTCATAGCGCAGATGGATACATGATGCACCAGGGTGGACGACTTCTGCAACACCACAGAGAGGGAAAAAGGAACATTCGATTCCATCTACGAGGACACTGTGAGAGAGACCGGAATTCCAAGGGGGCGCAGGACACATATGCAAGGAGACGTTCGCTGGCAGTACCAACAGCTACACAGTGCGATAACCGACAACATTGTCATTCAGCTAAGAAACAGGTTCAATGACCATGAAAGGCTCATGTTACTTGTCCTCCTTGACCCACAAAAGGGAAACGCCAAACTTTCCTTGTCCTCCTTGACCCAATATATAGGGAAACGCCAAACTTTCCAAACGCTGCGTTCTCAAGGTAGCCGAGTGTTTAGAGTGTTGGGCCCGTAACTGAATCCCCGAGCTGACAAGGTAAAAAATCTGTTTGTTCTGCCCCTGAACAATGCAGTTAACCCACTCTTCCTAGGCCGTCATTGTAAATAAGAATGTGTTCTTAACTGACTTGCCTAGTAAAATACAGGTAAAAAAAAAAAATGTTATTATTTGTCTGCTTTATGTATTTTTACTTAGTTGACAATTTAACTTATTGGCCTATATTGGCCCTTAGGTTATCAGTTCCATGCTCTTATTTCTTGAGCCACCAATGGATCATGGTGTATCAACGTGTCCATATGGCAAAGGCTGGTGCTCTCTCGCATTAGTTACATTTTAACTTATTTAAAATAAGTTATTATTAGTTATTATTGAAATTAAACTGTTCCACAAAAATGCACATATGAAAATCATAACTGGAGCGCAGGTTGGTAGAAGTTATAGGACACATTTTTTTTTAAAGTTTCCCAAAACTCATGTGCTGCCTATGAAGTATTTATAAAAGAATTGCCTCCACATTTCAATGGCCGGATTTTGCCTATAGGTAAAGTAAGCATTTCACGGTAAAGTCTACATCTGTTGTATTTGGCGTATGTGGCCATGTTATTTGAAGCAAGGTAAGACATGCCTCATAATATGAAGTAAAACATGCAGGTTTCAAACAATCAAGTATGTTTTCAAAACCAAAAGTACTCTTTACATTGTGAATGATTAGCAGGATAGAATAAATATCCAGTTAACGGACTTATTAAGAGAACATCCCTGGTCAACCCTACTACCTCGAATCTGGCGGACTCACTAAACGCACATGCTTCATTTGTAAATTATCTCTAAGTGTGCCCATGGTAAATAAATATAATATATATACATAATATATAATTTTAAAAAACAAGAAAATGGTGCCGTCTGGTTGTCTTAATATAAGGAATTTCAAATGATGTAAGTCCATTCTACTGATAATGTTTGACTATGGAGATCGCATGGCGTGTAAAAATTGTCTGTCCTCGGTTGCAACACTCACTACCGAGTTCCAAACTGCCTCTGGATGTAACGTCAGGACAATAACTGTTCGTTGGGAGCTTCATGAAATGGGTTTCCATTGCCAAGCAGCCGCACACAAGCCTAAGATCACTATGGGCAATGCCAAGCATCGGCTGGAGTGGTTTAAAGCTTGCCGCCATTGGACTCTGGAGCAGAGAAAACACATTCTCTGGAGGGATGAATAACGTTTGTTGGATGCGAGGAGAACGCTACCTGTTAAGTTTGCTGGAGGAGGCATGTTTTTCTGGGGCTGTTTTTCATGGTTCGGGCTAGGCCCTATAGTTCCAGTGAAGGGAAATCTTAACGCTACAGCATACAATAACATTCTAGAGGATTCTGTGCTTCCAACTTTGTGGCAACAGTTTGGGGAAGGCCCTTTCCTGTTTCAGCATGACAATTCCCCCGTGCACGAAGCAAGGTCCATACAGAAATAGTTTGTCAAGATCGGTGTGGAATAACTTGACTGGCCTGCACAGAGCCCTGACCTCAACTCCATTTAACACCATTGGGATGAATTGAAATGCCTACTGAAAGCCAGGCCTAATTGCCCAACATCCGAGCCCGACCTCACTCATGCTCTTGGTCATGTAGTGTATATATCACTACTGTATATATATCACCACTATGTACACTACCGGTTAAAGGTTTTAGAACACCTACTCCTTCAAGGGTTTTTTTTTATTTTGACTATTTTCTACATTGTAAAAACACCCTTTGCCTTGATGACAGCTTTGTACACTCTTGGCATTCTGTCAACCAGTTTCATGAGGTAGTCACCTGGAATGCATTTAAATTAACAGGTGTGCCTTCTTAAAAGTTAATTTGTGGAACTAATGCATTTGAGCCAATCAGTTGTGTTGTGACAAGGTAGGTGGGGTATACAGAAGATAGCCCTATTTGGTAAAATACCAAGTCCATATTATGGCAAGAACAGCTTAAATAAGCAAAGAGATTCGACAGTCCATTATTACTTTAAGACATGAAGATCAGTCAATACGGAACATTTCTTTGAAAGTTTCTTCAAGTGCAGTTGCAAAAACCATCAAGCGCTATGATGAAACTGGATCTTATGAGGACCGCCACAGAATTGAAAAACCCAGAGTTACCTCTGCTGCATAGGATAAGTTCATTAGAGTTACCAGCCTCAGATATTGCAGGCCAAATAACAGAAACCATGCAGAGAATAACACAGTAAAAAACATGCAGGCACTAACACAGTAAAGACCCACAGGCACTAACAGAGTAAAAACCCACAGGCACTAATACAGTAAAAACTCACAGGCACTAATACAGTAAACCGCCACAGAATTGAAAAACCCAGAGTTACCTCTGCTGCATAGGATAAGTTCATTAGAGTTACAAGCCTCAGAAATTGCAGCCCAAATAAATGTTTCACAGAGTTTAAGTAACAGACACATCTCAACATCAACTGTTCGAGGAGACTGTGTGAATCAGGCCTTCATGGTCGAATTGCTGCAAAGAAACCACTACTAAAGGACACAAATAAGAAGAAGAGACTTGCTTGGGCCAAGAAACACGAGCAATGGACATTAGACCGGTGGAAATTTGTCCTTTGGCCTGGAGTCCAATTGGAGATTTTTGGTTCCAACAGCCGTGTCTTTGTGAGACGCGGTGTGGGTGAACGGATGATCTCTGCATGTATATTTCACACTGTAAAGCACGGAGGAGGAAGTGTTATGGTGTGGGGGTGCTTTGCTGGTGACACGGTCTGTGATTTATTTAGAATTCAAGGCACGCTTAACCAGCATGGTTTGGGCTTAGTAGGACTATCATTTGTTTTTCAACAGGACAATGACCCAACACAACTCCAGGCTGTGTAAGGGCTATTTTACCAAGAAGGAGAGTGATGGAGTGCTGCATCAGATGACCTGGCCTCCACAATCACCCGACCTCAACCAAATTGAGATGGTTTGGGATGAGTCGGAATGCAGAGTGAAGGAAAAGCAGCTAACATGTGTTCAGCATATGTGGGAACTCCTTCAAGACTGTTGGAAAATCATTCCAGGTGAAGCTGGTTGAGAGAATGCCAAGAGTGTGCAAAGCTGTCATCAAGGCAAAGGGTGGCTATTTGAAGAATCTCAATTATAAAATATATTTAGATTTTATAAATAAAGAAAAACCCATGAATGGAGTAGGTGTTCTACAACGTTTGACCGGTAGTGTATATCACCCTATATTTCACAATTCGGAAAGTATTCAGACCCCTTGATTTTTTCCACGTTTTGTTACATTACAGCCTTATTCTAAAATGGCAACAAAAAAAATGTATTGCCCATTAAAAATGTATTGCCCATTAATATATACACAATACCCCATAATGACAAAGCAAAAATAGGTTTTTAGACATTTTTGCAAATGTCAAAAGAATTCTAAACTGAAATATCACATTTACATACTGTAAGTATTTCGACCCTTTACTCAGTACTTTGTTGAAACATGTTTGGCAGCGATTACAGCCTCAAGTCTTCATGGGTATAACGCTACAAGCATGACACACCTATTTTTTATACATTTGTAAATATTTCTACAAACCTGTTTTTGCTTAGTCATTATGGGTTATTGTGTGTAGATTGATGAGGGGAAAAAAACAATTGAATCCATTTTATAATTTTGGCTGTATCATAACAAAATGTGGAAAAAGTCAAGGGGTCTGAATACTTCCTGATTGCTCTGTACATACAGTACTATCTTTATCAGCAGGAAGCCCCCTCAAGCACTGAGTGCAAAGTTGGCTATTTTTACCGCTCTCTTTTTTCCCACTTTTCTCTCACTCTTTCTGTTTTTTTCATTCTAGCCCCCTCTGCTAAGAGTGCCCGGTACAGTCACTGGGTTACAGATGGTTATGCAACTTGAAGAGTGGGCCAATTAAGCATGTTGCCCTTAGCGATTGCACCTATGTGTCCAATAGTGGGATGTAAGTTAACTAACAGCTGGGCAGAGGTGTTTGATTTGTGTGTGTGTGTATGTGCGTGTGTGTGTTTATTACATCTGCCCTTGAGCAAGGCAGGTAACCCCCAACAACAACTACTCCCGATGACGTGTACGTCGATTTAGGCATCCCCCAGCACCTCTCTGATTCAGAGGAAGACACATTTTGGTTGAATGCATTCGGTTGTGCAACTGACAAGGTACCCCCTTTCCCATATATGTGTATTTACCTGTGTCACCCCCGCCTGCAGAGGGATTTGCATCGCAGCAGTCACCTTTGGCACCTTTGTCTGTCTGCCTGCATGCCTTGCTGCCTGTCTCCCTGCCTGCCTCACTGCCTGTCTGCCTGTCTGCCTGCCCCCCTGCCCCCTGCCTGTCTACCTGCCTCACCGCCTGTCTGTCTGCCTGCCTGCCTGCCTGCCTGCCTGTCTGTCTGTCTGTCTGTCTGTCTGTCTGTCTGTCTGTCTGTCTGTCTGTCTGTCTGTCACTAACACAGTAAAAACCCACAGGCAGAACAAGGGAGAAGTAAATAAACACACTCTCTGCAGGTGGGTGTGCATGTTTGTGCGTGTGCATCTGTGTGTGTGTGTGTCTGTATGTATGTATGCACAATTGAGTACCTTATGAGAGTATGTGTCTGCTACACCAGTGTGTGTGTGCCTCTGTGTGTGTGTGTGTGTGTGTGTGTGTGTGTGTTTCTGTGCGTGCACGTGAAGAGAGATCTTTTAAATTTGCTACACCAGGAGGCAATTGTTTACATCTAAACGTCATGGCAATCCTGTGCGTATTGATATTGTGCTAACATGATGCAGCAAGAGACTACAATAACACTCAGATACTACGCCTGGGCTTATCAGCACTGATTTCCTGTGTTGGTGTGTGTGTGTGTGTGTGTGTGTGTGTGTGTGTGTGTGTGTGTGTGTGTGTGTGTGTGTGTGTGTGTGTGTGTGTGTGTGTGTGTGTGTGTGTGTGTGTGTGTGCGTGCGTGCGTGCGTGCGTGCGTGCGTGCGTGCGTGCGTGCGTGTGTGTGTTCGTGTGTGTGTGTGTGTGTGTGTGCGTGTGCGTGTGCGTGTGCGTGTGCGTGTGCGTGTGCGTGTGTGTGTGTGTGTGTGCGTGTGCGTGTGTGTGTGTGTGTGTGCAGAGATCCATTCGATTTTGTTTTTAGAGCTTCGCCCATTTGCCTTTCTTCAAATAACTCTGTGCTCTCAGAGCGGGAATCAGCCTCTTAATCGCAAGCAAGACAATGTAATTCATCCGTCTTCCCACCACTCACGTTCACCTCAGAGCCATTTTTGTTATCTCTCTTTTCTCATCCTCTGTCAGTATGAAACGAAAGGGACAAACTGTCTGACACAGATGGTGTCTGTATGATGTCTGAGTTACTGGGTTGTTGTGTCTGCATGGCAGGATGAAGAGGGAAAACGAGAAATATAAACACAAGCAGAAGCTGTGTGGCCGGGGTTCAAAGACAGTTCATATCCAGCACGGCTCCAGTCCCCCTGCCCTGGCGCTGGCTGGCTGACATTATATGAAGAAAAAAAAGGGGACCTTGCCCTCTGTACCAGGGGAAATGTTTTGGTTGCTATATTACTGTAAAAAAAGGGGAGTTCGTCCTCTGTACCAGGATCATGTTTTGGATGCTATATTACTGTAAAAAAGGGGAGATCGTCCTCTGTACAAGGGGAAATGCTTTGGATGGTATATTACTGTAAAAAAGGGGAGCTCGTACTCTGTACCAGGGGAAATGTTTTGGATGCTATATTACTGTAAAAAAGGGGAGCTCGTCCTCTGTGCCAAGGGAAATGTTCTGGATGCTATATTACTGTAAAAAAGGGGAGCTCGTCCTCTGTGCCAGGGGAAATGTTCTGGATGCTATATTACTATAAGTGCACAGATTAGTAGGGAGATTGACTGAATTGATCTCTCTAAATCTCGCTGGTATTTGTTTTGTATTTCTTGTTCCTCTGTAAATGACATTAATCTTAGTGTTCTATTTTGATACAGGTCTATATCTTCGAAAGGTGAAAACGAAGCAGATATTGTTGAAATGTTGTCAATAGGCATCATACTATTGTTTTGGTGATTGCTAGTACTTAGCAGACATTTAATTTCTATGATTTGAGGTTGATTCTCCCAAAGATGAGAAATCTTCAGTGTTTACTTATGTAAAAATCCTATATTTCTCTGAAGTTTTAGCATCACCCAGAAATTCAACCTCTCTAATAGTTTTCTGACAACAGCATTAACTGGTGATTTAGGCTTGCAAGACGGCTATTCAGCGCAGGAAGATTAATTCACTTACTATTCCGTCGGAGTCTGGCCTCCTCCCTCCATTTTGTTGGAGGTGGAAATGAAGAGGGTCAGAGTTATTGGTTTTCAATCACATGCTGAACCAACGGAAGTTTACCATGATTGCTTACAGGGAAGGAGACTGCCAGAGTTCTATCGAAAGACTCGGAAAACAAATGAAGAAAAGCCAGTGCATTTTCATCTCAATAAAAGGTAGCTGGTTTTATCCTCTTGTGGGTAAAAGTTGAGGTGGTGAATGCTTTGCTTAACTGTCAGTGCTTTAATACCCGTGACAAGAGAAGTGTTGGAAAAGGTCAATGCATTTTCCAAAGTTAAACCAGGGAGAAGTCCTCTGGTGAAAACCCTAGTAATAGTCCCTGTAAGGCTGATCAGACCAAGTACAGAGTGAAACAATTTCCCAGAGCTGTGTTTCCCTTTCATCCTCCCTCCCTTGTTCTTTTGCCCTCTTTTTCCATCTTCTCTCTGTTGTCCTTGAAGGAGCTCATCGTCATTCATAGTCCTGTTTTATATGGGTAGATATGAAATTCCATTCAACTCTGGACAAAAGCAAATAAGTAGAAACATTTAACACAAATAACAAATAATAAAAAAGCCAAGAGCCAATGGCGTGAAACAGGGTTTACATACATTGTCATATGTAACATGCTGACTACACCGGGATGAAATGATTGAATAACTTTTATGTGTACATTTATTTTGCAACGCTCACTCACGCAACACGGGCGGTGTGGTCAGCATGTAAGGCTTAGTACAGATGTAGGATCTTAATTGGATCACTCTTTTGTTGATGCAAATTTTCTTGCACAGCAGGAAATGCAAACGTAGTGTATTCAAGGTTTAAAAATGCTTAATCTCATGAACTACAGTTCCCATGTCACTGATCCCATGTCAGTACAGTAAACATGTGTGCTCAAGTTCATGGGCCCCAAATCCCTCTCCCAGTGAAACCTATCCACGGAGGGGCAGAGAGGAAGAGGAAGAGCCTCTGTCATAATTAGCACCAACCCCATCTTGTCCCTCTACCAATACCCACCTGTCCTGCCCTGGGTTACTGATAGACACAGTGGCCCTTTAATGAGAAGACAGTGAATAAATATTTACCTCTCCCCCCACGGTGGAGGATGTGTCTTAACTGTTTGTAAGATTATGGAAATGCAGCGATAAAGGTAGTTTGCCCAGAAAAGATGGTGAGGATAATGAATGTGTTATGATGTGTTATTACAGTTGAAGTTGGATGTTACATACACCTTAGCCAAATACATTTAAACTCCTTTTCTTACAATTCCTGACATTCAATCCTAGTAAGAAATCCCTGTTTTAGGTCAGTTAGGATCACCACTTTATTTTAAGAATGTGAAATGTCAGAATAATAGTAGAGAGAATGATTTATTTCAGCTTCTATTTCTTCAATCACATTCCCAGTGGGTCAGATGTTTACATACACTCAATTAGTATTTGGTAGCATTGCCTTTAAATTGTTTAACTTGGGTCAAACGTTTCAGGTAGCCTTCAACAAGCTTCACACAATAAGTTGGGTGAATTTTGTCCCATTCCTCCTGACAGAACTGGTGTAACTGAGTCAGGTTTTGTAGGACTCCTTGCTCGCACACACTTTTTCAGTTCTGCCTCCAAATGTTCTATAGGATTGAGGTCAGGGCTTTGTGATGGCCACTCCAATACCTTAACTTTGTTTTCCTTAAGCCATTTTGCAACAACTTTGGAAGTATGCTTGGGGTCATTGTCCATTTGGAAGACCCATTTGCAACCAAGCTTTAACTTCCTGACTGATGTCTTGAGATGTTGCTTCAATATATCCACATCATTTTCCTTCCTCAAGCAACACCACAACATGATGCTGCCACCCCCTGTGCTTCACGGTTGGGATGGTGTTCTTCGGCTTGCAAGCCTCCCCCTTTTTCCTCCAAACATAACGATGGTCTTTATGGTCAAACAGTCTATTTTTGTTTCATCAGACAAGAGGAGTACGATCTTTGTCCCCATGTGCAGTTGAAAACCGTAGTCTGGCTTTTTTATAGCCGTTTTGGACCAGTGGCTTTATCCTTGCTTAGCGGCCTTTCAGGTTATGTCGATATAGGACTTGTTTTACTGTGGATATAGATACTTTTGTACCTGTTTCCTCCAGCATCTTCACAAGGTCCTTTGCTGTTGTTCTGGGATTGATTTGCTTTTTTCGCACCAAAGTACATTAATCTCTAGGAGACAGAATGCGTCTCCTTCCTGAGCGCTATGATGGCTGCGTGGTCCCATGGTGTTTATACTTGCGTACTATTGTTTGTACAGATGAACGTGGTATCTTCAGGCGTTTGGAAATAGTTCCCAAGGATGAACCAGACTTGTGGAGGTCTACAATTTTTTAATCGGAGGTCTTGGTTGACTTCTTTTGATTTTCCCATGATGTCGAGCAAAGAGGCAATGAGTTTGAAGGTAGGCCTTGAAATACATCCACAGGTACACCTCCAATTGACTCAAATTATGTCAATTAGCCTATCAGAAGCTTCTAAAGCCATGACATAATTTTCTGGAATTTTCCAAGCTGTTTAAAGGCACGTTCAACTTAGTGTATGTAAACTTCTGACCCACTTGAATTGTGATATAGTGAATTATTAGTGAAATAATCTGTCTGTAAACAATTGTTGGAAGAATAACTTGTGTCACGACTTGCCAAAACTATAGTTTGTTAACATGAAATCTGTGGAGTGGTTGAAAAATTAGATTTAATGACTTGAACCTAAGTGTATGTAAACCTCCGACTTCAACTGTATGTGTTATGATGAATACTCAAAATGGAGAGACGGGTTATCAAGAGAGGTATAACTATTCCTTCATGTGGTATAACCTAGGTATTGTTTAGCATCATGAATGGTACAAAGCTACTGTATATGCTGGTATTTATGCTGCTGGAGTCATCGCTGTGAAGGCCACAGCTTGTGTTCTACAACATCAAGGAATGCTGTCAAAAGGAAAGAGATAGAGAGAGAGAGAGAGAGAGAGGAGGGGGAGTGGAGGAGAGAAAAAGAGAAGGGAGAGTCAAGCAAGTCACATAAGAGACCTTTTCCTTGTTCTCTCATCTGTCTGTAGTGATGCATGGGGAGGGCCAGTGGACATTTCCCTTCCCTCCTCTCTCTCAAGAACTTGTTACAAAGGACACCGGTGAAGCCGGCACTCCCCCCTACACGTGTGTTCTGATTGCATTTCCACGCACTCCTGCTGACACGTAGTCTCCGGGCTCACGTCGATATGCGCCGCCCCTCTGCATTCCCAGCATGCTCCCTCAAGCTGGTCCATTTTTCCTGACAAACACTGCCTCAGGCGATTCATCAGAGGACAGAGGCCCACTGTCTAGGCATTCAGCCACCCTGCCGCCCCCCCTAAGAGGTGATTATGTTGCGCAACCACCTCCCATTGACCAATCAACCTAAAGTACTATTCTTCATCCACAGAATCTACCTCCCTCCACTCTCCCTGTTATCCCTCTCTTTCCAATGTCATACCTCTCTCTCTCTCTCTCTCTCTCTCTCTCTCTCTCTCTTGCCTTCGTTCTCTCTCCTCCAGACTCCGTCAGCCTCTCCCTGGCTTTCTCGCAGTCCAGCCACTTCTCCCTCTTAACGCTGTAGATGCAAAGATCGATGGTGGGGACGCGGATCTCCCTGTGAGAGCATCAGCTTCAATTAAGAAACTTGACTGACTCCATCACTCTCCTTATCAGAAGCAGTTGCTCAATCAAGGCAGCCATCTAGTTTGTGTGTACAAAGTGGCCTGTCTTACTTAAGAATTGTGTGTTTTAACATGGCAGCCAGTGTGTGAGGACCACTAAAGCTAATAGGGTGCTTTCTCAGGTTGTTCCCACATGCAGAGAACACAGAGAGTTCAATCTCAGCTTAGCCACAGATGAGAGTAAGGAATCAAGCTTCAATTTTTTCGAAATCCCCACTTTTGCTTCCCCGCAAAGTGAACAACTTCAGGAAAAATATAGAGCGGACCGTGTCAGATTACCACGGGTTTGCGATAAGCCTTGTTATTTCTCGAAAGAAATCCAGTCTCATCACCTCTGTCAAATTGGAAAAGAAGAAGCTCCTCCTATTCCTTTCGTCTGTCTGTCTGTCTGTCTGTCTGTCTGTCTGTCTGTCCCTAAATACATAAAGAACACAAAACTGGTTCAATCCGCCAGAGATCAATAAATTAATGATAAATAATAATGCCTCCCCACGGTAAGATGATTCTCAACGGCCCCATTGTTTCCTTCAGATGTCTCGTTTTTAAAGGGCCCACCAGAGAGTTAGGGCATCCCTGTATAAACGCCTGATTATAAATCTAGGGCTGGCATCTGCACATTAATTTAACCTTTATTTTAACAGGGAGTCCCATTGAGACCAAGGCTTCTTTCACAAGGAGCTCTGCATGAGCATAACTTACAAAATACAATAGAATACAAATATACAAACATGACAAACACACTCAAGAAAAACAATCACATTCCTCAGCAAAGAGGTTCTCAATCAACATTTTCAATGGCCCTATTGGCGTCAAAACATCCAATTGAAGAAAGTTTACATACTGTATACTACACACTGTGCTATCAGCAGGGGGTTATGGGACACCATGGGGGGGTCTTGCAAACCTCCTCGCCATACATCGATATTGTGCCCAATACATTAGCAGTGGGATGGTAGGAAGGGAATGGGAGATTACAATGCTCTTTTGAAGCTCAGCCTGCAGGTGTTTCATTTAATTGGAATCCTGAGAGGAAAGAGGGAGGGATGTCGACAGACTGTCTTTAAGCCCCTCTGTGAGTCAGTATCACCATCACTCACCCACGCTCCGATGCCTCTCCATCCTCCTCTTTCGAACATGTCTCTTTCTGACTCGACGCACAAACAAGTTGTTCGGCAGACGCCGCGGGGGTCACCTGATGCATGGTGACGGTGAGCCGCTATCAGTCAAATAAACGCCAGGCCGCGGTCGGGGCCTCGCAGGGCCCCCAAGGTGAGACTCTAGCGTCTGGTTGACAGAGAGTAACAGCACAGGAGGGCCCCTCAACATCTCTCCAGCAGCAGTAGCATCACAGAGAGAGAGAGGGAGAGCGACAAACATCCCCATGAAACAAACAAAAAAACATGGTGCGGGGACTGGATAAACTCAGCGTGATTGAGATTGAAGTAACCCAAGTCAAATAACATGTTGTACTATATATAGTACAAAGACTATGAGATAAAAATTATATAAATTAAACTTATTCCTTTGCTTCCTTAAAATCACATTTAAACACAAGAAATTCTAGCAGCACCTTTGTCTGTCAGTGTTATTATATTTTACTTGAGGATGACGAGTGGGACATTTTCTTCACAGTGACTACACCACCAAGGTAATAATAATCGAACAAGTCGGGCCCCGATATGGAAATAGTGAACACATTTCTTTCTGTCACTGAGAATATCATCCAGATATTCTCCAACCCTCAGTCCACGCAGGGACCTTGTGTCAGTTAATTAACGCTCCCCACAAATAGTCTGGGGACTTTTCACTGTAAAAGTCAAGACTAATTAAGTTAGGGCTTTCAGTGGATATAAAATTGCCCGCTACTGAACACGACTGCTGTTCGGTACTGAGAGGCGTCCTTTGAACTAGCCATTGGAGAGCACGGATCAATATTTGCTGTCTCCATAAAAAAAGGCAAATTAACATCGCTAAGAGTATGTTAAAATGCAGGTCACTCATGAAGTGGTTGTAATATATCTCTGAGCACGTTATTATCCGTAATGACATAATGAGACATGAAACTACCCCAACCCACAGTCTTAAAAAAAGGCTCAGTTCAAAGACTCTCAGAAACTCCATTTTGTGTCTTGATCCTTCCCCCACATCACGTCCTGACCCTTAATGGGGCAGAATAGGAAGTGACATGTGATTGGAACATGTGAGACAGACTTATTGTAGAGGCTCACGTTTTCACCAGTCGCAGAGTGAAAGTGGGGAAAGAAGGCTACTTTAATTGCTTGTGATGGCCATTCTGACTCTGGGGGTAAAAAGGCAGTAACGACTTACCTGGGAGAGGAGCGAGACAGCGGCTTGTAAATATCACCTCGATACTCACACTCCGCTCGCTAGAACGTTCCCTTCGGCAGCCAAGCGCGAGCAAAACTTATGAGTCAAAACAAACACTAAGATGCCGCTTAACGCTTTTGAGTTGGAGCATGTTAACCTCGCTTTTTAATCCATTAATGATCGCTTTGTGAGTCGGGAAAAGGAGAAGATATCTGCATAAACTTATTCAGATGGTGCGAATAAGAGGAGAGGGATTAGGAGAATTAAGCAAGTCTCTCATCTGGAGATGTTTTCACAGGATACGCTTTCGGGAATGTTACAAGGTTGGGAGCGACGAAGAGAGAGAGAGAGAAAGAGATGGAGAGAGAGAGAGAGAGAGAAAGAGACAGAGAGAGAGAGAGAGAAAGAGACAGAGAGAGAGAGAGAGAAAGAGACAGAGAGAGAGAGAGGCAGAAAAGCAGGGTAAGGCTACAGTTTAATCACTCTGAAACTGCTAAGACAAAAATCACACAGTGAAGAAGAAGCAGCATCAGAAAAGAGATAAGCGTATAAATCAACAGTGCGGGATCAAAGCAGTGCACCGCCACAGAACGGGGCGAACCCTGGCACCGGCCGGGAGGGTTTTCATATTCCTATCTGTTTGAGGGTGTTGGGAATCCATCACGAGACCAAGCAGGAGAGGAGGGCATCTCTCTGTCTCCGTCTCTCTGTTGGACCTGTGACTGCTCAGCCAGCAAAAAGCCATGACCAGGCTCTTCTGTCCAGGGGAGAGGAAAAATGCATGAGCTTTGGAGGGAGAGAGGAGGAGGAGAAAACTGAGAAAGAGAGAGCGAGAGGGAGAGAGAGAGAGAGAGAGAGAGAGAGAGAGCGATGGATAGAGGGAAAAAGAGCCGACGCCAGCACTGAAGGGTTTCTCATCCTCTCTATCCCCCTCCTCCTACCCCTCTCCTCTGGAATGAGCAGGATATCCGGCCTGATCCGCTTCACTCTCCCCCAGACTCCCTGGTGGGTGAAATGTCCTCCCCCCCATCATGGGTAGGAGGAGGGGGATGGGGAGGAAGGTCGCGGGTGGCAGTGGAGCATCACTCATCCTTTTAATTAAACAGTGGGCCACAAGCTGCTCCTTTTGGTGCTTCTCGCGGTTCCCCCTGGGTCTAACAACAAACGAACAGAGATGTGGGGATTGTGGGATTGTGGGATTGTGGCAGCGAACGGGGCAGGATAATCCCCCTGAAGTCTACGAGACAAAGACGACGGCACGAGATAACCACAACCACCGCATGCTACTTTACAAACAGAGCCCAGAGCGCTAAACAGTCAACACAACTGCACAGACCAACCAACCTCATAGCCCTACTGTACTGACTATACAGTTATTTATACCATGGCAATGTTGAATACTCGTTTCAGATTGGCTTGAAGGGCATTCTAGAGCATGCATCATTTCCCTTTAGAGACTTTAGCATGGGTGGAATGGAAGGTCAGCTAATAGAACTTCATTACACCTTATCAAACTGTATGGTGTTCTACGGAAATGGTTCAGAGAGATTCTCATGCAAGTCAGAGCCTCATTTACCATCAGAGACAACAGAAAAGATAAGGTTATCAGGGAGCATATAGCTACCGCCGGGCTTCTACGCAGAACAGCAGTCTACATCCCTGCTCATTAGCAACACATTTATTTATGTATACAGGACAAGTTAACTGGCAGTTCATCAATCATTTGACGAGGGTCTCCTCCGGTTGTCGGAGGGGGTAAAGCGCAGTTATCACTGTGATGTATGAGTCTCCTGAACGTCCTCAGCTTTTTAGCCCCATCTCTCGCCATGTTTCCATGGAGACCCCCCCCCGCGCTCTCCCATCGTCACCTGGGGCCACATTTGGAATAAAAGCAGATATGTTTGTTTGAATTATCCTTTTTTTTTTTTACTTTGAGAACTGCGTTTCAAGTTGAGGTAAATATGAGCACAGCGCGAATTTTCATAGACAAGTTAATGTGCCATCTCAATCCAGCTCTATACAGTATACAGTATGTCAATATCCAAGTGCTCATTAACTACCTTGTTAAGTAAAAAGATACTACACTGAACAAAAATGCAATTCCAGTGTGTCAAGAAGCAGTGCAGCTTGGCAGGGTCGTGTTTCAGAGGACGCACGGCTCTCGACCTTCGCCTCTCCCGAGTCCGTACGGGAGTTGCAGTGATGGGACAAGACTATAACTACCAATTGGATATCACAAGTAAGGGGTAAAATAAATAAATAAAAGATCCCCGAAATGTTCCATGTGCACATAAAGCTTATATCTCTCAAATGTTGTGAACAAATTTGTTTACATCCCTGTTAGTGAGCATTTCTCCTTTGCCAAGATAATCCATCCACCTGACAGGTGTGGCATATCAAGAAGCTGATTAAACAGCATGATCATTACACAGGTGCACCTTGTGTTGGGGACAATAAAAGGTGACTCTAAAATGTTTTGTCACACAACAATGACACAAATGTCTCAAGTTTTAAGGGAGCATGCAATTGGCATGCTGACAGTAGGAATGTTCACTAGAGCTATTGCTAGAGACTTGAATGTTAATTTCTCTACCATAAGCCGCTTCCAATGTTGTTTTAGAGAATTTGGCAGTACGTCCAACCGGACTCACAAACGCAGACCACGTGTATGCCGTCGTGTGGGCGAGCAGTTTGCTGACGTTGTGAACAGAGTGCCCCATGGTGGCGGTGGGTTTATGGTATGGACAACGAACACAATTGCATTTTATCGATGCTAGTTTGAATGCACAGAGATACCGTGATGAGATCCTGAGGCCCATTGTCGTGCCATTCATCTGCCGCCATCACCTCATGTTTCAGCATGATAATGCACGGCCCCATGTCGCAAGGATCTGTACACAATTCCTGGAAGCTGAAAATTTCCCAGTTCTTACATGGCCTGCATACTCACCAGACATGTCACCACCCATTGAGCATGTTTGGGATGCTCTGGATTGACGTGTACAACAGCGTGTTCCAGTTCCCGCCAATATCCAGCAACTTCACACAGCCATTGAAGAGGAGTGGGACAACATTCAACAGGCAACAATCAACAGCCTGATCAACTCTATGCGAAAGAGATGTGTCACGCTGCATGAGGAAAATGGTGGTCACACCAGATACTGACAGATTTTCTGATCCACGCACCTAAAAAAAAAAAGTTATCTGTGATCAACAGAAGCAAATCTGTGCTCCCAGTCGTGAAATCCATAGATTAGGGTTTAATGAATTTTATTTTAAATGACTTATATGAACTATAACTCAGTAAAAATGTTGCATGTTGCGCGTACTGTATATTTTTCGTTCAGTATATTCAATCACTTAAATACATTCTGCAGGCTAAGAGCAACTGTGTGTTTTTCACAAGCAGCAACTGTTTCTGCTCCCTCTACTATACTGCTAACTCCAGGTAGTGGCAGCATGGGGTCTCCCTCCCCGATGTGCAGGGGCAGTAGCAGTTAACTCCAGTGCTCCTCAGGGACCCAGGTTCTGCTGTATGATAAAAAGGGATGATTAGACTGAATTAGAGTGTTAACGACGAAGCAGCTGTTTTTGAACACCAACTACAAAGCTTGCCAACTGAAGGTGCGACTTCCGTGCCCTGCCTCAACCTGCCTCCTCTGGACTGTGTGAGATAGCACTGTATTTTGGCATTGTATGTCATTTCCTATGAGTGTTGTTTCTGCAAGTAGAAACTGAATTGTCCTCCTGCTGTTCAGGAAGTAATTCATGTTTTATTCAAGATACGTTGCAATTTTGTTGATTATGAAACTACAAATTGACATTCCAGTCTATTGTATTTCCTCCAATACTTTTCAAAATATATTTTCTAACCCAGATATTTCCTTGCCCTAATAACTGGTAAATACACTGTATCTCATCCAATTAGCATTTTACCATGAATCTATAAACATAGATGCTAATTACATCTATGGAAATGGAACAGTAATCACCTAGACGTCCTTTTCCTTTACGCTGACAATGCACAGGCACTTACTGCAAGGCCATTGCCTGATTTAGTTTAGCAGACAACAAATAGGATTTTATATTTTGCAATTACAGCAACACCCTTTGATTATCAAGCGAACAAAACTTGAACTGTGACAAAGTCGACCCGAAGGCGCGGATGGATCGTGCATCTTAAACAGACATTACATATGGCAGTTAAGAGCATTGGGCCAGTAACCAAAAGGTTGCTGGTTCAAATCATCAAACCGAATAGATGAAACATCTGTCGATGTGCCCTTGAGCATGGCACTTAGCCCTAATTGCTCCTGTAAGTGCCTGGTAAATGTACATTCCACATTATCATTGATCAAGGAAACAAGATGTTCGATATCATGGTCATCTCCTGATAGGTGGGGAGATCGATATTCAGCAGGCATTCCCTCCCCTAGCTATGGGCCTGGCCTATATATATTAAGCTCCTTGTCCATGGAGGGAAAGTATTAATATCAGCGTGGCCATTTTGCCATAGCTCATTTAACCTCTAATTACCCTGCGTAGTGAGACTGAGGACTCCAAAGAGCTGGCGCTGCAGATGGAGGTTATCTGGAGAAAAGCCAGGGTCACCATCAATTATAAAAACAATGGCCCATACAGGTGACCCTTTTTAATTAGAATCTCTGATGCTTGAAACATCGGGAAATGATTGGTAAACAGGAAGGGCACGAACGCACATGAAGAACACACACATGCACACATGAAGAACACACACACACACTCACACACACCACAGGTTTCACACACACACATACCCACACACAAACACACATACACACACACAAACACACATACACACACACAAACACACATACCCACACACAAACACACATACCCACACGCAAACACACATACCCACACGCAAACACACATACCCACACACAAACACACATACCCACACACAAACACACATACACACACACAAACACACATACACACACACAAACACACATACCCACACGCAAACACACATACACACACACAAACACACATACACACACACAAACACACATACCCACACGCAAACACACATACACACACACAAACACACATACACACACACAAACACACATACACACACACAAACACACATACACACACACAAACACACATACCCACACACAAACACACATACCCACACACAAACACACATACCCACACACAAACACACATACCCACACACAAACACACATACCCACACACAAACACACATACCCACACACAAACACACATACCCACACACAAACACACATACCCACACACAAACACACATACCCACACACAAACACACATACCCACACACAAACACACATACCCACACACAAACACACATACCCACACACAAACACACATACCCACACACAAACACACATACCCACACACAAACACACATACACACACACAAACACACATACCCACACACAAACACACATACCCACACACAAACACACATACCCACACACAAACACACATACACACACACAAACACACATACACACACACAAACACACATACCCACACACAAACACACCCCCCACCCCAACCCCACAACCCCACACCCCACCCACATACCCACACCCAAACACACACACCCCCACCCCACACCCCCCCCCCACACCACCCCCCCCACCCCACACCACCCCCCCACCCCCCACCCACCCCACCCCACCCCACCCACCACCCCCCCCCCACCCACAACCCCCCCCCACCCCCCACACAACCCCCCACCCCCCCCACCCACACCCCACCCCAACCCC
This sequence comes from Thymallus thymallus, assembly GCA_023634145.1. NCBI lineage: Eukaryota > Metazoa > Chordata > Actinopteri > Salmoniformes > Salmonidae > Thymallus > Thymallus thymallus. The sequence continues at coordinate 18,221,320 of CM042422.1, forward strand.
CACACACACACACACATACCCCACCCACACACACCCCACACCCACCACCCCCCCCCACCCACCCACACCCCCACACCACCACACCCCCCCACACACACACACCCACACACACACACACACCCACACACACCACACACACACACAACACACATACCCACACACAAACACACATACCCACACACAAACACACATACCCACACACAAACACACATACCCACACACAAACACACATACCCACACACAAACACACATACCCACACACAAACACACATACCCACACACAAACACACATACCCACACACAAACACACATACCCACACACAAACACACATACCCACACACAAACACACATACCCACACACAAACACACATACCCACACACAAACACACATACCCACACACAAACACACATACCCACACACAAACACACATACACACACACAAACACACATACCCACACACAAACACACATACCCACACACAAACACACATACCCACACACAAACACACATACCCACACACAAACACACATACCCACACACAAACACACATACCCACACACAAACACACATACCCACACACAAACACACATACCCACACACAAACACACATACCCACACACAAACACACATACCCACACACAAACACACATACCCACACACAAACACACATACCCACACACAAACACACATACCCACACACAAACACACATACCCACACACAAACACACATACCCACACACAAACACACATACCCACACACAAACACACATACCCACACACAAACACACATACCCACACACAAACACACATACCCACACACAAACACACATACCCACACACAAACACACATACCCACACACAAACACACATACCCACACACAAACACACATACCCACACACAAACACACATACCCACACACAAACACACATACCCACACACAAACACACATACCCACACACAAACACACATACCCACACACAAACACACATACCCACACACAAACACACATACCCACACACAAACACACATACCCACACACAAACACACATACCCACACACAAACACACATACCCACACACAAACACACATACCCACACACAAACACACATACCCACACACAAACACACATACCCACACACAAACACACATACCCACACACAAACACACATACCCACACACAAACACACATACCCACACACAAACACACATACCCACACACAAACACACATACCCACACACAAACACACATACCCACACACAAACACACATACCCACACACAAACACACATACCCACACACAAACACACATACCCACACACAAACACACATACCCACACACAAACACACATACCCACACACAAACACACATACCCACACACAAACACACATACACACACACAAACACACATACCCACACACAAACACACATACCCACACACAAACACACATACCCACACACAAACACACATACCCACACACAAACACACATACCCACACACAAACACACATACACACACACAAACACACATACACACACACAAACACACATACCCACACACAAACACACATACCCACACACAAACACACATACACACACACAAACACACATACCCACACACAAACACACATACACACACACAAACACACATACACACACACAAACACACATACCCACACACAAACACACATACACACACACAAACACACATACACACACACAAACACACATACACACACACAAACACACATACCCACACACAAACACACATACCCACACACAAACACACATACCCACACACAAACACACATACCCACACACAAACACACATACACACACACAAACACACATACACACACACAAACACACATACACACACACAAACACACATACACACACACAAACACACATACCCACACACAAACACACATACACACACACAAACACACATACACACACACAAACACACATACACACACACAAACACACATACACACACACAAACACACATACCCACACACAAACACACATACCCACACACAAACACACATACCCACACACAAACACACATACCCACACACAAACACACATACCCACACACAAACACACATACCCACACACAAACACACATACCCACACACAAACACACATACCACAAACACACATACACACACACAAACACACATACCCACACACAAACACACATACCCACACACAAACACACATACCCACACACAAACACACATACCCACACACAAACACACATACCCACACACAAACACACATACCCACACACAAACACACATACCCACACACAAACACACATACCCACACACAAACACACATACCCACACACAAACACACATACCCACACACAAACACACATACCCACACACAAACACACATACCCACACACAAACACACATACCCACACACAAACACACATACCCACACACAAACACACATACCCACACACAAACACACATACCCACACACAAACACACATACCCACACACAAACACACATACCCACACACAAACACACATACCCACACACAAACACACATACCCACACACAAACACACATACCCACACACAAACACACATACCCACACACAAACACACATACCCACACACAAACACACATACCCACACACAAACACACATACCCACACACAAACACACATACCCACACACAAACACACATACCCACACACAAACACACATACCCACACACAAACACACATACCCACACACAAACACACATACCCACACACAAACACACATACCCACACACAAACACACATACCCACACACAAACACACATACCCACACACAAACACACATACCCACACACAAACACACATACCCACACACAAACACACATACCCACACACAAACACACATACCCACACACAAACACACATACCCACACACAAACACACATACCCACACACAAACACACATACCCACACACAAACACACATACCCACACACAAACACACATACACACACACAAACACACATACACACACACAAACACACATACACACACACAAACACACATACACACACACAAACACACATACACACACACAAACACACATACCCACACACACAAACACACATACCCACACACAAACACACATACCCACACACAAACACACATACCCACACACACAAACACACATACCCACACACAAACACACATACCCACACACAAACACACATACCCACACACAAACACACATACACACACACAAACACACATACACACACACAAACACACATACCCACACACAAACACACATACCCACACACAAACACACATACCCACACACAAACACACATACCCACACACAAACACACATACCCACACACAAACACACATACCCACACACAAACACACATACCCACACACAAACACACATACCCACACACAAACACACATACCCACACACAAACACACATACCCACACACAAACACACATACCCACACACAAACACACATACCCACACACAAACACACATACCCACACACAAACACACATACCCACACACAAACACACATACCCACACACAAACACACATACCCACACACAAACACACATACCCACACACAAACACACATACCCACACACAAACACACATACCCACACACAAACACACATACCCACACACAAACACACATACCCACACACAAACACACATACCCACACACAAACACACATACCCACACACAAACACACATACCCACACACAAACACACATACACACACACAAACACACATACACACACACAAACACACATACACACACACAAACACACATACCCACACACACAAACACACATACCACACACACAAACACACATACCCACACACAAACACACATTACCACACACACAAACACACATACCCACACACAAACACACATACCCACACACAAACACACATACCCACACACAAACACACATACCCACACACACAGCACACATACACACACACAAACACACATACACACACACAAACACACATACCCACACACAAACACACATACCCACACACAAACACACATACCCACACACACACACACATACCCACACACAAACACACATACCCACACACAAACACACATACACACACACAAACACACATACACACACACAAACACACATACCACACACACAAACACACATACACACACACAAACACACATACACACACACAAACACACATACCCCACACAAACACACATACACACACACAAACACACATACACACACACAAACACACATACCCACACACAAACACACATACCCACACACAACACACATACCACACACACACACAACCACACACAACACCAACCCACACACAAACACACATACCCACACACAAACACACATACCCACACACAAACACACATACCCACACACAAACACACATACCCACACACAAACACACATACACACACACAAACACACATACCCACACACAAACACACATACCCACACACACCACACACCACACACAAACACCACCCACACACAAACACACACCCACACCCAACACACACCACACCCAACACACACACCCACAACACACACCATACACACACACAAACACACATACCCACACACAAACACACATACCCACACACAAACACACATACCCACACACAAACACACATACCCACACACAAACACACATACCCACACACAAACACACATACACACACACAAACACACATACCCACACACAAACACACATACCCCACACAAACACACATACCCACACACAAACACACATACCCACACACAAACACACATACCCACACACAAACACACATACCCACACACAAACACACATACCCACACACAAACACACATACCCACACACAAACACACATACCCACACACAAACATACCCACACACACACACACAACACACACACACACAAACACACATACACACAACACCAACACACATACCCACACACAAACACACATACCCACACACAAACACACATACCCACACACAAACACACATACCCACACACAAACACACATACCCACACACAAACACACATACCCACACACAAACACACATACCCACACACAAACACACATACCCACACACAAACACACATACCCACACACAAACACACATACCCACACACAAACACACATACCCACACACAAACACACATACCCACACACACACCATACCACACACAAACACACATACCCACACACAAACACACATACCCACACACAAACACACATACCCACACACAAACACACATACCCACACACAAACACACATACCCACACACAAACACACATACCCACACACAAACACACATACCCACACACAAACACACATACCACACACAACACACATACCCACACCAAACACACATACCCACACACAAACACACATACCCACACACAAACACACATACCCACACACAAACACACATACCCACACACAAACACACATACCCACACACAAACACACAAACACACACACAAACACACATACACACACACAAACACACATACCCACACACACAAACACACATACCCACACACACAAACACACATACCCACACACAAACACACATACCCACACACACAAACACACATACCCACACACAAACACACATACCCACACACAAACACACATACCCACACACAAACACACATACACACACACAAACACACATACACACACACAAACACACATACACACACACAAACACACATACACACACACAAACACACATACACACACACACAAACACACATACCCACACACAAACACACATACCCACACACAAACACACAAACACACACACAAACACACATACACACACACAAACACACATACCCACACACACAAACACACATACCCACACACACAAACACACATACCCACACACAAACACACATACCCACACACACAAACACACATACCCACACACAAACACACATACCCACACACAAACACACATACCCACACACAAACACACATACACACACACAAACACACATACACACACACAAACACACATACCCACACACAAACACACATACCCACACACAAACACACATACACACACACAAACACACATACACACACACAAACACACATACACACACACAAACACACATACCCACACACAAACACACATACCCACACACAAACACACATACCCACACACAAACACACATACACACACACAAACACACATACACACACACAAACACACATACCCACACACAAACACACATACCCACACACAAACACACATACACACACACAAACACACATACACACACACAAACACACATACACACACACAAACACACATACACACACACAAACACACATACACACACACAAACACACATACACACACACAGTCCTCTCCCGAGGCTCCCGCCACTCTTTGTTTTTGTGTGTGTGTGTCTGTGTGTTCTTCGTGTGTGTGTGTGTCTGTGTGTTCTTCGTGTGTGTGTGTGTCTGTGTGTTCTTCGTGTGTGTGTGTGTGTCTGTGTGTTCTTCGTGTGTGTGTGTGTCTGTGTGTTCTTCGTGTGTGTGTGTGTGTCTGTGTGTTCTTCGTGTGTGTGTGTCTGTGTGTTCTTTGTGTGTGTGTGTGTGTGTGTGTCTGTGTGTTCTTCGTGTGTGTGTGCATTACAAACAGAATGTGTTACATGTATAATATGATATGGTTTATGATTCATGTATAGTATGATATGGTTTATGATTCATGTATAGTATGATATGGTTTATGATTCATGTATAGTATGATATGGTTTATGATTCATGTATAGTATGATATGGTTTATGATTCATGTATAGTATGATATGGTTTATGATTCATGTATAGTATGATATGGTTTATGATTCATGTATAGTATGATATGGTTTATGATTCATGTACAGTATGATATGGTTTATGATTCATGTATAGTATGATATGGTTTATGATTCATGTATAGTATGATGTGGTTGATGATTAATGTATAGTATGTTATGGTTTATGATTCTGGGTATCATATGTTTCTCTCTCTTCTTCCTCTCTGACTTGAAAGCCATTTCTTAATGTCAGCCTGCCTTCTCTCATGGTATCTTCTGACAACTACATCAAAGCGTGGCAGCTCCCAGACCTTCTATTCATGAGCTCATGTACGATGCAAAGACAGGAAGGGAGTACCAATGGGACTGGAATTGATGGCAGCAGACCCGTCCACCCCCTTTCTCCATTATCCACTCAAGAAACTTTCCGAGGCATAAACGTTTTTATAGGTTGATTTGTTTTGCTATTTGACACACGTTCTTGAACGTCAATGTGACTGGAGCAAAACAACACAATAACAGTGGATGTTATCTTTTTCTTGGGAAATGTTAACCTTTTTATCGTGATTTTCATCAATTTGAAAATATGAGATACTGTCTGTATTTTTTTATGGTAAACATTAACATTTTAACCAGCATGTTAGATATAAGGAATAACTACTGGTGCTAAGAAATAATGACCCAATTTACAAATCAAATCAGTTCTCAAACCAAAGAACAGCATAAAATAAAGCCTCTCTCAATCCTTGTCTCTCTCTCTCTGCATCTCAAATTCTATCCATTTATCTCTCTCTCTCCCTCCCTCCCTCCCTCCCTCCCTCCCTCCCTCCCTACCTCATTCAATCCCCTACCTCATTCAATCCCCTTGTCTCTCTGCCTCCCTCTCTCTCTCTCTCTCTCCCTAATGCAATACCCTTGTCTCTCTGCCTCCTTCCCTCATTCTTTTCCCTTTGTCTCTCTGCCTCCTTCCCTCATTATATCCCCTTGTCTCTCTGCCAACTTCCCTCATTCTATCCCCTTGTCTCTCTGCCACCCTCCCTCATTCTATCCCCTTTTCTCTCTGCCTCCCTCCCTCATTAAATCACCTTGTCTCTCTCTCCCTCCATCATTCAATCCTATTGTCTCTCTGCCTCCCTCCCTCATTCTATCCCCTTGGATGTCTGCCTCCCTCCCTCATTCAATCCCCTTGTATCTCTCTCTCTCTCTACTCTCTCTCTCCCTCGCCCTCTCTCATTCAATCCCCTTGTCTCTCTAGCTCCCTCCCTCATTCTATCCCCTTCTCTCTCTCTGCCTCCCTGCCTCATTTATCCCCTTGTCTCTCTGCCTCCTCCCCCATTCTATCCCCTTCTCTATCTCACCTTCCCTCATTCAATCCCCTTGTCTCTGCCTCCCTCCCTCATTCTTTCCCCTTGTTTCTCTCTCTCTCCCTCCCTCCCTCATTCAATCCCCTTATCTCGCTCTCGCCCTCCCTCATTTAATCCCTTGTCTCTCTCTATACCTCCATTCTATCCCCTTGTCTCTCTCTCTGCCTCTCTCCCTCATTCTATACCTGTGTCTCTCTCTCTTCCTCTCTCCCTCCTTCTATCCCCTTGTGCCTCTATCTCCCTCCCTCATTCTATCCCCTTCTCTCTCTCTGCCTCCCTGCCTCATTTATCCCCTTGTCTCTCTGCCTCCCTCCCCTATTCTATCCCCTTCTCTATCTAACCTTCCCTCATTCAATCCCCTTGTCTCTCTGCCTCCCTCCCTCATTCTATCCCCTTGTTTCTCTCTCTCTCCCTCCTTCATTCAATCCCTGTGTCTATTTGCCTCCCTCCCCCAATCTATCCCCTTGTCTTTCTCTCTCTCCCTCCCTCATTCAATACCCTTGTCTCTCTGCCTCCCTCCCTCATTCTATCCCCTTGTCTATTTGCCTCCGTCCCTCATCCTATTCCGTTGTCACTCTCTCTGACTCCCTCATCATATCCCCTTGTCTCTCTCTCTCCCTCCCTCATTCAATCCCCTTGTCTCTTTCTCCCTCCCTCATTCAATCCCCTTGTCTATCTCTCCCTCCCTCATTCAATCCCCTTGTCTATTTGCCTCCCTCCCTCATCCTATCCCCTTGTCACTCTCTCTCTCTCTCTCTCTCCCTCATTCAATCCCATTGTCTCTCTCTGCATCCCTCATTTAATCCCCTTGTCTCTCTCTCCCTCCCTCATTAAATCCCCTTGTATCTCTGCCTCCCTCCCTCATTCTTTTCCATTGTCTCTTTGCCTCCCTCCCTCATCCTATCCCCTTGTCACTCTCTCTCTCTCCCTCATTCAATCCCCTTGTCTCTCTCTCTGACTCCCTCATTATATCCCCTTGTCTCTCTCTCCCTCCCTCATTCAATCCCCTTGTCTCTCTCTCCCTCCCTCATTCAATCCCCTTGTCTATCTCTCCCTCCCCCATTTAATCCCTTGTCTCTCTATATCTCCTTCATTCTATCCCCTTGTCTCTCTCTCTGTCTCTCTCCCTCATTCTATACCTGTGTCTCTCTCTCTGCCTCTCTCCCTCATTCTATACCTGTGTCTCTCTCTCTGCCTCTCTCCCTCATTCTATCCCCTTGTCTCTCTCTCTCTCTCTCTCTCTCTCTCTCTCTCTCTCTCTCTCTCTCTCTCTCTCTCTCTCTCTCTCTCTCTCTCTCTCTCTCTCTCTCTCTCTTTGCCTCCCTCATTCAATCCAATTCTCCCTCTCTCTCTCTCCCTCCCTCATTTTATCCCCTTGTCTCTCTATCCCTCCCTCATCCTATCCCCTTGTCACTCTCTCTCTCTCCCTCCCTCATCCTATCCCCTTGTCACTTTCTCTCTCTCTCTCCCTCATTCAATCCCCTTGTCTCTCTCTCTGCATCCCTCATTTAATCCCCTTGTCTCTCTCTCCCTCCCTCATTAAATCCCCTTGTATCTCTGCCTCCCTCCCTCATTCTTTTCCATTGTCTCTTTGCCTCCCTCCCTCATCCTATCCCTTTGTCACTCTCTCTCTCTCCCTCATTCAATCCCCTTGTCTCTCTCTCTGACTCCCTCATTATATCCCCTTGTCTCTCTCTCCCTCCCTCATTCAATCCCCTTGTCTCTCTCTCCCTCCCTCATTCAATCCCCTTGTCTATCTCTCCCTCCCTCATTTAATCCCTTGTCTCTCTATACCTCCTTCATTGTATCCCCTTGTCTCTCTCTCTGTCTCTCTCCCTCATTATATACCTGTGTCTCTCTCTCTGCCTCTCTCCCTCATTCTATACCTGTGTCTCTCTCTGCCTCTCTCTCTCTCTCTCTTTGCCTCCCTCATTCAATCCAATTCTCCCTCTCTCTCTCTCCCTCCCTCATTTTATTCCCTTGTCTCTCTATCCCTCCCTCATTCAAACCCCTTGTCTCTCTCTCTCTTTCTCTCTCTCTCCCTCATTCAATCCCCTTGTCTCTCTCGCTATCCCTCCCTTATTGAATCCCCTTATCTCTCTCTCGCTCTCCTTCCCTCATTCAGTCCCCTTGTCTCATTCAATCTCTCTCTCTCTCTCTCTCTCTCTCTCTTTCTCTCTCTCTCTCTCTCTCTCTCTCTCTCTCTCTCTCTCTCTCTCTCTCTCTCTCTCCCTCCCTCCCTCATTCAACCCCCTTGTCTCTCTTTCTTTCTCTCTCTCCTGTCTTCCTTGCTCTGTCCCTCTCTCCTGTCTTCCTTGCTCCCCCCCTTGCTCGGTCTCTCTTTTCCGGCAGTCACAGTGGCAGGCTGTATCTGCTCTCAGCAATCACACACAGCAGCCAAGCCATCTAACACAGAGAAGAGAGGGGGTGAAACGGAGAAACGGAAGGTATGGAGAAATAGAAAAAACAGATAGAGGAGAAGGAGGGAGAGAGGGAGAGAGGGAGAGGGGACGGTCGGACCAGTGCCCAGACCAGACCAACAATGGTTGGATTTGGAATACCGTATAGGTCTTGGCAAACAGCAACAACAGAGCCCTATTCCAGCAAGAGACGAAAAGGGCAAGTATGTGTGTTTGTGTACGTGCAGGCTTGGGTTTTTCTAGGGTGCTGTGGACTGGGGTGGTGTATGGATGTAATCCCATGACTCCAGATCCAAAGGTTATGTGTTCAATCGCATTGGTAACACATTATTATTATTTTTTACCCTATCGTAGATTTGTAATGAATGGCTAAACATAATGTTTTAACCCTATCCAAAACCCTTAACACTTAACTTCAAAATGTAACGTTCGGAGCAACTTAGACATTTGGAGGATCTCTGAACCCCATTGATTATAAATTATCACCAGAAGCACATTAGCTATTTGAAAATAAAAATAGCCAACTGTCAATAATAGTAGGTAAATTCAGGCTAGTTAGAAGAGAAATATCTACATATAAACAGATGCATACAGGAAGAGAAACCGAGAAAGAGGCGGAGATACAGATTGGGTGCAGAGAGAGAGGGAGATAAGTGTTGAGAGAGAGAGGGCGAGAGAGAGAGAGAGAGAGAGAGAGAGAGAGAGAGAGAGAGAGACAGAGGTGGGGGTGAGAGAGAGAGATAGAGAGAGAGAGATAGAGAGAGAGAGAGAGAGAGAGAGAGAGAGAGAGAGAGAGAGAGAGAGAGAGAGAGAGAGAGAGAGAGAGAGAGAGAGAGAGAGAGAAACAGAGGTGGGGGTGAGAGAGACGGAGCGCAGAGATAACCTGAAGAAAGAGAAGAGATATCAGCTGGACAGAGGAAGCGCTGCAGAATGAACAGAGAGAGACAGAACAGAGAGAAGAGAAACAGAGAGAAAGACAGGAGCGGGAGGCAGAGATTTACAGTCAACAGAGTATGACATAAGCTGGCAGGAGAGGAACAGATTCCAAAAACAAATGTGAGGGCAGAGAGAAACAGGGGCAGATTTGGGGGATAGAGGAGAGAGAGAAGCGATGCAGAGATTGGGCAAGAGAGAGGGGAGAAAGGAAGAGAGCAGTGTAGACATCTAGCTTTGTTTCTCACATCCTGCAATGTTAATGCGTAACCTTACTTATATGAGATATACAGTAGGTCATACATGAGCATGTGGTTCTGGGCAAGTGTGATGTAGTCGATGTCTGATGTCGTGTGTATGTGTATGCTTTGTATTACAATTTGTTCAAGTAAAATATATATATTTTTTTAAAGATAGGCCATACATGCGTCGAAATAGTCTCTTAACAAAACCCTTCTCGTCTCAAACCTCACAAACGTCTCCTTTTGCAGTTTAACAATCAAGAATTAAAAGAGGGCAACTTTGCCAAGAGCAAAGTCAGAAACGGCCTGTATCGTGCATCTAAACCATGTTTCCATAGCATTCCCCTGCATAGAACAAAAAGATGAGAAACATCACTTCCATCTGTTTTAGTTCATTCATCACCCTCATCTCCGTCTGTTCTAAGACAACAATGGCCTAAATCCCCCACTACATTCTCCCACAGTGTAGACATCACACACGGGCCTACTCCCACAGTGTAGACATCACACACAGGCCTGCTCCCACAGTGTAGACATCACACACAGGCCTGCTCCCACAGTGTAGACATCACACACAGGCCTGCTCCCACAGTGTAGACATCACACACAGGCCTGCTCCTACAGTGTAGACATCACACACGGGCCTGCTCCCACAGTGTAGACATCACACACAGGTCTGCTCCTACAGTGTAGACATCACACACGGGCCTGCTCCCACAGTGTAGACATCACACACAGGCCTGCTCCTACAGTGTAGACATCACACACGGGCCTGCTCCCACATTGTAGACATTACACACAGGCCTGCTCCTACAGTGTAGACATCACACACAGGCCTGCTCCTACAGTGTAGACATCACACACGGGCCTGCTCCCACAGTGTAGACATCACACACGGACCTGCTCCCACAGTGTAGACATCACACACGGGCCTGCTCCCACAGTGTAGACATCACACACGGGCCTACTCCTGCAGTGTGAGTCCCTAGCTTCCACTCTATCCGGGAAACTTCCAAAGGTCAAAGACAAGATTACTTTAGAATAATACATAAACATTAGCATTGGGGGCTTGCTACCTTTGCTCTACTTTGAAGATGATGAAAGTACACTATGTTAGGGAGTCAGCTAACTCGTCCTTTACCTACAGTACAGTATGCTAAGGACTTAGCGCTTTTACCTACAGTACAGTATGCTAAGGACTTAGCGCTTTTACCTACAGTACAGTATGCTAAGGACTTAGCGCTTTTACCTACAGTACAGTATGCTAAGGACTTAGCGCTTTTACCTACAGTACAGTATGCTAAGGACTTAGCGCTTTTACCTACAGTACAGTATGCTAAGGACTTAACGCTTTTACCTACAGTACAGTATGCTAAGAACTTAACGTGTTTACCTACAGTACAGTATGCTAAGAACTTAACATGTTTACCTACAGTACAGTATGCTAAGAACTTAACACATTTACCTACAGTACAGTATGCTAAGAACTTAACGTGTTTACCTACAGTACAGTATGCTAAGAACTTAACACGTTTACCTACAGTACAGTAAGCTAAGAACTTAACACGTTTACCTACAGTACAGTATGCTAAGAACTTAACGTGTTTACCTACAGTACAGTATGCTAAGAACTTAACACGTTTCCCTACAGTACAGTATGCTAAGAACTTAACGTGTTTACCTACAGTACAGTATGCTAAGGACTTTTTACCGTACTGAACCAATCCAAGACAAACCGAGCTGTACTGAGTATGCCTGGTTATACATTCACCATAGTTAATAATAATGTATTTTATATCATCTCAAAACGCATAAAAGCTAAACCAACAACACATTTCAATTGAGGTGGTAGAGATGAAGATTAAATTCTATTTTGCTGGAAATGTGCTAAAAAGAAGAATTAGAAAAAAGGGTATTAGCTATTCAGCTAGCTCATGGTCTCACCTTCCTTGCAGTACTTCCCCTTGTAGCGGGTGTGCGTGCAGTCACAGTGCACCTCGCCATACTGGATGGAGCAGAAGCCTCCGTTGAGGCAGGGGTTCTGCTTGGTGCACAGGTACTCCATGTCACTCTGGATGCCCTGGCTGTTGAGCAGGGTGGGGGGCGTCTCTCCCACCTTCAGGTTGGAGATCAGGCCCAGGAACGGGGGCTCGTACTTCACCGTGCTGGAGGTGAGGGCTGAGAGACGCACGTCGGGTGGGATGCCACCCACGAACAGGTCGCTGACCACCGCCATCTCCTTCCGCTTGGACTTGACCTCCGCCATCTTGGTCTCGCCGTCCACCATCAACAGGGTCTCGCGGAAGTTACGGGTGAGGAGCACCATGTGCCAGCGGTCGTCGTTGACCTGGGTTTCCATGTGTAAAGTGGCGGGCTCGGCACAGTGGATGGCGAAGCGCAGCTGGAGGCGCCCGCCGGCAATCAGGAGCTCCATGAAGTCACAGTTGCCGCCGTCATCTAGGTAGAGTACTAGAGCCTTGCTGATGTTGGTCTTGAGGCTGAAGCTCAGCTCGCCCACCGAGCCCGCCTCCCAGCGCCCGTAGCGGGCCCATTGGCCAGGGGCCCCACCGAACTCCAGCGAACGGGCTGTCACCAGCAGACTGAGGAACACCAAGGGCCACATTGGTAAAGTGGGAAACCTCAACCCCCTTGTCATGGTTACAATCCCAATCCTAATAATCCCTCTATTGGTTCAAATCCTCCACACAGGGATGTAGCTCGGCCTAGCCTAGCTGCAGCTGTTGTTCTTTTGTTTTGTTTTTGTAAACAAAAGTTTTTATGTCGGATTCTCGCTAGGGAGACTCCTCCTCTAGGCTGGGGGATACGTGGGAGAAGCAAAACCCTCACAGGACCCAATTCCAGACCCTGCCGATTCAGCAGTTTACTTTATTAGCTATTTTTCTCGGCTGCTTTATCCTGACTCTCTTCTCCGTCTCTCCATTGGTTGGTAACTCTGGGACTCACTGTGAAAAAAACGAGGCCAGCGGACGGGTAGAGGGAATTACGATAATTTTATCGCAGCGTTCCGTTCCCCAACTCAACTCCTTATTCCAAATAGAAATCACAGTCCCTGGAATCCAGCTATAGCTTTTTAGGAAATGTAAGTCAATGTTGTGGCAAGAGATGCATTCTGTCTCTGTGTGTTTTATAGAAAGAGGGTAAGAAAGGGAGGAAGAGAGAATGCTGAGGAGGAGTGTGTCAGAGCTGTCTGGTGTCACGTGGACAGCAGGGTATGTTCATGGCGCCAACGGTGTTAACCCCTTCCTCTCCTGAAGCCTCGGCTTGGTCCACCACAGCTTAGACTGGTCTGGGTCCCCTCATTGTCCCCACAGTCAGGGATCTGGAAGAAACACACAGAGAAACCTCATTAGACCCCATGTTAACCTAGTTTGTAGAGGTAGTTCTGTGAAACGCATGATGAGTAACCTTGTAAGTAAGACTTGTCTTAGCTCCCTGGGCTTTAGCTCATAGGGATAGTGCAGTCTTGTGGCGCAAGGGAGATCACGGTTCAAATACTGTAGCAGAAGTAGTAGTAATAATATTATATGAAAAATAAACATTGAAATCGTAAATAGAGTTCCTTTGGCGATTTGCTTTGTAGGGGAAACATTTTCATTTGTCAGCTGATCTCTCTTTTATCAAGTTCCCCCTCAGAAGCATAGACAACTTGACTAAATGTTCTATACATTCAATTCATTAATGGTGATTTGTGTGTTGGAAACCACAACTCCATCCGTGTTGATTTACTAAGAGCCTACTAGACGTATATCAACAGTCAATCAAAATGCCTTACTCCATCGTTGTCTGCCAAGTACAATTGGTCCTAAACACACAAAGCTCCCATCATATAACTCTTAAATCCATCGCTTGACTTCCAATAACTCAGCAGTAAGGCTTTCAATAAATCCCTCGCCAACCGTTTTTATGGTCACCACCTAACTGAACACACGCACATACACTACCGTTCAAATGTTTGGGGTCACTTAAAAATGTCCTTGTTTTTTAAAGAAAAGCACATTTTTTGTCCATTAAAATAACATCAAATTGATCAGAAATACAGTGTAGACATTGTTAATGTTGTAAATGACTGTTGTAGCTGTAAACGGCAGATTTTTTAAATGGAATATCTACATAGGCGTACAGAGGCTCATTATCAGCAACCATCACTCCTGTGTTCCAATGGCACGTTGTGTTAGCTAATCCAAGTTTATCATTTTAAAAGGCTAATTGATCATTAGAAAGCCCTTTTGCAATTATGTTAGCACAGCTGAAAACTGTTGTGCTGATTAAAGAAGCAATAAAACTGGCCTTCTTTAGACTAGTTGAGTATCTGGAGCATCAGCATTTGTGTGTTCGAATACAGGCTCAAATGGCCAGAAACAAATAACTTTCTTCTGAATCTCTTCAGTCTATTCTTGTTCTGAGAAATGAAGAAATTGCCAAGAAACTGAAGATCTCGTACAACGCTGTGTACTATTCCCTTCACAGAACAGCGAACTATCTCTAACCAGAATAGAAAGAGGACTGGGAGGCCCCGGTGCACAACTGAGCAAGAGGTACATTAGTGTCTAGTTTGAGAAAGAGATGCCTCACAAATCCTCAACTTGCAGCTTCATTATATAGTACCCGCAAAACACCAGTCTCAACGTTAACAGTGAAGAGGCGACTCTGGGATGCTGGCCTTCTAGGCAGAGTTGCAAAGAAAAAGCAATTTCTTCCTCCTTCCAGTGTCTGTGTTCTTTTGCCCATCTTAATCTTTTCTTTTTGTTGGCCAGTCTGAGATGTGTTTTTTTCTTTGCAACTCTGCCTAGAAGACCAGCATCCCAGAGTGACCCCAAACTTTTGAATGGTAGTGTACGCACACACACACAATCCATCACATGAAGTCTCCTTTTCAGTGGGATGCCGTGGAGTCAATTGCTGCCAGGATAGCCACTCTTGACCCTTTATTCATGGCCTAATCCGTTCCCATTATTTCTGAAGTGAGATTTAATTTATATCGCCGACAGTTCACAATTAAACCCCTGCTTGCACCTGATCACACTCGCTCAGGCTGTCGTGCTTGACTGCCTGACTTCAGAATGACAAGCAATGACGACACTCTCCATGTGCCAGAGCGAGAGAGAGAGTAAGAGAGAGCTCCTGTAGAATGACAGTGACAGAGAAATAGAAAGAGAGCAATAAAGAGAGAGAAAGAAAAAGAGAAAGAGAGAAAGAGAAAGAGAGGGAGATTGGGGCAAACATTTCCGAGGTAATTTTCACTGCGCTGGTGAGGGAGCGTGTCGTGCCTTGAGGAGAGAGGGAGAGGGAGAAAGGGATAGAGAAAGATAGAGAGAGAGAGAGAGAGAGAGAGAGAGAGAGAGAGAGAGAGAGAGAGAGAGAGAGAGAGAGAGAGAGAGATGGCTGATTTATTTTGGTCACTGACAGACGGGAGCCAACGCTTGCTGCGTGTTTGCATAAGATCCTCTGCTCTCACACACTTCCCCATAAATTAAGCCCTGCATAATAACATCCATAGATCAAAGCATTATTGATAAATGGACAGTACAGTGCAGATTATGGAACTGTGACGTCTAATAAGAACCGTGAGATAGACACAGCTCAGATGCATATCTGAAAATGCATCTGGGCGATTCCACGCCAGCGGGAACAATATGCTCTACAAGTAAATCAAATTTCCAGTGTGGGCTCTCTGCTAATTCTGAGTTATGATACATTTCATGAAAATTGGAAATTGGTTTTGTTGAATGTGCAATCCTAAAGGAGGGCTGTGATTGGTTAAATCCTATAATGGAAATGTATAAAATGGCTCATATCATTAAATGTACCAGAGAGCCCACTCTGGAAATGTTATGTATTTGAAGAATATATTATTCCAAACAATATGTCTAAAAATAAGCAAAATAAGGGTAGTTTTGAGATATTAATATTAATATTTTTTATGTTGAATAAATGAATGTGAAAATGTGTATTTCAGAATAAAGACATAGTCCATATGTTAGAACACGCTATTAGGAGTATAATGACACCATGGCACGATTTTTACACCACTCCAGCTGACGCTTGGTATTAGACATGGTGATCTTAGGATTGTGTGCGTCTACTCGGCCATGGAAACCCATTTAATGAAGCTCTCGATGAACAGTTCTTGTGCTGACGTTGCTTCAAGAGGCAGTTTGGAACTCGGTAGTGAGTGTTGCAACCGAGGACAGACCATTTTTATGCACTACGCACTTCAGCACTCGCCGGTACCATTCTGTGAGCTTATTTGGCCTGCGTACATAATAATGCGAAATGCTCTGAGACCAGGTTGATTTAAGAGAGAGAGAGAGAGAGAGAGAGAGAGATACATAAATATTGTGAGAGTGCGTGAGAGAGACATATAAACATCTCCCTCCATTCAAATACCATTTCAAATGTTTTGGGGTTGCCGTCCCTCTACACAACAGTGAGTCTTCCAATCCACGGCACTAATTGAGGCCTAATGCGTTTCTCTAAACACTTTTCTGACCGCTAGCATGACATCCATTTGGCTTCTCCTTTTCCTCGAGAACCATGGGTTGATACTTTCTCACCCACAGCCAAACCATCTAGCCCAAACTGCTGCATAGTGAGAGGCTACAGCAATCTACGCACGCCCCAGTACCCCTAACCCCTTTTTGTCAGCCAAGCGGCGCCTTGGCAAATCTGTCGAGTTCCCCTACTGACGTGTGCAGGGTCGCGTGAGGGGACCTCTGACCCCATTACTTTCACATCATTGCATTGAAAGCCTCAACAGAGGTTGTGGAAAGAAGTTATCACACCTGTTGTGTGACTCACTGTCTTTTATCTATCAATGCAGTGTGTCTCTAGCTGAGCAGGGTGTTGGCAGAGTAGTCATCTGTGGTTGCTGCTGTGCTTATAGCAGTGGCCATGGCTGTGGATTGGAACAATACTATACTGTGTGTTCACTATACTCATTGCAGTGGTTATGGTTGTGATTTGGAACAATATTATACTGTGTGTTCACTATACTCATAGCAGTGGTTATGGTTGTGGTTTGGAACAATATTATACTGTGTGTTCACTATACTCATAGCAGTGGTTATGGTTGTGGTTTGGAAGGATACTATACTGCATGTTCACATCTCACTTGAAACACAAACATATAGTCTACACAAACACATGACAACCAACGCACATATGCTAAGCTAAGGATACGCTAAAATACACATCTCTCTCTCTCGCTCTTTCGCTCTCTCGCTCTCTCTATCTCTCTCTTTTTCTCTGACACACACACACCCTGGCACGCGTGGCATAAATCTCTGCTCCTGAGAGGTGTGGCGGTGTCTCATCCGTCAGGCAGCCTGCTGCTGCTACTGTTGCTGGGCGCTAATTAACCACAGAGCCATACAGAGACACTTAATATTCCTCAGGTTGAAAAGAGAGAGGGAAGGGAGGAAGAGTGAAGAGGAGAGAGGGAAGGAAGAGAGAGGGAGGGAGGGCAAGAGAGATGGAGAGGAAAGAGGGAAGGGGGAGAAAGAGGAGGGAGATAAATAAATAAACAGTGAGAGGGAAAGGAGTGGGACAGAACTTTTAATTTTGGATGCCAAAATCAAGCAGACAGGTGCTATAACGGTCTATGGCACAGTACCTCAGTAGGGAGCCAAGCAAGGCCTTTTGACTCCTAGCTGCTCCTCTTTGGATCAGGCGACTGGCTCTTTGATCAGCCATGTTAGCCTGTATTGACTCCGCTAGCTGCTCCATTTTGCTCTGATTAGGAGATTCTAAATGAACAGATCAGGGGTTTATCCTGTCATTACCGTTAGTGAAACCGCTTTAACACAACACGGAGACGCTCATCTCCCTTTCACGGACAAGGACTTATTTTTGGTATGGAAATATTATATATCTTGTATAGGATGTTCCTTGGCCTGTTGGAAAGAAACTTAACCTTTTGTTGCACCTTTTTAATGGATTGTGTATGTGTGTGTGTGTGTATATTGTGTGTGTCTGTCTGTGTAGAGAGAAAAGTCTTGATGAGATCCCCTTTAAGCTCATCAATACCCAGCGCATACTGGCTGGATGCTTTGTTACTGTACATTCCCATTCATTCCCTGCAAGTCTCACTTATCCCAGGGCTCCACTAGTCTACTAGGAATCATCACAGCCTTCCCTCCTTCCTCCTCCCCCTCTCTCACCCGCCACAGACTAGCCCCTCCCTCCTCCTCCCCCTCTCTCTCCCACCACAGCCTCCCCCCTCCCTCCCCCCCCCCCCCTCTCTCCCACCACAGAATAGCACCTCCCTCCTCCTCCCCCCCTCTCTCTCCCACCACAGACTAGCCCATAGTCTGTGGTGGTCTCATAGCTCTGAGTTTCTGAGACAATCAATGGAGAGATCTCATGCCTGGCTATGGAAGCTTTGGAGGGGATTCTCCACAGACAATGTCAGAGGAGGCTATGAGAAGGTTATTTTAAGCAGAAGCTCTATATAGAGATCAATGTTCTACTAACCGCCAAGCCTGCCTCCAAGGATGCACACACATACAAGTGAAGACACGTACACACCGTACACACACACGCACATGCACACACACACACACGCAAACACACAAACACACACACGAACACACCCTCAAGGGAGAATCTGTATTTTGAGCTGAGAGAGGCAGACAGAGAACCTCATCAAGACATCAGCGTTTCACAGATCAAGACAACAAAATGGCTGACACAGTGTGAAAAGAAGAAGCGGGAGAGAGAAGAGCAGAGGAGAGAGAGCAGATAGAGGAGTAGAGTGTGTGTGTTAAGCTCTGAAAGGTCTTTGTGGACAGAGAGAGAGCAGAGAGGGGAGTAGAGTGTGTGTGTTAAGCTCTGAAAGGTCTTTGTGGACAGAGAGAGAGCAGATAGGGGAGTAGAGTGTGTGTGTTAAGCTCTGAAAGGTCTTTGTGGACAGAGAGAGAGCAGATAGAGGAGTAGAGTGTGTGTGTTAAGCTCTGAAAGGTCTTCGTGGACAGAGAGAGAGCAGATAGAGGAGTAGAGTGTGTGTGTTAAGCTCTGAAAGGTCTTTGTGGACAGAGAGAGAGCAGAGAGGGGAGTAGAGTGTGTGTGTTAAGCTCTGAAAGGTCTTTGTGGACAGAGAGAGAGCAGAGAGGGGAGTAGAGTGTGTGTGTTAAGCTCTGAAAGGTCTTTGTGGACAGAGAGAGAGCAGATAGAGGAGTAGAGTGTGTGTGTTAAGCTCTGAAAGGTCTTTGTGGACAGAGAGAGAGCAGATAGAGGAGTAGAGTGTGTGTGTTAAGCTCTGAAAGGTCTTCGTGGACAGAGAGAGAGCAGATAGAGGAGTAGAGTGTGTGTGTTAAGCTCTGAAAGGTCTTTGTGGACAGAGAGAGAGCAGAGAGGGGAGTAGAGTGTGTGTGTTAAGCTCTGAAAGGTCTTTGTGGACAGAGAGAGAGCAGAGAGGGGAGCAGAGTATGTGTGTGTGGGGGAGGGAGTATTATTGAAGTGTATGTGAGCCATAGAACGAAGAGACCCGCTCCATCACATTAATGACACTTAGTGTCTGGCACTGTATTGCCTTTGCAGACCCTTACCTACCATCCTACACACTCATTAGCACACACCCTGTTCACCCACATACACACACACACACACACACACACATACACACACACACACACACACATCCCTTAGGGGCCATTAGCCAGCGTAGGCCTCATCATGGGACAGTTTACGGTGCGAATCACAACCAGGCCGGAGTGAGAGAAGAAGACGAAAGGATGTGTAACAGAACTGTATTGCAGATCTGTCTGCCCGTTCATTGGCTAACTGCCTCTCTCCTCCCACATACCCCCTTCTCCCTCCCTCTCCCTCTCTCTTTCTCAATTAAATTCCATTCAAAGGGCTTTATTGGCACGGGAAAAGCAAGTGAAATAGATAACAAACAAAAGTTAAATAAACAATAAAATATGAACAGTAAATATTACAATGACAAAAGTTCCAAAGGAATAAAGACATTTCAAATGTCATATTATTTATATATACAGTATTGTAACGATGTGCAAATAGTTAAAGTACAAAAAGGGAAAATAAATAAGGGTTGTATTTACGATGGTGTTTGATCTTCACTGGCTGCCCTTATCTTGAGGCAACAGGTCACAAATCTTGCTGCTGTGATGTCACACTATGGTTTCTATTTCCCTCTCCCTCTCTGACACCAACCTCTTCTTAACGCTTGTTCTCTCTCGTCACCCCCCCTCCTTTCTCTCACGCTTTGTTTTTCACATTCATCCCTGCTGTATATGCTCCAGCCAATAAAGGGTGGGGGAGTAGCAGGGATTGCTGGTTTAATCATGACAAATTAGTTTTAAGTGCTGCAGACTGAACTGTCGTTGATTAATAGGAATTTGAACCTCTGCAGCTGAGAGGAGGAAAGCTATTATTCGTTCCTCAATAAGAGTCCCCTGTTAGGATCTGAGCTAGTGTATAACAATGAGTGTGTGTGTGTGTGTGTGTGTGTAGTATGCATATGTGTGTGTTAGTGAGTCCCTGAATATGTTTTGGTAACAAGGCTTTTTGGCCCTGCCCGGAGACGCTCTCTCTCTCATTCCAATTAAACCGCTAAAAGGAACTGATACCTAGTGATAGGGGACAATGGCCTTGTGTCTATTTTTGAGAGAAAACACTGCTCTACAGACAAAGAAGGCCAGCAAAACATTCAGGTGCAGGCAGACAGTCATTCTGCACTGCATAATGGCAGACTTCCTGTATATTGTCATTCATTGCATAGCAAGGAGACATAAACTATACAAATCTTTGGATGAAACACTGAAACTACTGTATATTACAGTGATATCTTGTAGTTAATTATTTAAGTGTGACTTCAGCAATTTTATGTTATGCTATGCATAACTGTGCTGTCATGACAACTGTATGCAATTTCCAAGAAAAATATTTATGCGGTTTTGTTTAATCAGACGGAAGTCAAAAGAAACATTTTGATTCCTATGAGCTACAAATTACCCAGAAACCACCACTTGTACGATGGAGAGCTGATATCAAGCTGTCAACATATGGTCATGACATTCCTCAGCACCTTGAGAGCTTTCAAGCATGATATCAGACGACGCCCCCCATTGCAAAGTGGCCCCCATTAGCACAGTACGAGGGCGTCAATTCCATGTCCCCTGGACGTTAATTGCGACGATAGGATGCAATAAGATGGCATCTCTCTTTACCAGAGGGCCACGTGACAAGTGGCCTTTCAGCAACACCATCACCCAGACAGGCTGTGGGGCAAAAAGAGAGAAGAGAAGTGGGCTCCCTCTCAAAGAAACATAAGCACAGCCATTACTTTGTCATGAACCAGGCAGCAATTAGAATGGGGAGATGGAGAGATGGAGAGATGAAGAGGAGAGAGAAAATTATACACATACAGAGAAATTACCACACACACATACAGAGACAATCACAAACAAATGCACACACACACACACACACAGATACACAAACACACACACACACACACACACACATACACACACACTTTAGTAAGTGTAGCTACCAGTTGCTGGCAGAATGCTATGTAAGTGTGTGTGTGTGTGTGTGTGTGTGTGTGTGTGTGTGTGTGTCTGCCAAATTAATTTTGACAGATGTTTAGGGCTTTGCACGCATTGAGGTCTAAATAACGCTGTGTGGGTTCATTACAATCCTGTCAAATAATATTCCCCTGTAAATCCTATTGTGGAGCTTTTAATGTGGTAATTTCTAAATTAAATTCCATTTTCGTAACCTATTATGATTATGGAATGCAAATGTTAAATAACGGTCATTTTAATGTTAAGGTTCATTCCCAATCCGAGTTATCAGCACTACACTGCCTTGAAGAAAGCCTACTTTCGATAAATACACCCCTAAAATGCTCACACACCACAATTGAGAGAGAGAGAGAGAGAGAGAGAGAGCGAACGAGAGAGAAGCAATTCAGATTAAATTGCTTGCAGTAAATGACACTCGATTACCATCTTAAATATACTGTCAAAAAGCAATTTGCGTCGCACATGCCAGAGGCCTGAAATTTGCACATTATTAAGAGTCCTCAGCTATCATTTAGGATCATCTTGTTTCCCCCTCCTACCTCCCATTTACTCACAAACCTCCTCTCTAACTTTGCACCTGGTTAACGGCGACCATTTTAGCCCGGTGTGATTGTGGTGGCGAAAGGGAAGGAAAAGGAAACAGAAAGGTCTGTATTGTGGGTAGTTTAGGATGAAGGATGTATCCATTTCTAATTGTTCTGTCCAATCTTCCACAATGCAATCTCACAGAAGGCTACGTCAAAATGAGGATGTAAGAGCAGCATAACAGTTTGCAGGTTATACTTGAAATTGATGAGGGAGCCTTAAAATTACCACTGTTTTAGACCAACTAAAGCCACAAAAAAATATAAGTTCAAATGGGGAAAAATGAAGATGATTGGTAAACCAATTCAGTATTTCGTTGTTTGGTTCTTTTTCCTCGGGTACCATAAAAACACCATTAGCAACAGCAACAAACCTCCTTCCACTGACACCTAAAATATGGTCAGGCTCTTGAGCCTTTATTGGCTTTTAAACCTCATTACTTGGGACTAAGAAGGTTTTATTCACGTCAACTCTTACCACGGTACCTCGCCGCTACCCCACGTTAACCAAACAAATCGCCATTTCTGTCTCCGTTCCTTAGTTTGTGAAAACCTCCTGAGGTGCCAAACACATCAGATAAACGGGGCATGTGATTCCCAAATGGCACCCTATTTTCTATTTAGCGCACTACTTTTGACTAAAAGAATAGTTTTATATACAGAATAGGGTGCCATTTTGGGACTCATCCTTACTGTATCATGAACAGCACATAGGAGACCATGAGAATCTTTCTGAGGCACAAAAGCAATAAACCCACGTAATATTGGTCTTGCCATTACGGGATTGCAATTTCCAACAATGTTTGGGATCGAATATGATTAATGATTACTGGGGAAAAAGGCATTATGGCATTGATATCGCTAGGTGAGCAATGATTTTAATTTTGCAGACCTTGTAACGCTCGCAACACTCATTACCATCGTCATTACCGTCGTCTCGTTTCACCCGGCGCACTTCCTATGGTGAATTATTGATCTCCACAATATGGTCATGAGCACTGTCTTACAAAAGACCTCTCACCCTCCTCTCCTCCATCTCTCTTCTCCACTCCATCTCTCTCTCCTCCCTCCATCTTTCTCTTTTATCATGCACTCCATCTCTCTCTCCTCTCCTCCCTCCATCTATCTCTGCTATCCTCCACTCTATCTCTCTCTCCTCTCCTCCCTCCATCTCTCTCACCTCTCCTCCCCCATATTTCTCACCTCTCCTCCCCATCTCTCTCTCCTATCTTCCCTCCATCTCTCTCTCCTCCCTCCATCTTTCTCTCCTATCCTCCTCTCCATCTCTCTCTCCTCTCCTCCCTCCATCTCTCTCTCCTCTCCTCCCTCCATCCCTTTCTCCTCCCTCCATCGCTCTCTCCTCCCTCCATTTTTCTCTCCTATGCTCCACTCCAACTCTCTCTCCTCTGCTCCCTCCATCTCTCTCTCCTCTCCTCCCTCCAGCTATCTCTCCTATACTCCACTCCAACTCTCTCTCCTCTCTCCCTCCCTCCCTCCCTCCCTCCCTCCCTCCCTCCCTCCCTCATCTCTCTCTCCTCTCCTCCCTCCATCTGTCTCTCCTACACAATGGGAGTGTGTGTGTGTGTGTGTGTGTGTGTGTGTGTGTGTGTGTGTGTGTGTGTGTGTGTGTGTGTGTGTGTGCGTCTGTGTGTGATCGAGTGTGTGTCCATTAATGCCTCTCAGGCCTGTCACCATACTTTAGAAGTCCCTGAGTCCTGAGTCCCTTACCCATCCTTGACTATGAGGCATGAAGGTAAGGTAAGGTAAGGTGGAATAAGGTGAGCTGAATTCAATTAAGGTTGGTTAAGATAGGGTAAGGTAAGGTAAAGTAAGATAATGTAGGATAAGGTAAGGTAAGATAAGGTAGGATGAGATAAGGTAAGATAAGGTAAGGTGGAGATAAGGTAGGATAAGGTAAGATAAAGAAGGGTAAGATAAGATAAGGTAGGATAAGGTTAGGTAAGATCAGCTAAGGTAGGATAAGTAAGGTAAGATAAGGTAGGAAAGGGTAAGGTAGGAAGGATAAGGTAGGATAAGGTAAGGCAGGTACGATAAGGTAAGATACGGTAGGATAAGGTAAGGTAAGGTAAGGTAAGATAAGGTAGAATAGGGTAAGGTAAGATAAGATAAGGTAGAATAAGGTAAGGTAACGTAAGGTAAGGTAGGGTAAGGTAACGTAAGGTAAGGTAGGGTAAGGTAACGTAAGGTAGGGTAACGTAAGGTAAGGTAGGGTAAGGTAACGTAAGGTAGGGTAAGGTAATGCAAGGTAAGGTAGGGTAAGGTAACGTAAGGTAGGGTAAGGTAACGTAAGGTAAGGTAGGGTCAGGTAATGTAAGGTAAGGTAGGGTAAGGTAACGTAAGATAAGGTAGGGTAAGGTAAGGTAACATAAGGTAACGTAAGGTAAGGTAGGGTAAGGTAATATAAGGTAAGGTAGGGTAAGGTAACGTAACGTAACGTAACGTAAGGTAAGGTAGGGTAAGGTAAGGTAGGGTAAGGTAACGTAAGGTAACGTAAGGTAAGGTAGGGTAAGGTAAGGTAACGTAAGGTAACGTAAGGTAACGTAAGGTAACGTAAGGTAAGGTAGGGTAAGGTAATGTAAGGTAAGGTAGGGTAAGGTAACGTAACATAAGGTGAGGTAAGGTAGGGTAACGTAACGTAACGTAAGGTGAGGTAAGGTAAGGCACACTCACACACACGCACGTTCAATCTCCCGAGATTTAAATATCTATAAGATAGACCCTTTTCTTCCATTTTCCCCTTCTTTATCTAGACACTACTCCCTCATCCTTTATCTAGACACTACTCCCTTATCCTTTATCTAGACACTACTCCCTCATCCTTTATCTAGACACTACTCCCTCATCCTTTATCTAGACACTACTCCCTCATCCTTTATCTAGACACTACTCCCTCATCCTTTATCTAGACCTTCTCCCTCATCCTTTATCTAGACACTACTCCCTCATCCTTTATCTAGACACTACTCCCTCATCCTTTATCTAGACCTTCTCCCTCATCCTTTATCTAGACACTACTCCCTCATCCTTTATCTAGACACTACTCCCTCATCCTTTAACTAGACACTACTCCCTCATCCTTTATCTAGACACTACTCCTTCATCCTTTATCTAGACACTACTCCCTCATCCTTTATCTAGACACTACTCCCTCATCCTTTATCTAGACACTACTCCTTCATCCTTTATCTAGACACTACTCCCTCATCCTTTATCTAGACCTTCTCCCTCATCCTTTATCTAGACACTACTCCCTCATCCTTATCTAGACACTACTCCTTCATCCTTTATCTAGACACTACTCCTTCATCCTTTATCTAGACACTACTCCCTCAATAAGCCTTTAGCTGTAGTGCTGACTGTACCTGCTCCTATAATGTGTTCATCAGCCTGCTGCTATTCATACATCCTTTTGCTAGTTTCTATAGCCTATGCTCTTTAGTGGTAATCTCCAATGATGGCTATACAGAGAGCATACGTGATTCATCCACTAAATGAAATATGTTCAATTTGCCCTATTACGCAGGAAATGCCCTCAAGCTAAGGCTTGGGCTTTCTGAGTGTATGGTACAGACAGATGTATGTGTGGAGAGAGTGGAGAGGGGGCCAAGGCTGTATAGCATCAAATTCTGTAAATGAGGGTGATGGCATGAAAACCATAATGATTTCTGAGTATGTGTGTATGTACTGTATGTAAAATGTGACATATTAATTAATATAAACTTGGTGGTTCGAACCCTGAATGTTGATTGGCTGACAGCCGTGGTATATCAGGAACATGAAGCCTGGCTCTTGAGCCTTTACGTTGGTAACCAGCTTATAATTAGGCAATAAGGCACCTCAGGGGTTTGTGGTATATGGCCAATATACCATGGCTAAGGGCTGTGCCTAAGAACAGCCCTTAGCCGTGGTATATTGGGCATATACCACACCCCCTCGTGCCTTATTGCCTAATTATAAACTGGTGTGTGTAGGTGTGTGTGTGTATATAGGTGTGTGTGTGTAGGTGTGTGTGTAGGTGTGTGTGTGTGTGTGAGTGTGTAGGTGTGTGTGTGTATATAGGTGTGTGTGTGTAGGTGTGTGTGTAGGTGTGTGTGTAGGTGTGTGTGTGTGTGTGAGTGTGTAGGTGTGTGTGTGTGTGAGTGTATAGGTGTGCGTGTGTGTGTAGGTGTGTGTGTGTAGGTGTGTATGTAGGTGTGTGTGTGTAGGTGTGTATGTAGGTGTGTGTGTAGGTGTGTGTGTAGGTGTGTGTGTGTGTGAGTGTATAGGTGTGTGTGTAGGTGTGTGTGTGTGTGAGTGTATAGGTGTGCGTGTGTGTGTAGGTGTGTGTGTGCACGTCTGTGCGTGTATGTGTAGGTGTGTCTAGGTGTAGGTGTAGGTGTGTGTTTGTACATCTGTGTGTGTGTGTGTGTGTGTGTGTGTGTGTGTGTGTGTGTGTGTGTGTGTGTGTGTGTGTGTGTGTGTGTGTGTGTGTGTGTGTGTGTGTGTGTGTGTGTGTGTGTGAGTGCTGGGTGGAACAGGGGAGTTGGAAAGGTAATAAACCAATTTAATGACTAACAGGTGATCATCAAGGAAGGAAAGTACCTTAAGGATCCTTCGACAAGGTACTTCCTTAACCCACACTGCTCTGATTCAAATTCAACTGGGCAGGAAGGGATAACATATTATAGTTGCCAGGCAACTATCCCACTATAAACCATTTTGCAACCTTGAAGCATAGTTTGCTAATAGATGTGGATGTCATAGTCAGTGTATGGACTTGTGGATAAGACATGCTGATAACCCCTAATATTAAGGTCCCGTAATATTTTAGAAACAATTTGTAAAGACAGTTTTTTACCATGTATTAATCATTATTCCTACATTTGAAAGTGTCAATAAGCAATCTCTAAATAGTGTTTATAAATTATTAAATTACTATTTTAACTGAACTGCCTTTTTCGTCAGTATGCTAGGCTAGCTGATAATCTTATATGTACTGCATACGTTGTTGTTTTTTATATGCTGTACTGCAATGTGTAGGCTACATTGAAGAGCCACCTGCAGCCACTCAATGACAAGATCCAGCTAGCCAGCTAGCCAGCTAGCCAATCATCTCTACCATATGGCCCTGTATTCCAAACCCATTCCCCTTCCTGCTCACACACACACACACTGAGCCAACACAACACTAACACAACCACGACCTGTAATGTGCTGTAATATACAGTGATAAAGCAACTCAGTAAACCTTGTAAACATCACCTTTCCTTCCTTCCCCCACAGACAAACAGAGCACTGGTAATAACCAGAGTGCCAGTCTCACTAGGTTCCAGATTAGGTTTAGGAGAGGCAGGTAGCTGTCAAGGGTGGAAGGTAGCCTAGTAGTTAATGCGTTGGGCAAATAAGCAAAAGGTTGCTAGTTCGAATCTCCGAGCCAACAAGGTGACCTCGATGTGCACTTAACCCTAATTGTTCCAGGGTTGCTGTTGATAATGACAGACCCTGACCTTGACCCCACTCTCTGAGTTGGGATATGCAAAAAAACAAATTTCCAATTCATTTCACATGTGTATTAATACACACTTATACATGTGAAATAGGATAAATATAGGCAATTATTTTATTATTCATCTGTCACCTCTGTAAAGTGTCTGGGTGGTTGGGTGTGGTCCAGATAGACAGATCATGATATGATGTTAATAGTGTTTCTTAAATGTTAAATATATAGTAGTTGGTTAGGCCAAGTGGTACTTAGGGCTTGTTTAAGTAGTTATACTGGTATTGTAATGATTTGATAATACTGGATGTGGAGACTCAGAACCTGTATCTGGAACACCGTAGAGATCCTATCATTCATATTCTATATGTTATTGGAACACATGTAGCTCTATGCTGAAGGACTGTACTCTGAATGCTGAATGATGCAGGGGACATTTTGTCTCATTTTTAATAAAGTCCTCCTCATCATGTCTCTGGAGGACTCAATACCCCTCAATGCTGCGCCTGCTGTTTCTCAGGACAACACTATTATTGCTTTACATCATTTTATGCCAAGTCAAACAAACAAGGGAAAATGTCACGTTTGAATCTGTCTAATTCTTATATAAATCCTGCCTGCCATAAGGGGTTTAGGGATAGATCTAGTGATATTAGGCCTAGGGCAGATAGCACAAAAAGAGGCCCTTTCTTCTCTAACCGTCTGTCTTTAAAGGAGCATTTTCGGTCTCCATCAGCGGCTAAAGTGTTGGGCATAATGAGCACTCACAACTTCAATCTCCCAGGCCATCGATTGGCTGGCCCTAGTCTTCAACACGTTGGGCAGGCCACATTTCAACACTTTCAAAACGAGCAAATCAAAAGGGGCTCCACTTTCTAATGGCCATTGCCACTGCACGGACCCTCATCGGAGCTCCAATTTCACTCAAGCCCTTACATATGAAACACAGCACCATCCTGCCTGCTCTTTTCATTATTTATTTTATTTTGTCTTGTCTTTGACATCATCTTCTAAGCCATATCCACAATACAGAGAGAGAGAACGAGAAAGAGAACGAGAGAGAGAGAGAGAGAGAGAGAGAGAGAGAGAGAGAGAGAGAGAGAGAGAGAGAGAGAGAGAGAGAGAGAGAGAGAGAGAGAGAGAGAGAGAGAGAGAGAGATACACTGAGGGCTTTCATCCCAAACTATTACCAGTAGGGAGTAAGAGGGAGGTGAGGAGGAGACAAAAGAACCTAGTCAGTCAGAGCCCGGAACGATAGAAGCTTCATGATCCAAGGCAGAATTGGCACATGCTTGGCATATAGTAACATCGTGTAGACACCTCCCCACGCAAGACCCCCTCCTTTATAAGAAGCTGAGCAAAGGTCGGGGAAAATATCTCTGAGAGGGAATCAATGAATAATAATAACAACGACAACAATAATAAGGAAAACAACCACAGGAACGATGGCAGCAGACATGGAACAAGCTGAGAGGGAGATGAGGGAGATGAGCTCTGACACAGAGAAAGAGAGAGAGAGAGAGAGAGAGAGAGAGAGAGAGAGAGAGAGAGAGAGAGAGAGAGAGAGAAAGAGAGAGGAAGATAGGCACAGTTTGCTGACTATCTCAGAAAGGCCGAAAGCCAGCTCCTCTCCCTACACAGCCCTGTCTCTATCTCAGCCCCCCCACCCCCTCCCTCTACCCCCCATAACAACTACATCATCCGTCTGTGGAGTGTCCAGATCAACTAGCATCTGAGACACCAGCTTCTCTGCACACACACTGCAGAGACTGCAACTACAAGCGTTATGGGGAAACTCTGAGCCAGAATGGCTCATTAGAACTGGGGCAACAATGGAGGGGGTGGGGGGGGGGTTGGGGGGGCGGGTTATAGTATATGGGACAGGGATTGGAATGGGAACATTGAAAGGGGGGTGGGGGGTAGTGAGAGAAGACAAGCCACGATTCCCGAACCGAGAGACAGGTTAATTGCGAAATCTGCTGTCTTGCAAAAATAGGAAAATGACAGAAGAAGAAACATTCTTTTGAATTTAAAAAGCGGCCTCAGCCTGGAGTAGAAACACAAAGGATTCATTACAGGATCTGTGTTGAAAGCTGTGGCTTCAGCGTCTTCGAGAATTCAGCGGAATTCAATACGGATCGCAGTCCTACATGCATACTAATACCCCATTAAGAGTCACACACACGTACAAATATGCACGCACACACAATGCACGTACGCATGCACACACACGTGTACACACACACTGGCCAAAGTAATGGGAGCCATATTTGTTGCTTTGAGCCGATCAGATCATGTAAATAAATAAAGCCAAACAGACACATGTTCTAGTGAATAAATCTCCTCATGCGCCAACTATCTGCTGTTATTAATATATGATCAATGGCACACTCCTCGGTGTGTGCTGCTGGAAGATTCAGGCAGATAAAAATAGTCCTTCCTAAACATGACATGTGGATAAACAGCCAATGAGATTCTACTGTACATCTGGGCCAGTGGTTGTGTGTTATAGACTTTACTACAGAACAGTCTTGTGTAAATATTTGTGTGCCTCTCTCTCTGTGTGTAACTAGCCTACATGTCTCACAGTGTTTGCACTTCCCGCTCTTCCTGTGTGGGTGTGTGTGTGTGTGTGTGTGTGTGTGTCAGAGAGGATGAGTGGCAAAGCCTTGTGGGAGTACTGTCTGGCCACATCCAGGGAAGGGGAGAGAGACAGACAGAGAAAGACAGAAGGGCACTGCAGACAAATTAAAGCTACTGCTAACACTCACAACCATGGCATTGTGTGTTTCTGTGTTGATGCGAGGCTGGCACACCCAAGTACACAGCCAAGAGACAAATGCCAACCCAACAACTGCAGGGCCAATGCCCTGTACCCTGCATTCACAGCTGTTCTGGGTGGTCAAACTCAGGGCCATCTCTCTCTCTCTCTCTCTCTCTCTCTCTCTCTCTCTCTCTCTCTCTCTCTCTCTCTCTCTCTCTATCTCTCTCTCTCTCTCTATTTTTCTGTCTCTCTTTCTCTATTTTTCTGTCTCTGTCTCTGTCTCTGTCTCTGTATGTTTATATCTCTTCTCTCTGTGTGGCTGCAGGTTTAGTACCCAGCTGAAGGTCACGGGCTGGCAGGGGAGCCCTCAGGCGTTTCCACTCTGCTGGGTTGTCTGGTCTGCAGTCGCCCCCACACACAGACACACACAGACACACACAGGCTCCAGGGCCAGGCAGGACAGGCAGCTGTCCCTGGTAAAGTGCCTCTCGGCTGGGAGCGAGCGGTGCTAATGCTGGGGTGGCTGTGTGGAGGAAGTCAGAGGGATGACGGAGGTTACAGTGAGCTAGCTAGGTGGGAGCCAGCCAGCAGAGTGTCAGGGTTGCAGTGAGCTAGCTAGGTGGGAGCCAGCCAGCAGAGTGTCAGGGTTGCAGTGAGCTAGCTAGGTGGGAGCCAGCCAGAAGAGTGGCAGGGTTGCAGTGAGCTAGCTAGGTGGGAGCCAGCCAGCAGAGTGTCAAGGTTGCAGTGAGCTAGCTAGGTGGGAGCCAGCCATCAGAGTGTCAGGAGAGGAGAGGAGAGGAGAGGAGAGGAGAGGAGAGGAGAGGAGAGGAGAGGAGAGGAGAGGAGAGGAGAGGAGAGGAGAGGAGAGGAGAGGAGAGGAAATAAATGCAAACATAGAGAAAATAAAATAGTACAGAGAGAATCAGAAGCTGTAGCTATAGGTGAGAATAGAGGGATGAGGATAGAGGGGTGAGGATAGAGGGGTGAGGATAGAGGGGTGAGGATAGAGGGGTGAGGATAGAGGGGTGAGGATAGAGGGGTGAGGATAGAGGGATGAGAATAGAGGGGTGAAGATAGAGGGATGAGGATGCTAGATCTCTCAAAAATGAAGTATACACTCAAGGAACAAAATAATAACTTTTTATTTAACTAGGCAAGTCAGTTGAGAACAAATTCTTATTTACAATGATGGCCTAGGAACAGTAGGCTAACTGCCTTGTTCAGGGGCAGAACAACAGATTTTTACCGTGTCAGCTCTGAGATTCAATCCAGCAACCTTTCGGTTACAGGCCCAACACTCTAACGTTGAGCCATGACATGGTTAAGGTTAATAGGTGACTGTCAGGTAGGGAGGGGCCAGGTTAAGATTAATAGGTGACTATCATGGGGGCAGGCGACGAGATACGCACACAAACACACAAATCTAATCCAA
The DNA here is from genome assembly GCA_023634145.1 of Thymallus thymallus. Taxonomy (NCBI): domain Eukaryota; kingdom Metazoa; phylum Chordata; class Actinopteri; order Salmoniformes; family Salmonidae; genus Thymallus; species Thymallus thymallus. Next base: position 18,254,992 of record CM042422.1, read on the forward strand.
TCAAATCAAATATTATTGGTCACATACATGTGGTTAGCAGATGTTATTGCGGGTGTAGCGAAATGCTTGTGCTTCTGTCTGCGACAGTGCAGTAATATCTAACAAGTAATATCTAACAGTTTCACAACATATACCCAAATACACATAAATCTAAGTAAGGAATGGATTGAGAATATATACATAAATGTCAGGGCAGCATTGGACTAAGATACAGTGGCATAGTAAGCTTTATAGTATACCGTATACACATAAGAGATTGGTGATGCAGTATGTAAACCCGATTAAGTGACTAAGATACTGAAGAATAGTATAGAGTACAGTTTAAACATATGAGATGAGTAGTGCAAGATACAGAAACATTATTAAAGTGACTTGTGTTTCATTCCTTTAAAGTGGCCGGTGGTTTCTAATCTATGTCTATAGGCAGCAGTCTCTGATGTGCTAGAGATGGCTGTTAAGCAGTCAGTGGCGTAATATAGAGTACAATACAGTATATACATATGAGATGGGTGATGCAACATGTACACACAATTAGAGTGACTAAGATACCGTAGAATAGTGTAGAGTGCAGTTTATACATAGAGATGAGTGATGCAGATACGGATGCATTATTAAAGTGGCTAGTGTTCTATTCCTTAAAGTGACCTGTGATTGCCACATGCGTCTCGTGTCTGAGACATTGAACTGTGACTCAACTTTATCCCTGTACCGACATTTATCCTGCGGAGGAAATAACTGCACTGTTTGTATCCTTCCATATTCCCAGTCTTCTTGCCCTGGTTAAATGCGGTGGTTCGCGCTTTCAGTTTTGCACAAATGCTCCCAATAGTCAGAGTAGGTACAACATGTCCTATGCATTTCCTTATAAACTCATTCACCGTGTCTGCGTATGTGTCAATATTATTATCTGAAGCTACCCTGAACATGTCCCAGTCCACATGATCAAAACAACCTTGAAGTGTGGATTCCGATTGGTCAGACCAGCGTTGAATAGACCTAACCACGGATACCTCCTGTTTGAGTTTCTGCCTATAGGAGGGGAGGAGCAAGATGGAATCGTGGTCTGATTTGCCGAATCCATTTTGGATGGAAGTGTAACAATGGTCAAGAATTGTTAGCACCGCGAGTACGACAGTCGATATGTTGATATAATTTTGGGAGCCTTTTCCTCAAATTAGCTTTGTTAAAATCCCCAGCTACAATAAATGCAGCCTCAGGATATGTGGATTCCAGTTTACATAAAGTCCAATGCAGTTCTTTGAGTGCCGACATGGTATCGGCTTGAGGTGGGATATATACGGCCGTGGCAATGATGGCAGAAAATTCCCTCGGGAGGTAGAATGGTCAGCATTTGATTGTGAGATATTCTAAGTAGGTTGAACAGAAGGACTTGAGTTCCTGTATGTTATCACAGTTCCACCATAAGTCGTTAATCATAAAACATATATCGCCACCGTTCTGCTTCCCGGAGAGATGTTTATTCCTGTCGGCGCGATGTGCTGAGAAGGCTCCTGCCTCCCTGCGCCTGCTTCCACTACGCACAGAATCACCGACCGGGACCCGGGGTGTGCAGAGGGAATAAGACGCACCCACAATTAGTGAACAAATGGGGAACAGGTGCTGACACGATTTATCCCCCTATAGTCAATGCACGGGCGTAGTCCTCCCTCCTTCTTCTTCACAAAAAAGAAACTTGAGGAGGCAGGGGAAATGGAGGGTCGAATGTATCCCTGTCGCAGTGATTCGGAGACATATGTCTCCATAGACTCCGTCTCAGCCTGCGACAAGGGATACACATGACTCCGAGGACATGTTGCAGCGCCTGGGGACCGCGATGGACAGAGTGCTGTCCACCATGGAGCGTTGGGGACAGACGGGGCCTCCCATTTCTCCCCCAGCTCCCTCCATGGTTCCGTTGATCCCTCCTCCTGTATCGGGTCAAGGTGGGATACGACTCTCGCTCCCGAGGGCGTACTCGGGCGGAGCGATGGAGTGCCAGGGGTTCCTGCTTCAAATGGAGTTATACCTGGTCACCATCCACCCGGCGCCCTCGGAGCGAGAGAAAGTGTCGGCTCTCATCTCCTGTCTGGATGGGAGGGCCTTGCTGTGGGCCAACGCTGCATGGTTTACGGGAGGTGCGGCGTTGGGTTCACCCGCCAGTTTCGGGCGGTGTTTGACCATCCGCCAGAGGGTAGATCGGCTGGAGAACGCCTATTCCACCTGCGCCAGGGGAAGAGGAGCGCACAGGAGTTCCGGACCCTGGCGGGGAGCGCAGGCTGGAATGATCGGGCCCTGATCGACCACTATCGGTGTAGTCTCCGAGAGGACGTCTGTCGGGAGTTGGCCTGCAGGGATGCCACCCTCACCCTGGACCAGCTGGTGGACATGTCCATCAGGCTGGATAATCTGTTGGCCACCCGAGGACGTCCCGATCAGGGTCCGGCAAACCAGCCTGTCAGCCTACCCACTCCTACACCCATGGAGTTGGGAGGGACTGCTCCCAGGGAGACCGGAGGGAGGGTTTTCTCCTGCACCAACTGTGGCCGCCGAGGACACACGGCGAGCCGGTGTTGGACGGACCCTCCTGGGAGTCGAGATGGCAGGCAGAGCACTGTCGGGCCTTCCCAGGTGAGTCAGCACCAAACTCACCCAGAGCCCTCCGTTGTTCATATGTGTGTGTCTGTAGTGTTCCCTGTATGTTCCCCGCATTCCCAGTATAGGGCGCTAGTCGATTCAGGCGCACCTGTTCCCCATTTGTTCACTAATTGTGGGTGCGTCTTATTCCCTCTGCACACCCCGGGTCCCTGTCGGTGATTATTGTACTAGGAGTGTGTATGGGAGCTAACGTTGTTTCGTAGCTCCCCCTTTTGTTCAGATCGGAGAGTTTGTTTTTCCGTGCATTAAATAGTGGTTATTCACGTTACTCTCCTGCCTCCCTGCGCCTGCTTCCACTACGCCTTCCTTGCAAATCACTCACACAAACTGGCTTTATGGATTCAGACGGAACATCTCCAGAAAGCCATATTTCTGTGAAGCAGAGTATGTTACAATCCCTGGTGTCTCACTGAAAAGCAACTCTCACCCTAAGCTCATCAACCTGATTATCCAGATATTGGACATTAGTGAATAAAATACTCGGGAGCGGTGGGCGGTGTGCACGCATCCTGAGTCGGACCAGAAGACGGCCCGAGTACCTCTCCTACGCCGGCGTTGTTTTGGGTCGGCATCTGGAATAAGTTAAATTGTCCTGGCGAGAGCGAACAAGGGATCTGCCCCAGGGGATGTCGTATTCCTGGTAGTTCTGGTGAGTTACCGCCGCTCTGATATCCAATAGATCTTCCCGTCTGTATGTAATGACACAAAACAATTCCTGAGCTAATAACTTAAAAAATAGTACATAAACAAACAAAATACGTTGCGAAGCTGCCATCTCGGTTGGCGCCATCTTGATGTGTCCCGTTGTGTGTCCCGTTGTACACCTTCTGACCCTCTATCACGTAGCCTACGACCTCTACTGTGGTTCTAGCTGCAGTAGGCCTACATGGGATGAATGGAACTGCAGAAATGCAGAATAAGCAACCATAGAACATTAGGATGAGATCTGTTTGTCTAGCCCTGTGCTGAATTAGCTAGTTCACCACAGCCAAAGCAGCTTAATTGAGAAAGCAGATAATGTACAGGATAGACTGTGTGAAACATGCTCTTCAATCTCCTGTAATACACTCATTACATTTAGGGATTTAGGAGATTGCAGAGAGAGAGTATGTAAGTGTGTATGTGTGTGTGTGTGTGTGCTGTGTGTGTGTGTGTGTGTGTGTGTGTGTGTGTGTGTGTGTGTGTGTGTGTGTGTGTGTGTGTGTGTGTGTGTGTGTGTGTGTGTGTGTGTGTGTGTGTATGTGTGTGTGTGTGTGTGTGTGTGTGTGTGTGTGAGTGTGTTTGTGTAGTTAGTGCACTAATACAGTCCAGTATAGGAGGATCAGGCCACCGCTAAGTCAGATCCAGCCGCAGCTTTTAACAGAAACAGGGTCAATGCTGTCTAAAGCCCAGCGCTTTAAAAGACTCCTGAGTTATACAACAGCTAGCTAGGCAAATCCCCCAAAACACACTCAAATCCCTTGCCATGTCATTAGCTCCGGAGGAAAGACCCACGCACCCCACTCATCCTAACACACAGCAACATTTAAGACTTCCTGTCAAAGGCCTCATCCAGATCCCTCAAATCCATCCCTTCCCTTCCCTCCCTAGCTCCTTAGAAACATTCAAAATTCAAATTCCTTGATGAGATTCCCTTTCCATTTTCCCTGCCAGTCAACCAGCCGTGCAGCTGAAACGCATCAGAGACACTTTGGGGCTCTGTTCAAATAGGGAGTCTTTTTAAAATGAGAATCCGACGGCTCTACAGATTCTAATGAAATGAAGTGTCATGCATAGCAAATCAGTTCTGCTCTTTCATTCACCTAATGGCTTCAATGACACCTGTAGGACAGAGGTAAAAGGGAGGATGGGAGGATGGGAGAGGACAATCACCACGCTAAGGAGAGATGACAGGAGCTTGACGTGGATCAATGGTCGCTCCTTCAGGTAAAAGAAAGGGAGGACCGCAGCGGTCACGGTCACAGATCCCCATGCGTTGGACCTTAAGGTAAAAGAAGGGGAGGACCGCAGTGGTCACGGTCACAGATCCCCATGCATTGGACCTTAAAGGTGGTGGCCATATCCACAGTTGATGTGCCATTAGTTATCAGACTAGTCCAGTGTAGTAGTAGGATTTCTGTCAGTCTGGCTTACAGTGTCAGGTTATTGTTAAGCCCCATAAAATGTGCCAAATCTACCTGGCAGATGTTTTGGTCTCATTCAAAACTCAATGTTTTCTTCCAGTTCAAACTTGGCCTGTTGGAACAAACTAAAGTGAAGCTACGAGGAGGGTTCTTCAGTCAGTCGGTCTGTCAGTAATGTCAAAGTGAGTCTACTCCCACTCCCTCCAGCTACAGCTACAACCCCTAACTAAGGAACATCGCCTAACCCAGATTTCTGCACTCAGTCATAGTGGGGCAAGGAGTTCAGTGTAGCAGCATGGAATTCTCTAATAAAGACTATCTCTCTCTCTCTTTCTGGCTCGGTGAAGACTGCCTAAGGTGTGCTGCTGCTGTTAATAGACTGAATCATTGGTGAGGAGGAGCTCTCTCTCTCTGCTTCCTGAAGCTCCTGGGGTGTGTGTGTGTGTTAGCCTCCTATTTTATCATCCCACCTAAATGTACTTCCTTGGCTCCTCCTGTCTCTCCACCTCTTTCTCTCTCCCTCTCTCTCTCTCTCTCTCTCTCCCTCTCTCTCTCTCTCTCTCTCTCTCTCTGTCTGTTATGATGGGTAGAGGAGGTGCAGTGAAGGTAGTAAAGGTGTTTGCATACCCACAGCCCACGGGATGTGTCTTATCAGGATGAGTGATTGTCTGAGCCCAAGGCGTTGGTCTCAACCTTATGGAAAGTTAACACAGAGCGTTCACACATCTATATACTAACAAACACAGAGATAATGCTCCCGAAGCGTTCACACATCTATATATTAACAAACACAGAGATAATGCTCCTGAAGCGTTCACACATCTATATACTAACAAACACAGAGATAATGCTCCCGAAGCGTTCACACATCTATATACTAACAATCACAGAGATAAGGCTCCCGAAGCGTTCACACATCGATATACTAACAAACACAGAGATAATGCTCCCGAAGCGTTCACACATCTATATACTAACAATCACAGAGATAAGGCTCCCGAAGCGTTCACACATCTATATACTAACAATCACAGAGATAAGGCTCCCGAAGCGTTCACACATCGATATACTAACAAACACAGAGATAATGCTCCCGAAGCGTACACACATCGATATACTAACAAACACAGAGATATACCGAACGCACAAGCGCTAACAGACACACTGCAGTTTCCACACACACTGACAATTAGACATTACATGTTTCAGCACAGATACAATCGTTGATACATTTTTCATGAGGGAAAAGCATTCAAAGTGGAAACTACAAACTTCAGAAGCCTTTTTAAACCTAAAATACCCGACACGTTTTAAATGTCCTGCATTGCAGGAGAGAGAGGGCCACAGGCATGGAGACTAAGATGAATATGGAGTGGGGAGAGAAGTTTAAGCTGGCGATGAGATCTGGGGTGGAGATGGACGGGTGCCAGGGTGACCCCCAGGGTCTACCATCTAGAATACAGTCTATAGGCTGTGTGTGTGTGTGTGTGCAAGTACATGTGCATGCTTGTGTGTGTGTACATGTTTTAACTTATTTACGACAGGACCAGTTCAAGCGATACAAAATGGTAGCTTTTGAAACATCTAACAGGTACTAGTCAAAAGTTTGGACACGCCTACTCATTACAGGGTTTTTCTTTATTTTTACTATTTTCTACATTGTAGAATAATAGTGAAGACATCAAAACTATGAAATAACACATATGGAATCATATAGTGACCAAAATATATGTTATATAAATATATTTTCAGACGCTTCAAAGTAGCCATTCTTATGCTTTGATGACAGCTTTGCACACTATTTTTTGCTTACTCCATGATTCCATGTGTTATTTCATAGTTTCGATGTCTTCACTATTATTCTACAATGTAGAAAATAGTAAAAAAATAAAGAAAAACTCTTGAATGAGAAGGTGTGTCCAAACTTTTGACTGGTACAGTATTGCAGATGTATTCTATGAAATGCAGAATATCTTAATGTAAATCGTTACTGAAGGAAACGCCAATCCATGCCTGCTAACATACTGGGAGAGGAGGAAAGTGCTGGTTCCATTGATCACTCCCTTTGAAGCTGATGGTCTCCATTAATTATTAAAACGGTGTCGTTACACGATATAAAGAGACTTGCCGCCCACACAGCATTAATAGGTAGCTGTATATAGATAGTCATACTGTATTTGCAATGTTCCATTGTCCCATTGTTCCTTTAGGGGTGTGTAGGGTTAATGTCCAGGCATGAATGTAATTAATTAACCCTCCTCTCCTGTGTATTGTGGGGCACACAAGGAACAAAGAAGAAATGCACATGCACACTATTAACGCCATCTCATTCTTAGTGACTTGGTTAACTGGGTGGTCCATCATTAAAGTCTCAATGTCTGCCGATCAAGACTACGTCTGGGTTGAGGATTTTCCATTGGCCTCAGCCTTCTTCTCCAGGTGACACAGAGACCGTAGGGCCTATCGTTTAATCAAAGAGTGAATAAATTGCAGAGATAATCCTTTAGGCATTACCACTTGGCAAGCATTTGCGACAGGATTATGACCGCACACTCTGATGTCCCCAATCACAACCTGCAGTATATTCAATAATCCTTCCTCCCATCCCTCCATCTATCCATACCTCCATTCTCCCATTTTCTCTGGAATTTCCTCCATCCTTCCCTCCCTCCATTTACTCCTCCTACTCTATGACAATTTCTTATATTTTTCTTCTTCTCTCCATTAATAATCCTTCCTCCCCTCCTCTCCATCCATCCCTCCACCCCTTATCTCCCTCCATCCCTCCTCCCCTCCTCTCCCTATATCCATCCTTCTTCCCCTCCTCTCCCTCCATCCATCCCTCCTCACCTCCTCTCCATCCATCCCTCCTCTCCTCCTCTCCCTCCTTCCCACCTCCCCTCCTCTCCCTCCATCTATCCTCCCCTCCTCTCCCTCCCTCCCTCCATCTATCCCTCCTCCCCTCCTCTCCCTCCATCCATCCTCCCCTCCTCTCCCTCCATCCATCCCTCCTCCCCTCCCCTCCTCTCCCTCCCTCCATCCCCCCTCTCCCTCCCTCCATCCCTCCTCCCCTTTTCTCTGTCACTTTCATGTTTTGTCTTCTTCTTTTCTCTAAATGTGTTGATGCTGATATTAAAGATATCTGGTTCCAACCAGTTCCAGAGAAAATGGATCCCGACAGAAAGATGAAACACAAGAGAAGAAAGAGATCAATGTAATCGCCGTGGCAACAAAACCATTTCTATTTATTTAATCTTAATTTAAATAGGCAAGTGAGTTAAGAATACATTCTTAATTACAGTGACGGCCTACCTACAGGGTCAGCCATAGAAGTACGGAGCCCCTGGAGCAAATTAGGGTTACGTGCCTTGCTCAAGGGCACATCGACAGGTTTTTCACCTTGTCAACTTGAGTATTCAAACCAGCAACCTTTCGGTTACTGGCCCAACACTCTAATCACTAGGCTACATGCCGCCCTAAACTAAGCGATTTACATTTCGTTTTCAATGTTAAATTGCGGAGAGAGAAACAACCACAATACTTGAGTACACAAAGGATATGTGGAGATTGGATTTTTTCTCTAGTTATAATCACGGCAATCATCGTCAGGTTATTTGGTTTCTACGTGGAGAAACAGAAACAGTTCTGTTGTGGTTGTGATCACGCTGGTAAAGTCATTAGAGCTGTGTGGAGGAGTGTAATGTGTTATTAGCATGGACTCAGATGACCCTCCTGTGTCTCATAAAGACAGGATGATGACTCTCCTGTGTCTCATAAAGACAGGATGATGACCCTCCTGTGTCTAATAAAGACAGGATGATGACTCTCCTGTGTCTCATAAAGACAGGATGGTGACCCTCCTGTGTCCCATAAAGACAGGATGATGACCCTCCTGTGTCTCATAAAGACAGGATGATGACTCTCCTGTGTCTCATAAAGACAGGATGATGACCCTCCTGTGTCTCATAAAGACAGGATGGTGACCCTCCTGTGTCTCATAAAGACAGGATGATGACTCTCCTGTGTCTCATAAAGACAGGATGATGACCCTCCTGTGTCTCATAAAGACAGGATGGTGACCCTCCTGTGTCTCATAAAGACAGGATGATGACCCTCCTGTCTCATAAAGACAGGATGATGACTCTCCTGTGTCTCATAAAGACAGGATGGTGACCCTCCTGTGTCTCATAAAGACAGGATGATGACCCTCCTGTGTCTCATAAAGACAGGATGATGACCCTCCTGTGTCTCATAAAGACAGGATGAGTAACAAGTCATCGTTGTATAATCATGAAAGGGCTCATAGTAACAAGACATTGTATAACTATGAAAGGGCTCATTGTAACAAGACATCATTGTATAATTATGAAAGGGCTCATAGTAACAAGACATCATTGTATAATTATGAAAGGGCTCATAGTAACAAGACATCATTGTATAATTATGAAAGGGCTCATAGTAACAAGACATCATTGTATAGTTATGAAAGGGCTCATAGTAACAAGACATCATTGTATAATTATGAAAGGGCTCATAGTAACAAGACATCATTGTATAGTTATGAAAGGGCTCATAGTAACAAGACATCATTGTATAGTTATGAAAGGGCTCATAGTAACAAGACATCATTGTATAGTTATGAAAGGGCTCATAGTAACAAGACATCATTGTATAGTTATAAAAGGGCTCATAGTAACAAGACATAATTGTATAGTTATGAAAGGGCTCATAGTAACAAGACATCATTGTATAATTATAAAAGGGCTCATAGTAACAAGACATCATTGTATAGTTATGAAAGGGCTCATAGTAACAAGACAGGGCTCGTAGACAGTTTTCTTGTGGAGAAGAGATTGGCTCCCCATGCCCATTCACATAACAGACACATGCAAATGTAGTTTTGCAGTTATCATCATGTAGATATCATCACTACTATCTTCCTGACACCTGAGGTGATGTCCCCCTGCACAAAGATATGGTCTACTTCTATTCTCTATACCTCAGCGTTAAATCTACAGGTGTAGAATCTTAATTTGATCACCCTGTTGCAGGACAACTTTCCTCTAATGCAGGAAATTCTAATTGTGTAAAAAAGGGTATTTGCCTGTTAGCTTGCACTTTTCTTGCCATTCTCCTTCTCTCATCAACAAGCTGTTTGAGGAAATGTATCCAAAAGGACCCTCATATCAGAAGGAAATTGTCGATATCGCCCCATCTACGTGGCTATTTAACGTCTTTCAATTTTCCCCCATTTTTGAAAGTGATTGACACATTTGTCTTACCCTTTTTTATCTATTGCACACATACAGTGGGGAGAACAAGTATTTGATACACTGCCGATTTTGCAGGTTTTCCTACTTACAAAGCATGTAGAGGTCTGTAATTTTTATCATAGGTACACTTCAACTGTGAGTAACGGAATCTAAAACAAAAATCCAGAAAATCACATTGTATGATTTTTAAATAATTAATTTGAATTTTATTTCATGACATAAGTATTTGATCACCTACCAACCAGTAAGAATTCCGGCTCTCACAGACCTCTTAGTTTTTCTTTAAGAAGACCTCCTGTTCTCCACTCTTTACCTGTATTAACTGCACCTGTTTGAACTCGTTACCTGTATAAAAGACACCTGTCCACACACTCAATCAAACAGACTCCAACCTCTCCACAATGGCCAAGACCAGAGAGCTGTGTAAGGACATCAGGGATAAAATTGTAGACCTGCACAAGGCTGGGATGGGCTACAGGACAATAGGCAAGCAGCTTGGTGAGAAGGCAACAACTGTTGGCGCAATTATTAGAAAATGGAAGAAGTTCAAGATGAAGGTCAATCTCCCTCGGTCTGGGGCACCATGCAAGATCTCTCCTCGTGGGGTATCAATGACCTGAAGAGAGCTGGGACCACAGTCTCAAAGAAAACCATTAGTAACACACTACGCCGTCATGGATTAAAATCCTGCAGCGCACGCAAGGTCCCCCTGCTCAAGCCAGCGCATGTCCAGGCCCGTCTGAAGTTTGCCAATGACCATCTGGATGATCCAGAGGAGGAATGGGAGAAGGTCATGTGGTCTGATGAGACAAAAATTTAGCTTTTTGGTCTAAACTCCATTCGCCGTGTTTGGAGGAAGAGGAAGGATGAGTACAACCCCAAGAACACCATCCCAACCGTGAAGTATGGAGGTGGAAACATCATTCTTTGGGGATGCTTTTCGGCAAAGGGGACAGGACGACTGCACCGTATTGAGGGGAGGATGGATGGGGCCATGTATCGCGAGATCTTGGCCAACAACCTCCTAAGAGCATTGAAGATGGGTCGTGGCTGGGTCTTCCAGCATGACAACGACCCGAAACACACAGCCAGGGCAACTAAGGAGTGGCTCCGTAAGAAGCATCTCAAGGTCCTGGAGTGGCCTAGCCAGTCTCCAGACCTGAACCCAATAGAAAATCTTTGGAGGGAGCTGAAAGTCCGTATTGCCTAGCGACAGCCCCGAAACCTGAAGGATCTGGAGAAGGTCTGTATGGAGGAGTGGGCCAAAATCCCTGCTGCAGTGTGTGCAAACCTGGTCAAGAACTACAGGAAACGTATGATCTCTGTAATTGCAAACAAAGGTTTCTGTACCAAATATTAAGTTCTGCTTTTCTGATGTATCAAATACTTATGTCATGCAATAAAATGCAAATGAATTACTTAAAAATCATACAATGTGATTTTCTGGATTTTTGTTTTAGATTCCGTCACTCACAGTTGAAGAGTACCTATGATAAAAATTACAGACTTCTACATGCTTTGTAAGTGGGAAAACCTGCAAAATCGGCAGTGTATCAAATACTTGTTCTCCCCACTGTATATTACTTGACATGGATGAAAACAATGGAATTGCCATGGAAACGTGTGGGGGAAAGGGCTGTGGTAGAAGCATCCTGAGTCTCCTCATTGCCCCCCCCAGCAAAATGCGCATTCATTTAGGCTATTGTTTATGGTGGTTGAAAAAATACCCAATTGTCATACTTGAGTAAAAGTAAAGATATGTTAATAGAAAATTACTCAAGTAAAAGTGAAAGTCACGCAGAAAAATAATACTTGAGTAAAGGTCTAAAAGTATTTGGTTTTAAATATACTTCAAAAGAAAATGTAATTGATAAAATGTACTTATGTATCAAAAATAAAAGTAAAGTACAGACGGCATCATTTTCTGTTTTTTTTTTATTTATTGATAGCCAGGGGAACACTCCAACACTCAGACACCATTTAGAAACAAAGCATGTGTGTTTAGTGATTGACCAGGGATGCTTTCTTGGTAAGTGTGTGAATTGGACCATTTTCCTGTCCTGCTAAACTTTCAAAAAAGTACTTTTAGGTGTCAGAGAAATTTTATGGAGTAAAAAGTACATTATTCTCTTTAGGAATGTAGTGAAGTAAAATTAAAAGTTGTCAAAAATATAAATAGTAAAGTACAGATACCCAAAAAATGTAAACTCCAACACATGTTCATGTCATCGTTACCAATCAACTGCATTACAGTTAAAAACGACTTTGACTACAACCACCAATTTCTGTATTCTAGTTATACTAACCAGCTTATATGAACAGGGGTTAGCATTTAGCAGTCACTTCTTCTAAATCATGGCGGATTTGACGAATATCCACTTATTTAGATCAGATTTGTTGAAGCGTCTGCATTCCATTGACTCCTTTAACACATCTATTCATGTTTTTCTATATATGTCTGCTATGTAATATTTATTGTGATGTTAATGTATAATTTGTATTCAATTGACCGGATGCACATGCCTCTAGAGGTTATTTAAGTTGGTGTTCTTCACAGTTATGCATGACCTGACGAAGATGGAAACGTTGTCTTTATTGTGCGTAGGATTAAATCACCATACCAGAGTTGCGGACATTCTTTTTTTCCTTCATTAATTGTAATCCACATACTAATTCACATTTCCTGTTGCAGCAGGATACATTTTCTTGCTGTAGCAAACTGGCTCAAATTAAGATCCTACACCTGTACAATTTAGAGCAGAAGAGTAATCCTTGTGAAGGATTCTAACATTTCAGCAGAAAGCTCCTGTTACTTCTTTACCATCTCCTCCTCATATGCCCTCCTCTGTCAATCAGCCCTGCTCTCACCGAGAAGAGCTGGAAGATATCGATCTAAACACACACCCACCCCATCCCCGTCTCTCTATCCAGGGGGCACCTTTAACTGAACACCCACACTCTCACTCAATAGTAAGCATGTACACACGCATACAAACACACACAAACAGACACAGACACAGACACACATGCAATCTTCAAAGCAAAAACCCTTCCATTCCTCACCTCGCTCCTCTTTCACTCTACTGCTCTTCACTGCTTCCTATGAGGGAAGTAGTGAATCACAGAGTGGCTAACGCTAGTGGGTGTGCCTTGTCATCAGCTCTAACCCACTCCAGCCTTCACGCTCAAATCCACTTCAATCAATGTCCACAACACATTGACAGAGAAAGAGAAACAGAGACTTGTACACAAACTGTCTGGGCCAGTCTACAAACCCCTGTTTTTCTCCTTCAACAACCAAAGTATTATCCCACTGCTAACAGTGTCCTTGTCCGCAGTTCATCACACCACAGATTTCAATAGGTAAAAGAGGTGGGGCAGAGTATGCTAAACACTAAGTCTTTGAAACCAGCAGGACACCACCAGCATGTGACTACAGCCTTTTCTAAACACTAAGCCTTTGAAAGCAGCAGGATGCCACCAGCATGTGACTACAGCCTTTTCTCGTAAAACTACTTACAGGGGACTAGCTGCAACTGACCTTGACTGTGTCCTCACAACACAGAACGTCCCCATAATACACAGTGTCCTTCTGGGGAACAGTAGGAATCTATCTGTACATGCCTTGGACACATTTACATTCCTTCTCACAAAGCATTGGAATCCATTAGAGAAGAATAACGCCTTGAGGTGCTGGCGTGAAGCCAGTGCGAGGCTGTGTCTTTTCAGTCAGTCTCTCTTCCTGAATCCTATTCTTGCCATCATAATGGGAACAGGCAGGACATCCTTTGCGGCAGAACAAGTGAGAAGGTCAGAGAGTCGTTTGTCATACATCAAACTTTATTTATTTTTTTTTTCCGCCGACAGCGCCACCCGTTGAAGCCACATAGAGTCTGTGGGGTAATTGAACGTGGGACGGCGAGCAGGTTGAAAAGAGAGACTAGATATAACGAGGAAAGAAAAGAGTGCCTGCACAATTAAAGCTTTAATTGAACCAGGCGAGGAAGGACGGTAGCCAAGGAAACCGAGGGAGGGAGGGAGGCCTGGCAGCCAATGAATGCAAAAGGTTGTCGTCGTGGTTTGAACATTTTAAAAGAGAAACTGTTTCGACCACGCCAACAAGTGGCGGTGGCTACTATGTAGTCGATGAGTCCAGGGGTGATTGGCAGGGGGTGTAAACTTGGACACGTCTTTGTGGAAGCATAGTTTGGAACTGATAAGAAGATTCTGACCGCATCCCCCCTTTTTTCAGATCACCATATGTCATCATCAGAAATCTTTTCTTTAATGATAACCTTGGTGTATTCAACTGTCTATTATGAGTTGTGATAACTTGATTGATTTCAGTCCTGACCTTATACTCACCTCCATGCAGAGCTGCAAATTAATCTTTATTTGTTTTGGTCTTGTTTGTGTCGGTATTGGATATAGCCATTGAATATTCATTCAGGCTAGCGAGCCATGAGGGAATCATGTGTTAACCCTGGCATCTGGCAAAATCTTTTTCAGTCAATGGAAGGCGGTCATTTCATGGTCAAGTGTGCTCAACCATTTTGTACACAGAGATGAGGTGGGGTTGAGGGGAGGATAATCACTAGCTAAAGCACATCCGTGGCTAATATGACTTACAACATGTTTCATTTAGGATCACAATGGAGGGAGAAGGAGAGATGGAAAGAGAGAAAGAAAGAGAGAGAGAGAGAGAGGTAGAGAGAGAGATTATTATATATTTCCTTTCCTTTGACAATGTAAACATATGTTTCCCATGCCAATAAAGCCCTTTGAATTAAGAGAGAGAGGGAGAGAGAGAGGGAGAGAGAGAGAGAGAGAGAGAGAGAGAGAGAGAGAGAGAGAGAGAGAGAGAGATAGCAAGATGCACTCTGAGTTTCAGCCAACGTCCAAAATCTTTGTTGGCACAGCACTCAATGATTTCTAGCCACTCACTCTCTCTCACTACTCCAACTCTTAGTACATGTGCTTCTGTTGTGACCGAGTCACTTAGAGGCTCTCTTTATGACTTGTGCCCTTGTAAACTTCCACCGCACACATTTCTCCAGAGAGAGTTGTTTCTTTATTAAGAGTGTTCAAACCCATGAGCTTGAGAGAGAACTGAGAGGAGAGGAGAGCTACTCACTCTAGTAGTCCAACGGCTACATCTCTAATGGAAATAGCTTCACCACCAGAACTGGGTTCAAACAGATACTTTTAGCATTTTATTGAGCCTGCCTAGAGAGTCAGATGGGCATGATTAGCACATTTGGAACAATTCCATTGGTTACATGGAATTGAAAGTCAATTTAAGCACAGCTAAAGTATTTGAAAGAAAACAAGTCCTATTTGAACCCAGGTCTGTCTAGTAGTTGGCGGATCCATTTCTGATCCATGGAGGATCTCAGCCCTAGCAGTCAGTTAGCTGGTGTGAAACCCGCAAAGGTCTAATATATCTTTATGAAATCTAATATTGCATGGTCCATCTCCAACTGGCTGTGTACAGATCGAAGGCTTTGAGGCATCAAGAAAAACTCTCCTTAGGGGGCAGTGTGCCAAAAGCATCTTAGCTCGACCCTGCATCAACAATTTGCATGGATCATAGTTGCATCCATCCAAGCGTGGTGCAATGTCAGGGAGAAACTCCCTCACAAACTTAAATAACTCATTAATATAGTGACATCCACACCTCACATTCAATTAAAATGCAAAGCGCTAATTTGGATTTACCCCTGAGGGCACACTGCATATTCCACTTCATTATTACTGCCTTGAAAAATCCCTCTCTCTCATTCCCCATCTCCCTCTTTCTGTCTCTCTCCTCTCGCTCCCTCTCTTTCCCTCTCTCCCTCTCTTCCATCCTGTACAGTATGTTCATATTCATCATGACCCACTTTCTTTATTTTGCACCCTCTCGTTTAATTCTTCAACACACAGGCAGATAAGACTAGATGATGAGAGAGAAAAATAGAGAGAAAGGAGAAAGGATAGAGAGAGAGAAAGAGAGAGAGAGAGAGATTCCTCCTTTAAAGCAATGGAACAACTAGGTACCTGCTGTCAGGGAAATGGGAGAGAAAAGACAAACGGACAATAACACCTTACTTCCTGTCTCCTTACTTCCTGCCAAACCGAGTCGGTGATGTCAAGGTCCAACGTTACCTGTTACCATGCCAACCAGGTGGAACGTAAGCGATCCACTCCTGATACCATCATCATACCGAAGACGGAGCGAGAGACAGAGAGAGAGAGATGATGAAGAAACAAACAACAATGAGACCGCCAGTCATGTCTTATAGAACAACAATAAGGGGGGGGGGGATACAGTATGGAGTGGAGAGATGGTAGAACATCTCCTTTATTAGGAATCCATAGCAAAACTGTAGCAAAACTCCAACAACACTCCTGTGGGACTGGGAGTCCACCTGTATACAGGAACAATACAAGTACATCCTTTTTTCAGCCCCAGTACCTACATTACATTTGTTTCACTATTATGACCAAATGTGCTCGAAGGGAATAATGCTATTGTGGATTTTATAGTGGATTACTGGGTGTTATAGGCTTTTTATGTTAACTTTCAACAGTACAAAGGCTTCATAGTCAGTGTATGGGTGGTGTGGAACTGGATATTCTAGATAGTGAACTACCCTTTTAAATTGTCTACTAATGGTTAAGCAGCATCCGTTCTATCCAAGAGGTACTGTACACAGAGTACACTTAAGTTGTACCAGACACTCAGTTCTTCTGTCAGTATACAGAGCAGAGCAGCTGCCCATGGGGGCGGACCAATTATGTCACCTCGCTGCTCTCAGCTGGACCAATTAGGTCACCTCGCTGCTCTCAGCAATTTTTCGAGACTTTGTACAGACAGTACAGTAGATAGCACAGGTGTGTCTAGTCAATCCCAGACCAACACACACAGACACGTCTACTCAATCCCAGACCAATACACACAGACACGTCTAGTCAATCCCAGACCAACACACACAGACACGTCTACTCAATCCCAGACCAACACACACAGACACGTCTAGTCAATCCCAGACCAACACACAGAGACACGTCTAGTCAATCCAAGACCAACACACACAGACACATCTACTCAATCCTAGACCAACACACAAAGACACGTCTAGTCAAACCCAGACCAACACACACAGACACGTCTAGTCAATCCCAGACCAACACACACAGACACGTCTACTCAATCCCAGACCAACACACACAGACACGTCTAGTCAATCCCAGAACAACACACAGAGACACGTCTAGTCAATCCCAGACCAACACACACAGACACATCTACTCAATCCCAGACCAACACACAAAGACACGTCTAGTCAAACCCAGACCAACACACACAGACACGTCTAGTCAATCCCAGACCAACACACACAGACACGTCGTCTACTCAATCCCAGACCAACACACACAGACATGTCTAGTCAATCCCAGACCAACACACACAGACACGTCTAGTCAAACCCAGACCATCACACACAGACACGTCTAATCAATCCCAGATCAACACACACAGACATGTCTAGTCAATCCCAGACCAACACACACAGACACATCTAGTCAAACCCAGACCAAATACCACACACCACACACCACACACCACACACCAAACACCACACACACACACCACACACCAAACACCACACACCACACACCACACACCACACACTCACACACACACGCACGCACACACGCACACACACACACGTACACCAACACACATATGCACGAACGCACGCACAAGCACAAACACGATCAAAACGAAGTGGTGAAGTCAGCCAGCGTTTTCCTTTCCAGGGTCTGGAGCGAAGACCCCAGTCTCGATACCTTGTCCTGGGGAGAGAGAGGGAGAGGGATAGCCTCTCTTCCCTGGTCGTCATGAATTATTCCACAGCCCAACCACCTGTTCTGTTCTGTTGAGATCCAGTCAAGGGGCTTTGGCTGACAAAGCCTTTGATCCCAGAACAGCCACGACGTACTCCATGATGAGGCGCTTGTATCAGGCCAGAGTGATATCCACCTCTCTCTCTTGCTCTTTCAGCCTCTTTCCCTGTCTCTGTCTCTCTGTCTTTTTCTCCCTCTATGTCCTCCATCCAAACCTCTCTCTCCCTCTCCCTTGCTCTGACTTCCATCTTACTCTTTCAAGTTTCAAGTTTTCATGTTTTATTAGTCGTATGTACATGACACATGGTATACACCGTCCAATGAGAAGCTTACTTATAGGTTCCTTCTTGATAATGCAACAACAATAATAAATAATCAAATATAAGAGACGGCAAAAACTAAATATTCCAGTGACATTATAACATGCTGGCAGAAATGCAGAGAAAGGAGGGCAGATAATAAAGAGAGGAGGGAGGAGAGGAGAGGAGGAGGTTAGGCTGTCATGTTGTCAGCAGTTCTCCCTGATGCTATCTGGGTATCAGCACTACAGTACGGCCGCTGGCCCTGTCTGTCCCTCACTCCACCTTCCAGCCTAGGGGCCTCCCGCCCCAGCACCTACCCCAGCTGCATGCACCGATAGCGGGCAAGAGGAAAGGGCCGGAGGGGGGTGCAGTGTGGGTGCTGGAGATTTGGGGGGTTTGGTGGTAGATTACACAAGGACAAATGGTGATGGGTCATTTTGTGGGCATATGGCTATGTTTTAGCACATTTATATGGGCTTTGGGTATGGTAAACAGAGACAGACGGGTACACAAAGACACACCAAACTACACACACCGCACACACACGCACAAGCCGTAACAAGGCCTCAGAGAGTTACATATCATCCAGCCTGCAGGGTCTGTGTGGAAACCACAAAATCCTCCCCTCATCTTTCTCTCTCTCCTGCCTTATCCCTCTCTTTCTCTCCCTTACTGTGCTCCATTTAACTTCACAAACACACAATGTGCTATGCCCACTCCTTAATCTCATCTCTGTGAATCACAGAGGAAACGTCTGATCCAGCCACCACAAACCTATGACAGTCCAATATTTACACAGGCCAGGCAACATCTGAGGAAGAAGCATGCCTCTGAAAAATATGTGAGGAAAATTCCCTCATATTTTCAAGCCACTGCCAAACTCAACGCTGCAGAAATCCCACTGGCTGAGGAGATATGTGCTTTGGCTGGGTGGGTAATTTATGTTATGGAAAGATATGTAGATTTATCATGAAAAGATGATGTACCGTACCAGTGCTTGGTGTCTCAACAGTGAGTTATTGCAGAGGGGAAAGAGGAATTGGTCCGGTATTTGTGTTCACAAGCATAGAGCATATCTATCGTAGAGATTAAGGGTATATATCAAATAAACTACAGTACAATATACATGCCCCAAAATACCCATTAGTTGTGTCCACTGATGCCCACATGCAGCCACACACGCACACACAGAGTTGACTGCCCTGTGGCAGATACAGCTATACACCATCACAGCCCTGACACACACCTCCCGGGGGACCCTCAGCTGATGCCCACATCACTATGCCACTTGGGAAATTACCTCTACCCAGACTGTAGTGATGTAGCGAAAGCCCCAACTGTCTCTCTCTAGACGGAGGTCTTGTTCACTGACCTCCCCACACTATGTTCACTGACCTCACACGGAGGGCACAGGGGTAGAGGAGACCAGTATAGCAGTGTAGCTCCGGGGTGAAGTTTCCCCTAGGTACAGACCTAGGATCAGCTTCCTCTGCCCCAATCCTAACCTTAACCATGATAATAATAATGCAATAATATAAAATGGGGGAAATGATAAGCTGGCCTAAGATCAGAATCAAGGGACAACTTGATGTTCTCTCCTTAAACATAGACACAGACTCCAATCTAAAAACACACAATGTATCCAGAGATACATCAGAGAGGAAAATATTTACACTGAGAAATGGGGGAGGAGAACGGAACGCTTGTGTGTGTGTGCGTGCGTGCGTGCGTGCGTGTGTGTGTGTGTGTGTGTGTGTGTGTGAGATATCCTGTGTTACCATGTTTGTTCTTCTGTGGTTTCCCCGAGCTGGGCTGCGTTGACGTCTGCAGGGACTCTAACTACACACAAAGCCTTTTATCTCCCAGACTCCCTCACTCCCTACACCACCAGCCAGGACACACTTGTGGAGCGCTAGAAAGCACAGCGCTGAAACATTAAGTTAACTCATCCACTGCTATTAGCATCTTCCTTAGCGTAGCCAGTAACGCACTCAAAGAATCCTATTAGTACCCATTTACTATTAAACATGTAGGCTAATGCTAGTGCTACTACCTCTGTAATGAATACGCTCATACGAGCGTCATTAGCATCATCTTCTATGCAAAGTCATGCAGTCATTTACTTGTATTACTACCATTTATAAGTTAAACATGTAGCTTGACGTCTTCTACTATTAATATCTTCTCTAGACTTTTTTAAATGTAGATATTCCAGGTGCGCCTCAGTGGCTTGTAGGCTATGCATGGGCCAGGAGATGCTAAATGTGTAAAGCACTTACAGATTAACAATGTAAACAAGTAAACTAATGATAACACTACAAGCTAATGATAACACTACAAGCTAATGATAACACCACAAGCTAATGATAACACTACAAGCTAATGATAACACTACAAGCTAATGGTAACACTACGACCAGTTTTGGGGAAGCTACTATGAAATATATAGTTTACCAAGCTACCAATTACTTCACACTGAAAGAAGTTAAACTACACCAAAGCTACCCTTAAGATAAATATAGTTTACTTAACTAAAGTTAATTAAATGTATACTGGACAAACATATAAACGCAACACGCAACAATTTCAATTGTTTGAGTTACAGTTCATATAATGGAATAAATAAATTGAAATAATTCACTACGCCCTAATCTATGGATTTCACATGACTGGGCAGGATTGCAGACATGGGTGGGCCTGGGAGGGCATAGGCCTACCCACTGGGGAGCCAGGCCCAGCCAATCAGAATTAGTTTTTCCCCACAAAAGGGCTTTATTACAGACAGAAATACTCCTCAGTTTCATCAGCTGTTTCATCAGCTGTCCGGATGGCTGGTCTCAGACGATCCCGCAGGTGAAGAAGCCGGATATGGAGGTCCTGGGCTGGCGTGGTTAAACGTGGTCTGGGGTTGTGAGGCCGGTTGGAGGTACTGCCAAATTCTCTAAGATGACTTTGGAGGCAGCTTATGGTAGATAAATTAGCAATCAGTTATCTGGCAACAGCTCTGGTGGACATTCCTGCAGTCAGCATACCAATTGCATGCTCCCTCAAAACATCTGTGGCATTGTGTTGAGCGACAAAACTGCACATTTGATAATATGGCCTTTTACTGTCCCCAGCACAAGGTGCACCTGTGTAATGATCATGCCGTTTAATCAGCTTCTTTATATGCCACTGTCAGGTGGATGGATGGCAGAGGAGAAATGCTCACTAACAGGGATGTAAACAAATTTGTGCCCAAAATATGAGAGACATTTCTGGGATCTTTTATTTAAGCTCATGAAACATGGGACCAACACTTTAGATTTGTGCGTTTATATTTTTGCTCATAATAGTTCATGTACTTCACTACTTCCCAAAACTGACTATGACTAACCTATACAACCGCTGTAATTACTACTATTAGCGACAATTAGGGTCAAAGGAGATTATATTTTGTTTTTGTGTTTGTTATCATCATTCACGGTTATGTAAACATTTATCCTTTGAATGGAAACGTCACATGGACATACATACATCTGTTCAATTTTCCAGATGAGGGCTGGTCAATTATAGGGTAATGTCTGTGTGCCAGGGGATGTATTATGCTGATATTGCCAGTGATAAGTCACAGATGATCCAGTCAGTTTTATGACCAAGGCGTCAGCCATTCAATCATAACATCGTAACCCTGTTGCCCGCCCTCCTCCAGGAAATAGAACAGGAGAGGAAAGAATGGAAGGAACTCTTCCCTAAATGCTGGCTAAAAATACTTGAATCAGTTATAGAACCCATTGCCCTTTATGGTTGAGAGGTCTGGGGTCTACTCACCAACCAAGAATTCACAAAATGGGACAAACACCAAATTGAGACTCAGAATTCTGCTAAAATATCCTCAGTGTACAACGTAAACGCCAAATAATGCATGCAGAGCAGAATTAGGCTGATACCCGCTAATTATCAAAATCCAGAAACAAGCTGTTAAATTCTACAACAACCTAAAAGGAAGTGATTCCCAACCCTTCCATAACAAAGCCATCACCTACAGAGAGATGAACCTGGAGAAGAGTCCCCTAAACAAGCAGGTCCTGGGTCTCTGTTCACAAACACAAACAGACCCCACAGAGCCCCAGGACAGCAACACAATTAGACCCAACCAAACCATGAGAAAACTAAAAGAGAATTACTTGACACATTGGAAAGAATCAACAAAAAAACAGAGCAGACTAGAATGCTATTTGGCCCTAAACAGAGAGTACACAGTGGCAGAATACCTGACCACAGTGACCGACCCAAAATTAAGGAAATCTTTGACTATGTACAGACTCAGTGAGTATAGCCTTGCTATTGAGAACGGTCGACGTAGGCAGACCTGCCTCTCAAGAGAAGACAGGCTATGTGAACACTGCCCACAAAATGAGGTGGAAACTGAGCTGCACTTCCTAACCTCCTGCCAAATGTATAACCATATTAGAGACACATATTTCCCTCAGATTACACAGATCCACAAAGAATTCAAAAACAAATCCAAATTTGATAAATTCCCATATCTATTGGGTGAAATACCACAGTGTTCCATCACAGCCGCAAGATTTGTGATCTGTTGCCACAAGAAAAGGGCAACCAGTGAAGAACATACACCATTGTAAACGTATTTACGTTTATTTATTTTCCCTTTTGTACTTTAACTATTTGCACATTGTTACAACACTGTATATATAAATAATATGACATTTGAAATGTCTTTATTCTTTTGGAACTTTTGTCAGTGTAATGTTTGCCTTTTTTATTGTTTATTTTACTTTTGATTATTTTCTATTTAACTTGATTTGGCAATGTTAACATATGTTTCCCATGCCAATAAAGCTCTTACATTGAAGAGAGAGAGAGAGAGCGTGAAGGGAGATAGGGAGAGAGAGTGAGAGACTGAGAGAGAGAGAGCAAGAGAGAGAGAGAGAGAGAGAGAGAGAGAGAGAGAGAGAGCAGAGGTTCATCTTGCAGCATGCTTATCCTATGTGTCTTGAGTCCCATGGGACCACTAAGCCTATTAGCCAATAAAGAGGAAGTCATAGGAAAACAAGGCTGAGATGACCTAATCAGCCTGAGCCAAGGTGTGAAGGCTTAAGTGGTGTTGGCCAGCGAGAGAGAGAGCCGTGTAAGACAAGGCCCCCTTCTCACCTCATCTCAGGTGCCCTGATCAGTGCCTGTCTATAATACTTTAACAACTTCACTTCACTCACAGTCAAAGTCTGCTGCTCTCACTTCTCTTTCCACTGTGATGGGATACCTTAATGAATTGAAACATAAAGTTCTCACATTTTATGCTCAATTGCTTTGAAGTTTTCTCACATCATTCACAGTATAGGCACAAGAGGCTAACAGTAATGCTTAAACAAATGGCAACTATTACTAAAAGCAAACTTAATTTAGTATCACAACCGCTAGATCTAGATATTAGAATAGATCTAGCTATTATACTGTATTAGATCTAGCTATTAGATTAGATCTAGCTATTATACTGTATTAGAGCTAGATATTAGATTAGATCTAGCTATTATACTGTATTAGAGCTAGATATTAGATTAGATCTAGCTATTATACGGTATTAGAGCTAGATATTAGATTAGATCTAGCTATTATACTGTATTAGAGCTAGATATTAGATTAGATCTAGATATTAGATTAGATCTAGCTATTATACTGTATTAGATCTAGATATTAGATTAGATCTAGCTATTATACTGTATTAGGTCTAGATATTAGATTAGATCTAGATATTAGATTAGATCTAGCTATTATACTGTATTAGATCTAGATATCAGATTAGATCTAGCTATTATACTGTATTAGATCTAGCTATTATACTGTATTAGATCTAGATATTAGATTAGATCTAGCTATTATACTGTATTAGGTCTAGATATTAGATTAGATCTAGATATTAGATTAGATCTAGCTATTATACTGTATTAGATCTAGCTATTAGATTACATCTAGCTATTTTACACTGTTGCTGCGAGGGAGACGTTTGCGAAACTACAGATATTCTCTTCTGTTGGGCTTTTCCTGTTTTCCTGTGGGCATTTACTTAATCTGTACATTTTAGTTTATCTACTGCTCTCCCTCTCTCTTATTTGACTCATTATGAAACATGTAGAGACATACACCAGAATAAAATCCTTTTACATATGGTGGATAATTATAGCAAATTGTATGTATTGTGAGATGCCCTTGATAATGCTTTGTGCTAAGCAAATATAAAGTGATAATGAATTAATTATACATAAACATAGATGTTAGGTGATAAGAACGAGTCCATTACTCCTGACAATAATGGATATCATGATGTCTCTCTCTCTCTCTCTCTCTCTCTCTCTCTCTCTGTCTGTGTGTGTGATGCTGTGTGTGTATGTGTGTGTGTGTGTGTGTGTGTGTGTGTGTGTGTGTGTGTGTGTGTGTGTGTGTGTGTGTGTGTGTGTGTGTGTGTGTGTGTGTGTGTGTGTGTCTGTACGTGTGTGTGTGTGTCTGTACGTGTGTGTGTGTGTGTGTGTGTGTGTGTCTGTACATGTGTGTGCGTGCGTGCGTGTGTGTGTGTGTGTGTGTGTGTGTGTGTGTGTGTGTGTGTGTGTGTGTGTGTGTGTGTGTGTGTGTGTGTATTCAGACAGTTGGAAACCAAGTGACCTGGCTTTCTAAATACTCCAGACATCCATAGAGAGTGATAAGAAGAGACTTGCTGAGAGAGCGTCAGTAAAATATGCAAGACAAAAAGACTGCTGGGAAAAGCAGGGCGACAGTGAAAGCTATTTTTATCCAGGTCACACTCGTCCTAGACAGTCAAAGACACATACACGGACACACACGCATGAGTGAACACAGAGGGTCACACACATATACACACAAACACACACACACACACAGATTTAGTATGAAGAAAAACAAACAAACACATCTCTACAATGTAACGCTACCTCAACTGTCTTTTGTCCTCCTTCCACCGGTGAGTGGACTTAAAAACAACCCTCTATCCCTTACACAACAGACCAACTAAAATCTTCCCAAACCTACTCTTCTAAGAAGTGAAATTCCATAAGCTGTGGGGACCTTCATCTTTTTTGGGGAGTTTGAGAAATAATTGATATTTTGTGTCGCCGTTCATGACGGAAAATGGCCGCCATAAAAAATTGACTGGGCAGTGTCTGAAGCATTCATGTATTATTTAATGTGGAATGTGGGCATTTAACCTGTTCCTCCTCGTTCCTCCTTCTGCTCCTCAGGAAGACTGCCACAGTGACAGTGATATACTGTACATATGCATACGTACAACACATTAGGAACACCTGCTCTTTCCATGACATAGACTGACCACATGAATCTAGGTGAAAGCTATGATCCCTTATTGATGTCACTTGTTATATCCACTTCAATCAGTGTAGATTAAGGGGAGGAGACAGGTTAAAGAAGAATGTTTAAGTCTTGAGACAATTGAGACATGGATTGTGTACGTGTGTCATTCAGATGGTGACTGGGCAAGACAAAAGATTAAAGTGCCTTTGGACAGGGTATGGTAGTAGGTGCCAGGGGTATCGGTTTGTGTCAAGAACTGCAACGCTGCTGGGTTTTTTACCTCAACAGTTTCCCGTGTGTATCAAGGGCCAGCATCCCTGTGGAACGCTTCCAACATCTTCTAGAGTCCATGACCCGAAGAATTGAGGCTGTTCTGAGGGCAAAAAGGGGGAGGTGTAACTCAATATTAGGAAGCTGTTCTTAATGTTTTGTACACTCAGTGTGGAAAAAGTCAAGGGTTCTAAATACTTTCCGAATGCACTGTACACTGTACAGTGTATATATAACAGAGGAGAACAGAGGAGGACCAGGCCTTTTAAGGGTGGGCCTTTTGAGGACAGAGCGACTCCAGCACTCAATACTCTTATTCTAATGGAAGTTGGAGCAATAAAACAGGATGAAATAGGAGTGGAGGGTACAGGCACGTACACACAGACACACTACACACACACACACACTACACACAGACACACTACACACACACACACTACACACACACACACTACACACAGACACACTACACACACACACACACACACTACACACACACACACTACACACAGACACACTACACACACACACTACACACAGACACACTACACACACACACACTACACACAGACACACTACACACACACACACACACACCACACACACATAGGATAGCACTTGCTGGCAAATATGTATTTGCATTCAATTATGTAGGTACTCACACTCAAACCATTAAAAGGAAAAAAAAAAAAACAAGGAGGTGGAGATGCTAAAATATACTAAATTGAAACCATGCTCAAAAGAATAACTAAAAGTACAGATTTTTTTTCTCCCACTCACCGTCCACCTTCCATTGTAGCCTGACCCTCATACTTGATTTCTATGTATTTGTGTTCAAACACACAGGAATATATTTTGCCTTCATGGCTCTCGAAGCTGCAACCCTGCAGAAAATAGTTAAACTCAAAAACAGCTATGCCCAGCCCTCAAACCATCAGGACACTTTTGAATTCTAAAGTGGGGTTCAAGGGTCATTAGCTTACAGAGTAACCTGCATCTATGAAGTGTTTGCCAAGTTGGCTGACACCCAAGGTCTCAGATTCTACGGATACAGCACTGCTTCTATGGTGCAGAAAACTACCTTAGGGTTGGGGGAGAAGGAGTTTAAGGGTGAGTGTGTGTGGGTGTCAGACTAAAGGATATGGCGGTTAGTGTGTGTGGGTGTCAGAGTGTGTTTGTGTGTGAGTGGGTGGCTGTATGTCAGAAGGAAATGGTGGTGGGTTTGCCTCTGTGGTAAAACTACAGCCAAAATCCTCTGGCCTACATGCATTTATTAGTATTTATCAATAGCTCAGTCAGTGGTCTATATCATGTCCCCTAGCTGTGCTTTACCTACCGCCATGTCACCAGTCCCTATAGGAGCAATAGAAACAGCTGTTAGGAACCAAGCTGCTGTCCGATAATGGCCGTGGGCGAAAGGTGAGTGACGCAAGGGCCAGAGTAGGTCCCTCGGAGCTCCCTCACACAGACACACATTGTCCACACAGTGTTACCATGGTTACACTGCACGGTGAGACCTTATTACACACAAACACACACACACACACAATAACAAATGGACACTTGGCCCGTCTACATCAGTCTCCCACCAGAGTAGAGAGGTGGAAGAATAGAGGAGGTAGAGAAGTAAAGAATTGTGAAAGCTAGATATTAGCCGTTGACTGCTATATATCAAATAATATATATACTCAAATCAAATAAAAGTTTATTTGTCACGTGTTTGTCGAATACAACAGGTGTAGACCTTACAGTGAAATGCTTACTTACAAGCCCTAACCAACAGTGCAGTTTTTAAGTAAAAAAATAAGTAGGCCTTGTGAATGTTGGCCTGTTTAAAGCTCTTACTCACGTCGGCTACGGAGAGCGTAATCACACAGTCTTCCGGAACAGCTGATGCTCTCATGCATGCCTCAGTGTTGCTTGCCTCGAAGTGAGCATAGAAGTGATTTAGCTCATCTGGTAGGCTCGTGTCACTGGACAGCTGTTCTTCCCTTTGTATTCTGTAATAGTTTTGCCAAATGGAGGGCAAGGGAGAGCTTTGTATGCATCTCTGTGTGTGGTGTAAAGGTGGTCTAGAATTTTTTTTCCTCTGGTTGCACATTTAACATGCTGGTAAAATGTTGTAAAACTGATTTCCCTGCATTAAAGTCCACTAAGAGCCACTAAGAGCACCGCCTCTGGATGGGCATTTTCCTTTTTGCTTACTGCCTTATACAGCTGACTGAGTGCTGTCTTAGTGCCAGCATCCGTGGTGGTGAATAAACACCCACAAAAAATATAGATGAAAACTCTCTTGGCAAATAGTGTGGTCTACAGCTTATCACGAGATACTCTACTTCAGGCAAAATCTAGAGACTTCCCTAGATTTCGTGCACCAGCTGTTGTTTACAAATATACACAGCCCGCCCCCCCTCGTCTTACCGGAGTCTGCTGTTCTATCTAGCCAGGGCAGCGTATATCCCACCAGCTGAATGTTGTCCATGTCGTCGTTCAGCCACGACTCGGTGAAACAGATATTACAGTTTTTCGTAGGATATTCGTGATCGTATCTCGTCTAATTTATTGTCCAATGATTGTACGTTGGCTAGTAATACTGATGGTAAAGGCAGATATCACTGTTGGCAGATCCTTACAAGACACCCTGACCTGCGTCTCCTGC
Source organism: Thymallus thymallus (assembly GCA_023634145.1). Classification (NCBI taxonomy): domain Eukaryota; kingdom Metazoa; phylum Chordata; class Actinopteri; order Salmoniformes; family Salmonidae; genus Thymallus; species Thymallus thymallus. The sequence goes on from CM042422.1 coordinate 18,283,490, forward strand.
CAATGACTGGGATTTGGGCCTTGTCGAGTGTGTGAAGTACATCCTGTGCTTCCTGCTTGTTGAAGAAAAAATATTTGTCCGATCCGAGGTGTGTGATCGCTGTCCTGATATCCAGAAGCACTTTTTGGTTGTAAGATACGATGGCAGAAACATTATGTAGAAAAATAAGTTACAAATAACTTTAAAAAACACATAATAGCACAATTGGTTAGGCACCCGTAAAACGGCTGCCCTGCCCTGTCCTTTTTCTTGTTCTGAGCTCACCCATTCTCTGAGCTCACTTCCTTTATATGTTCAAATCTCTTTTGGCACTTTGTTACCGTAGCAACAGGTAGTCTACCAGAGGACTATTTCAACCACGTTGTTGTTGTTGTTGTGGTGACTGCTGCGACTCCTGTTGAAATGGAGGTAAATGAGAAGATACCCGACGCAATTGACAACTTCAAAGCTTACCTATAAAGCTCGAGGCCATTACTGAGGATGCGAACAAGCACTTTCAGAGCACTTTCACCACTCATACTTCCAAAACACACTGAACAAAACATACTGAACAAAACATATCAAACCAACTCTGAACAACTTTACCAAGCAGACAAAGCAGAGAGGGCGAGAGGATAAGTGCAATGGAATTGAAACGACTCACTCATCTTGCTGAAGTCGAAAATGGTCAAGTTGCACCAATTCTTTGACTCGCTTTCCTCAAGTAAGCATTTTCATGTTGTTTTTGTTAGAGTTTTCCTGTTGCTAACTATTGAACTACAGCGTGTAAACATCCATTTTGTCACACTCCACTCAACATGATAGTGTGAAAGTAAGATTGGATGAAACATGCACCGGATCTATCCATAATTTACAGGTTGTACAAAGCTTTTGTTTGCTCACGGCCGGTGTTCCGCCGCTTCTTGGTTTGTTTAAAAGCCTGTTTTGTGTTTGGGGTGAACAAAAAGCCTGTCATCTTTGGGGAATATGCCCATCTGCAAGATAAATCACACAGAGACTGAGAACATGTTTAGATGTAAGGATGTTGTGTCAAACATCTCCTCTGACGGAGAGAAGCAAAGATAAGACAAGATATCACTTTGTTACATAAGCACTAAGGTAAAAACAAGGAAGTAACTTATTAAATTACAGCACCTAAAAGGTAGCAGGATCATTAACACTCAACGGATAAGAGCTACTGCAAAACTCTCAAGATGAACATGTAAGTCAATCTTGTAAGTAAGATGTAAGGTGATATATCTCTTCAAACTCAAGGCTCCCTTGATATTGTGTAAAATTCATAGGTGGAGAGAGTGCACAAGTAAGTATCTTGAAAAAGTGTACAGCACAGGAGAGAGTCTTTAAGATGTTCCACCCAAGGAAAGAATAATACAAAAATAAACATTGCTCAATTCTCTCCCTCACTCCATCTGTCTGCCCTTCATCGTCCACTCTCTCCCTCTGTACATTTTCACCTTCTCTCATCAATTATTCCACATTCTACTGCTCTCTCTCTCGTTAGCCTTCACTCCCTTCACTCCCTCCACCTGTCCTCTCTTCCCCCTTCTCCTCCCATCTTAATCTCCCTCCATTAGCATTTCTCTCTCTCTCTCTCTCTTTCTCTCTCTCTCTCTCTCTCTCTCTCTCTCTCTCTCTCTCTCTCTCTCTCTCATTTTATTTTTACTCTCTCAGCTTGAGTATCAAATTCACATCTGACATGCTGTGTTACCTTTGGCTGTAAGAGACCAATGTGATTACCCGGAGCTCTATCCTCCTATATCCACTAAGCCACTAACGTCTTCAATCACAGTGTGTCCCCTCACCGTTTCTCGAGATGGAGAAAGGAAGGAGGAGTGAGAAGATTAACATTCCAAACAGCCATTTTTATTACGAGAGACGGATCTATAAATATTGCATGGCCTCACACTGTTCTGTAAATGACATGGAAGGAGGAAAGGAGGGGAAGGGGGGGGTGAGGTTGAGAGAAAAGTCAAAGCTAACAAAATATTCATGTTTATTAACTTAATATGACTGAACGTGGGGAATGAGGTACTAATGTATTCTGGGTAGTGAGAGTTTGAAAGGGCAAACTGTCTTTCTCTATTTGGACAGCGACAGTTATGAAAGTGAAATCCTCTTTGGTACAGTGAAGCCTGGTTTAAGTCCAATCAAATGTGTGACTTTGTTATAGGAAGCCTTGATAGTATATAAAATATTTTTTCATTTCAAAGCAATAGAGCTAGCACTGAAATGAAATGCGTGTCCACTGTCCACTGTAACTTTCACTACGTCATTTTTTGTTGTAAAATAAGTGCAGTATCAATGGTACTGTAATCATTTTCAATGATTACTCCAGGTTCTTAATTAACCAAGTGCAGTCCCTGCATTGATGAGTTAGCTTGTACTAATGTTTGATTATGTGGATAAACCTGCTCCTATGAACCAGTTACTGTATTCCAGTGTGTTTAATCATAACAAAATATATATATACTACTAATGTACTAATAATAGAATACTCCACTTCCAAATGTATTGTGGTGTAATTACTTTACACTAACATTGACAATGGCATTGTATTATTTCATAAGTACTAACCTCTCTGCTAAAATTAGTAACTATTCAAACAGGGCGGCAGGTAGAGTAGTGGTTAGAGCATTGGGCCATTAACCGAAAGGTTGCTGGTTCTAATATCCGGGGTTCAGACTCATCATTAAGCTTGAGGCCCTAGGTCTGAACCCTGCCCTGTGCAACTGGGTCCTGGACTTCCAGGTGGTGTAGGCAGGAAACAACCCACTTTGCTGATCCTCAACACTGGGCCCCACAAGGGTGTGTACTCAGCCCCCTCCTGTACTTCCTATTCACCCATGACTGCATAGCCAAGCACGCCTACAACTCAATTATCAAGTTGCAGACGACACAGCAATAGTAGGCTTGATTACCAACAATGATGAGACAGCCTACAGGGAGGACGTGAGGGCTCTGGGAGTGTTGTGCCAGGGAAACAACTTCTTACTCAATGTCAAAAAAACAAAGGAGATGATTGTGGACTTCAAGAAATAGCAGAAGGTGAACCCCCCATCCACATCGACAGGACCGCAGTGGAGAAGGTGGAAAACTTCAAGGTCCTTGGTGTACACATTGCTGAAATGGTCCACCCACAGAGCCTCTTCAACCTCAGGAGGCTAAAGAAATTTGGCTTAACACCTAAAACCCTCACAAACTTTTACAGATGAAAAATTGAAAGCATCCTGTCGAGCTGTATTACCGCCTGGTACGGCAACTGCACCGCCCACAACCGCAAGGCTCTCCAGAGGGTGGTGCGGTCCGCCCAACGCATTACTGGAGGCAAACTACCCGTCCTCCAGGACACCTACAGCACCCGATGTCACAGGAAGGCCAAAAAGATCATCAAGGACATCAACCACCCGAGCCACTGCCTATTATTCAGAAGGCAATCAATAGTACAGGTGCATCAAAGCTGGGACCAAGAGACTGAAAAACAGCTTTTACCTCAAGGTCATCAGACAGTTAAACAGCCACCACTAACACATTAGAGGTGGCTGCCTAGAGGCACAGACTAGAAATCAATGATCACTTTAAGGTATGGAACACTAGCCACTTTAATAATGTTTATAACATTTACATATCTGGCATCGCTCATCTCATATGTATATACTGTATTCTATACTATCCTTTGGTATCACAGTCATTTAATAATGTTTACATATCTTGCGTTCCCCATCTCATTTGTATATACTGTATTCAATACTCTTCTACTGCATCTTAGTCCATGCCGCTAGTCCTTATGTATATAGGCCTAATACATTCTTGCACATTTTTGCACTACTCATCTCATATGTCTAACTGTACGCTATACTATTCTCGGTATCTTAGTCACCTAATCACCTCCTTTGGCCGACATTGCTCCAGTTCTCTGCTGCCAATGACTGGAACGAATTGCAAAAATCATTGAAGCTGGAGACTACCATCTCCCTCAGTAACTCTGACATCAGCTGTCAGAGCAGCTTTCCGATCACTGCACCTCTATACAGCCCATCTGTAAATAGCCTACCCTAATACCTCATCCCCATATTGTTATTTTTTCTCATTTGCATTCCAGTATCTCTATTTGCACATCATCATCTGCACATCTATCACTCCAGTGTTAATGCTAAATTGTAATTATTTCGCCACTATGGCCTATTTATTGCCTTACCTCCCTAATCTTACTACATCTCCACACACTGTACATAGATTTTCTATTGTTTTATTGACTGTACGTTTGTTTATCCCATGTGTAACTTTGTGTTGTTGTTGTTTTTGTTGTTGTTTTTGTTGTTGTTGTTGTTAATGTTGTTTTTGTTGCACTGCTTAGCTTTATCTTGGCCAGGTCACAGTTTGTTCTCAACTGGCCTACCTGGTTAAATAGGAAGGGAGAGGAGAGGAGAGGAGAGGAGAGGAGAGGAGGGGGGGGGGGGGGGAGAGGAGGGGAGGGGAGGGGAGAGGAGAGGAGAGGAGAGGAGAGGAGAGGAGAGGAGAGGAGAGGAGAGGAGAGGAGAGGAGAGGAGAGGAGAGGAGAGGAGAGGAGAGGAGAGGAGAGGAGAGGAGAGGAGAGGAGAGGAGAGGAGAGGAGAGGAGGGGAGGGGAGGGGAGGGGAGGGGAGGGGAGGGGAGGGGAGGGGACACCTGACACCTGTGCAATGGGTATGAGGTCACTACAGCGATCCACTACTTTTGCCCGAGGACTTTGCTTAATCATCACGCACACTTAAACACACACACAAACACACACACAAACACACACACAAACACACACACAAACACACGCACAAACACACACACAAACACACACACAAACACACACACATACAAACACACACACAAACGCACACACACACGCACAAACGCACGCACAAACACACACACAAACACACAGTTGATATCTGGGATGTAATGAAAACAACGCACCTCTGGAACACATATGAAAACAATTACGCCTGCTTACGCAGCAAAAGACAGAAGAGTACTTACAATGTTCTTCTCTCTCCCCTGTCTCCCTCTATCCTCTCTCTCTCTCCTCCCGTCTCCCTCTATCCTCTCTCTCTCTCACTCTCCCGTCTCCCTCTGTCCTCTCTCACTCTCCCATCTCCCTCTATCCTCTCTCACTCTCCCATCTCCCTCTATCCTCTCACTCTTTCTCTCTTTCTCTCTCCCCATCTCCCTCTATCTTCTCTCTCTCTCCCCATCTCCCTCTATCTTCTCTCTCTCTCCCCCTGTCTCCCTCTATCCTCTTTCTCTCTCCCGTCACCCTCTAGCCTCTCTCTCTCTCTCCTCCGTCTCCCTCTATCCTCTCTCTCTCTCCCCATCTCCCTCTGTCCTCTCTCTCTCTCTCCCCTGTCTCCTTCTATCTTCTCTCTCTCCACGTCTCCCTCTATCCTCTCTCTCTCTTTCTCCTCCCATCTCCCGTTATCCTCTCTCTTCCTCTGTTTCACTTCCTCCCATCCCCATGTAACTCTGTGACGGTGGAAACCAGAGACAGATCCATTACACACTCAGTTATTGATGTGTGTGTGCGTGTGTGCGTGCGTGAGTGTGTGTGAACGCGTGTGTTTGTGCGCGTGCATGTGTGAGTGAGTGTGGACTTCACATAGATGATCTATCTAACTGTATTATGGGGTCTCCTGTCCATTAAGGTGGGGATGATCTACCAACCCTGTCTATCTACATCGGTCTGCCTCTGAAACTGAGAGATACCTTCCTTTCTCTCATACAAGACTGGATTTCCTCTCCATCCATTGTGTATTCCATTCAGTCACAAGTAGTTCTCCTCGTGTCTTCTTGGTGTTCCAACCCTACTCATCACTTGTTAGTGTTCCAACCCTTCTCATGTCTTGTTAGTGTTCCAACCTCCACTGACATGCACTACCACTGAAAGGTTTGACTTAACAATAACCATGACTGAATCAATCAATCTAGCCTCCATACCTTGGGATGTTTAGATGTTTGGTGTATTCCACCTTAGTCTTCAGCGACTTTAAACGTCAATAAATCCGGGAAGACAGAGAGAATAGCTGATATTACTGAGGGCTTTGGTGGTTTCCAACAGTAAAGCCCTGAGACTATACAGACTACAGTACAAGGCCCTGACTTACCAGGGACACAGAGACCCTGGAACTAACCTTGATATTAACTGGGGTAAAATCAATTAGATTCGGCTTTAACTGTTAGCTCTTAAGTTCTTAACTTCAAACGTACAAACTGCAGGTAAACATTCAGTGCAGTGTGATGTAAGGGTAGGGTACAGTGTGCAGTAGGTGTAAAGGGGAAGAGGAAGAAGAGAAAGAGGAAGAGAAAGAGGAGGAGGAGAAGGGGGAGAAAGAGGGGGAGAGGGAGGAAAAGTAAGAGATGGAGATAGATGAAGAGAAAGAGAAGGAGAAAGGAGAGGAATTCTAGGTCAACAGCTACAATACACAGTGGAGGGTAGAACTGGGGGGGACAGAGAGAGACAGATCGTGAGGCAAAAGGTGATTCTTTAAAATGCAATTTTCCTACTCTCTCCCTCTTTCAAAGGCAGCACATTGTGTTCATAAATAAGTCAGGAGGGGGGCCAAGACGACCGCACTCAGCATGCAGTCACACATACTGATAAACACACACACACACACACACACACACACACACACACTAGAGATGTGCACGGTTATTTGAATATCTGAATGGACCTTAGCCTATTTTAATAACACTGAAAAGGTTTTTTCTAAATTAAATTAAAATGTCCATGTGACATTGTTACATACGGTGGCAATGTGTCACCTGGGCATATCAAGGAGATTTGCATGCAATTATGTTATTTAATGTCACAACAATATAGCATATCAGTTAGCAAAACAATTTGATTTTATAAAAGAAAATTGCTTGATCTAATAAAGCATATTAGCTTTCCCATTGTATTGTTACTTTGGTAATATTTTGTTGAGTAAGGCAGCTCCAAAATGCAGCTTTTTCAGCTTCTCTCAGTGCTTACTGTGGTGGAGGGTCACTGTATATGCAGAGAAAGTGCATATACAGTATGTCGTTGATTTTGGCTGTGTGTGTCAACTTCATAGCTAGCACTATTACCACGTCTTCAAGTTAGGCAGCTTAGCTAGCTGAAACATGTCGACAAGCTTAGCTATCTCCTAGCAGATAATTGTAAAACTTTGTGTTATGAAGGAAATGTAGAGACAAAACGAGTGACAAAACAGCTGCAACAATAGAGTGCCAGCCTCTAAACACATGCAAGAGGTGGTCAAACGAGTGATGCTGTTCAAACACACACCAGTTTTAACGTACATCCACACTTAGATAAACACACACACAACAGGTGGGCAACTGTAGATACTCCATTCACAAACACACATAGCATGCAGGATAATGTAGAGGAGCACTAATTAATATTCAATACACATACAGTGTATACATAACTGCCACACACCCTCATTCACACAGGGACGACAGACACTGTAGGAGGACTATAATTGTTGCCTGACTTAAATTGTATGGACGATTTTGTTGTTTTTGTTTTAATTGATCCAGGTTTCTTGCAGGAAAAGTATTTCCAATTAAACTATCACATCACTAGTCTAATCCTTCTATAAGCATCCATATGATTACTTCAGCTGTAATCTCCAATTACATCAGAAATGAAAGAAGTAATCTGAGGTAAGGGAACACCATCTGCCATCCATTGTTGTTTTGGTCGAATTTTGAAAAACACTACCAATATGCTATTTGTATAGCATATGCGGCGATTCAGTTTTGAAGCTGAACTAAACATCGGCAAACGTCGTCTGCAGGGGAACGATGACAGAGGCTAGTCGTCTGGGTTCACACAGCAAGCCAAGCTAATGCCATTTGAAAAAGTGTCCCTCTCGCCCCCAAAAGGGACTTGGGGAGCTCTGTGAAAAGTTCAGCCATCTTATTTCTGGTTACCATCTCTACCCGAACCCTCATTTGACAGCTGCTACTAAGGCCTAGAATCAAGTCTGCTTCCTCCTTCCTTTATTGTCATCAGTGAGACTTTCCTTCTGTGCCTCAGTGCACATTGACGCTCACAGAGCAACAGAGCACCAGAACACTTGTCTTCTCCAGCCTGCTGTGGGATCAAAAGCGCTTTCATCCCGTCTCTATGTGGCCCTGATAACTGTCTAGGAAACCCAGTGATAATGACAGCCAAAATACTCAAACTTGGTTCTGTTTTTTTATAAATCATGACTTTGAGTTTGGATTTTCTCTATCGGGGAACTATGCGTTATGAGACATCATCGGCGTATCTTCACAGAAGGATTGAGTCATTCATGGCAGATCCCTAACGCCACACTTTTCACGCCATTCACGCTCTTGAGGTTTAATGCCACAGCATCTCAATCGGGTTGAGGTCAGGACTCTGACTGGGCAACTACAGAACTGTTATTTTCTTCTGTTGAAGCCACTGTGTTGTTGATTTACTCCTGTGTTTTGGGTCGTTGTCCTGTTGCATAACCCAACTTCTGTTGAGCTTCAATTGGCAGACAGATAGCCTTACATTCTCCTGCAAAATGTCTTGATAAACTTGGGAATTCATTTTTCTGTCGATGATAGCAAGCTGTCCAGGCCCTGAGGCAGGAAAGCAGCCCCAAAGCCTGTGATGCTCCCTGCACCATACTTTACAGTTGAGATTAGGTCTTGATGTTGGTGTGCTGTGCCTTTTTTTTTCCACACATAGTGTTGTGTGTTCCTTCCAAACAACTCAACCTAGTTTCATCTGTCCACAGAATATTTTGTCAGTAGCGCTGTGGAACATCCAGGTGCTCTTTTGCGAACTTCAGACGTGCAGCAATGTTTTTTTGGGACAGCAGTGGCTTCTTCCGTGGTGTCCTCCCATGAACACCATTCCTGTTTAGTGTTTTACGTATCGTAGACTCGTCAACAGAGATGTTAGCATGTTCCAGAGATTTATGTAAGTCTTTAGCTGACACTCTAGGGTTCTTATTAACCTCAATGAGCATTCTGCACAGGGCTCTTGAAGTCATCTTTTCAGGACGGCCACTCCTAGGGAGAGTAGAAATAATGCTGAACTTTCCATTCATAGACAATTATAGAGTCCATTAAGCCTGACAATAATGGATGGCATGATGCCTCTCTCTCCAAATTCAATTCAATTCAATTGAATTTAAGGGCTTTATTGGCATGGGAAACATATGTTAACATTGACAAAGCAAGTGAAGTAAGTAATAAACAAAAGAAACAATAAAGAAATGAACAGTAACCATTACACTCAGATGTCATATTGTGTTTATATACAGTGTTGCAATGATGTGCAAATAGTTAAAGTACTAAGGGGAAGATAAATAAACGTAAATATGGGTTGTTTTTACAATGGTGCTTCACTAGTTGCTGTGATGGCCTCATGGGGTGTTTTTGGCTCTTTGTCTGGTTTCTCTGTGGTTTCTTCTGTTTTTAATTTATTTTTTTCTATATGGCAATCAATAGCAAGGATCCTCAATCAACGTAGACAAACTGATCGTGATATATAATCATGTAGTACATAACAAACTCACTTGGGTTATCATGGCTTTGAGGCGAGCCTTGCCTTTCGTTTTCAAAGTGGTTGACAGGAGCGAAACGGCCACCTTTTACCGAGATGTGCTCGGCATGAAGATTTTGCGTCACAAAGAGTTTGAAGAGGGATGTAAGACAACTTATAATGGCCCTGATGATGGAACATGGAGCAAGACAATGGTCGGCTTTGGGCCAGAGGATGATCACTTTGTGTCTGAACTGACCTACAATTGTGGAGTGGGAAAATATCGCCAAGGCAATGACTTCCTGGGTCTGACTCTACAGTCTAGCCAGGCTGTCAGCAATGCTAAGCGGCTTGGTTGGCCCCTCACTGAGGTTGGAAAGGCCCTCTATCTGGCTGAGGCCCCAGGAGCTTATCGCTTCAACCTGGTGGACAAAGAACAGCCTCCCAATGATCTTGGACAGAAGGTGTGTCTGGCAGGGTCTGACCTGCAGGAATCAACACACTACTGGTCCTCCCTTCTGGGGATGAAGGTGAAAGAGAGAAATGAGGAGAAGAACACTGTGCTGATGGGATTGGCAGACAGTCAGTGTAAACTAGAGCTTCACAACATTGTTGGGACAGTAAATCATGGGACAGCCTTCGGGTGGGTATCATTCTCCTGTCAACGTGAGCAGTTGGCAGATCTTGAAGCCCTGATGACAAAAGAAAACCATACAATCCTTACTCTCTTGGTTAGCCTGGACATTCCTGGAAGGCTACAGTAGAAGGAGTCATGTTGAGTGATCCAGATGCCCATGAGATCTGATTTGTTGTTTGAGTGTTTATTGTGTTGTCGGTTCCCAGACCTCTGGTGCGATTTTAATGATAACACATTAATTTAGTAATGTTAACAAACATGGACCATGAGCCTTAGTGGAGAAGGAGGGAGGAGAAGGGAGAGGAGGAAAGATGGATTGGATGCAGGTTTGTTGAATGGGGTGGAGTCAATGGGGGGCAGGGTGACTGTGCCTATGCATCCTAGCTATAATTAACTTGAGTTACATCTGATTCTTTCTCATTCTCTTTCCCACCCTCCCTCTTTCTCTCCCTCCTTCTGTTCTTCCCCCATCTCCTCCCTCCTTACGTTCTTCCCCATCTCCTCTCTCTCTTCCCCATCTGCTCTCTCTCCCCCATCTCCTTTCTCTCTCTTCCCCCATCTCATCTCCTCTCTCTCCCCCATCTCATCTCTCTTCCCCCATCTCCTCTCTCTCTCTCCCCCCATCTCCTCTCTCTCCCCCATCTCCTCTCTTTTCCCCATCTCCTCTCTCTCTTCCCCCATCTACTCTCTCTCTCCACTCTCTCCTCTCTCTCACTCCCCCATCTCCTCTCTCTCCTCTCTCTCTCCCCCATCTCCTCTCTCTCTCCATCTCCTCTCTCTCCTCTCTCTCTCTCCCCCATCTCCTCTCTCTCTTCCCCATCTCCTCTCTCTCTCTCATCTCTCTAATATCTCTCTCTCCCCCATCTCCTCTCTCTCTCCCCCATCTCCTCTCTCTCCCCATCTCCTCTCTCTTTCCCCATTTCCTCTCTCTCCTCTCTCTCTCTTCCCCCATCTCCTCTCTCTCTCTCTCCCCCATCTCCTCTGTCTCGTCCCTATCTCCTCTCTCTCTTCACTGTTCATGTTTGAAGACAGGCTTATTTCCAGGCAGCCGTGGCTCGGGGGCTTTCCTTCCGACAGTCCCGGGTTAGGGTTAGGGCCTTCCGACAGTCCCGGGCTGCATGCAATCTGCAATGCCTCAGTTTAATTGCGGAGAGAATTCCTCTGTAGAACATTTAAGATGATGGAGAGGGGCTGTGGCGTTCCTCTGATGTTCCCGCTTCCATGTCGCCGGCGTTCCGGCAGCGGGCATTTATCAAAACCCTAATGGGCCAAATTGGGGTTTGCCGTGTCTCCCGTCTGTTGTTTCTGCCCAGACGAAGGCTAATTAAAATCGAATAAGTCTAATTGTGTCCTTGGCAAGACACCTTTACTCAAAGAGCGAGTGTGATGTTCCCTGGTTATCTGCATATGCTTTGCAGCAACTTGTATGACTTGTAACAGCCTATAGGTAAATATAATGACCGTTGGCAACAACTGCAATAGCTAGCAGTGCTATCAGAATTTCAATTGATAACTCATACTTGAGGATATGCCAAGTAACATTATCCTTTAATGATGTATGATATGTCAATCATATAATGTACTTTGTGCTAGAAGATTTGAACAGACCCCATATTTACTGGATGTTTTCTTGTCCATAGGAAAGTATCCATGAAAGTAATAATGAGTTCTGGTTGATACAGAAGGCATTTGCTTGGTAACTGTCGACAGTCCAATTGTCATCCGTCTGACATTAATTAATCACAGGTCCCCTAGCCCGTCAATTAAATTACTATCAAGATGGCAACAGTGGAGAGGGTTATCCCATTCACCATATATGGTTGTGATTTATGACACATTTTTGAAGGGAATCGTTATAGGAAGCTAATATTATGCAACTTCTTGTTAGGAGTCCCATAGTGAATGCTTTAGACGAGTTCTGAAACACTAGGAGGGAGAGGCTGAGATAGGATGTTTATTTCATATTAATTGATGTTTATTTTCCCCAGCGTTGAACGCTGGCTGCTGGACTGTGTGTATGTGTGTCTGAGTGTGTGTGTGTTTCTCTGTGTGTGTCTCTGTGTGTGTGTTTCTCTGTGTGTGTCTCTGTGTGTGTGTTTGTGTGTGTGTGTGTGTGTGTGGCATTCTTTTTAAATCTGAGACCAAACAAGAAGAATCGATATGGTAAGGGATGGGATGGGATCCTGATGCACGGCTAAACTGGCGTCAGCATTTTTCCCCATGCAGGTGACAGTGACATGCATGCCCCCGAAATCAATCAATTAATGAATAGATGGGGCAGAACTTCTACCTTAGACCACCTGTCAATCAAAGTATGTCATGTCTGACATAACCTAGCAAGGCTAGTTAGCATCTCTTGTTAGAATGACTTCAGTTGGCCTGTGAGTAGGGCTAGGATTTTGTCCTTATCACATGACCTGTTTAGGACAAACAAAGGGCCGAAGTTTCAGGTTGTCTAGATGGGATACAGCTTTTGTCCACATTGACTTTTCGTAGCAGGTTAGGAGAACGTACGCAGTTAGGAAAATGGTTAGGGTTAGCTAAAATGCATAAGAAATTTGACAACGTCAATTTGACAAAAGCTGTAACCCATATAGACATGACCCTAGTTTCATTACTAAGGCCCAGAGATTTTACTGGTCAGGTCACATGGTCAGGAACTCCTGGAAATCTGTGAAGGCCTGCGCCTATCTGTGAAGGCCAGTGAAGATCCCCTCCAGCAGCTAACCTAACCATAGACTAATTCACATCTCTTTCAGATACACAGAGACAGTCTCAGGCACGGACTCACTCTCTGACAGCCAAAAGACTCAAACTTGGTTCTGTTTTTATATCAATCATGACTTTGAGTTTGGATATATATATATATATCAGGGATATATACGTTATGAGACACCATCGGCATATCTTCACGGAAGGATTGAGTCATTCGTGGCAGATCTCTAATGCCTGAGACGAGACACACTCTTTTCACGCCATTTCGCCCGGTGGGCGGTGCTATACACCATGGTGGACATACATGTCATATGAGTGCACACAGAGTCGAGAACAAGCCAGCACTCGCTCATGTCCAGATTGTGTAATCTATTCAATAAACCTTTAAGCCATAGAGTACTGATTGGCTAAGCCTAACTACAGTAATGGATGTTACTGTTTCATCAAGGAGCCACAAAGATGAAGTAATCAAATGTGATAGCTGAATTCACGTTATGTTTGCTATTTCATGCAGCCACAAATGTTTTTTTTTTATTTCATGTTGAGATATCATTCAAACAAAGTAATGAGACTGGGTGTGTAAGTACGCCTCTAGGATAAATTGGCCTCATGTGTAGGCCCTCAAACTAAATAAATAAGACCAAGGACATCCATAATCCATCAGATTTAGAGTTTTTAATGAAGCCAGCAACACAAATAATGAATCTCAGTAATTGCCATTATACAGGTAGCATTGCATGTTGACTAACCAATCACAGTGAAATTAGATTTAATCTAGTCACGATCAGTTTCATATACACTGAACAAGTGTTGGTCCCATGTTTCATGAAATAAAAGATCCCAGGAATGTTCCAAACGCACAAAAAGTATATTTCTCTAAAATGTTGTGCACAAATTTGTTTACATCCCTGTTAGTGATCATTTCTACTTTGCCAAGATAGTCCATCCACCTGACAACAAGCTGATTAAACAACATGATCATTACACAGGTGCACCTTGTGCTGGTGACAATACAAGTCTGCTCTAAAATGTGCAGTTTTGTCACACAACACAATGCCACAGATGTCTCAAGTTTTGAGGGAGCGTGCAATTGGCATGCTAACTACAGGAATGTCCACCAGAGCTGTTGCCAGAGAATTGAATGTTCATTCTCTACCATAAGCCACCTCCAACGTCGTTGCAGAGAATTTGGCAGTGTGTCCAACCGGCCTCACAACCGTAGACCACGTGTAACCACGCCAGCCCAGGACCTCCACATCCGGCTTCTTCACCTGCGGGAACGTCTGAGTATTTCTGTTTGTAATAAAGCCCTTTTGTGGTGAAAAACTCATTCTGATTGGCAGGACCTGCCTCCCCAGTGGTTGGGTCTATGCCCTACCAGGCCCACCCATGGCTCCTCCCCTGCCCAGTCATGTGAAATCAATAGATTAGGGCCTAATTCATTTATTTTAATTGACTGATTTCCTTATATGAACTGTATTTTTGTACAATATACTTTTTCCATACATTTTCCCTGACACCCAAAAGTACTTGTTACATTTTGAATGCTTAGCAGGACAGGAAAATGGTCCAATTCACACACTTATCAAGAGAACGTCACCCCTACTGCCTCTGATCTGGTGGACTCACTAAACACACATGCTTCATTGGGAAATAATTGTCTAAGTGTTGGAGTGTGCCCCTGGCTGGTTTCCTTAAAGGAAAATTCCACCCCAACACTATATGTTTAATTAGTCCATTGTTGACATAGTCCCAAAAGGGATTTGAACCCATGCCACCACAACACAACACACTCCAGAAGCAACACCCAGTTCTGTGTCCGGGAGAAGAGTACTTCAGGTCTCAGGAATAACTGCTAACTCACTCATCCTAAAACATCACACAGTAGTGAGTACTACTGATTAAGAGCACTGACCAGCGTAGGATCCACAGGAGACTATAACACAATAGGTTCATTATGCATTATGACATGTTGCGTATCCATTCTGCAGACTACGCCAGCAGGGTTTATATTTAACATCACAATGGTGTGCTAAGCCAACCACAACACACACACACACACTGCACTACATACACACACATATACACACACATATACACACACACACACACACACACACACAAACACAGATACAAGCACGAACACACATATTGCACACACACACACACACACACACACACACACACACACACACACACACACACACACACACTGTCTCGACGTACAAGCTATGTAGATGCTTTCTGTATCCCATCAATTATTTAATCCTTATTACACACGCCAACATACTCCATTGTCTTACCACAGTCTGGGCGTCCACACATCATTGTCTACCAAACCCATTACAAGTCAAGGTATTGTAAAGGGGTTGAATTGCTACTCACGGAATGCCTCTTAAGCATGTTAAGCTATGATCCATTGGGTTAGAGTTAGGAAAGCTGGCCAAAGAGTGAAGCCAAGAACTTGTGCCAACAACAATAGGCAGACCTGAAGACGCTTGGCTACAGCTGGAGCCAAAGATGGAATAGGAACGCATAGAAGATGAGCAAAAGCAAGGGGACATGCTATAAGTAGCGATTTATGGGCCAATGCTACAACAATGTGGTGAAGTCTACGTACACAGGAAGATAGAATAAATAGCCAGATGCTATGATCTGCCCCAAATGGCCAAATGGTTCTATGCTAAACTGACAGAGGGCTGATTGAATTAAATGATTGTGCCCTGGTGTTCTAACGGCTGTAAACACACACAATCAACTGCTCATCAGTGTGTGTGTATACGTGTGTGTGTGTGTGTGTGTGTGTGTGTGTGTGTGTGTGTGTGTGTGTGTGTGTGTGTGTGTGTGTGTGTGTGTGTGTGTGTGTGTGTGTGTGTGTGTGTGTGTGTGTGTGTGTGTGTGTGTGTGTGTGTGTGTGTGTGTGTGTAAGAAAGGCAAGTCTATATTGCCTCTCCACAGGCTCTGTGGGCCCTTGATTGATGGACGGGACCGACAGCCATGAAATATTCCTAGATTTACACTGTGACTGATAAAGCGATCATCTCCCCATCCACAGGCCTGATGTAAATCCAGCAGGCCCCACTGCAGACTGACAGCCTGCCTAGCCAGGAAAGGAGGAGAGGGGCGGGGGAAAATAAAGACAGGATGGGTAGAAGAAGAGGAGGAGAGAGAGAGAGAGGAAATAAAACAACTATTTCTTTATCGATATACATTGAGGTTCCTCCACTCAGACTGTTCACTCCAAGTAAACAAAGAAAGTAAATGCTTCTTGTTCCATTCCCACAGGCAGGGGCATTGTCGGAAAGAAAACCTACCGGGCCCCTAACATAGAAATCAGAATGTTTCAGATTAAAATAACGTACTGAACAATATGTGTTATTAAATATACTAACTAGAAGCTTCTGCTGCTCTACACTACAATTGTGCAGATTCTAGTCTTCACCCTCATCCTTTGCCTGTATTAACAGTATTGCAAACATTTGTGGTTCCTAATGTTAACAAAAGCTGTCTTGTGTCATGAGATTTTTATGCTTTATTAGAAATAATTACACAATTGGTTACTTATTTTTTTATATATGGTATTGTAGTCAGTTTTAATGAAGAAATTACCAAGTAACCATGTACCTACAGAGAACAAGCATCTGTGAAACTGCAACTGTAGTGTCAAGACATTATTACTGAGTAAGTTCAACAGGAGATAAACCATAGCAGAAAATATTCTGGAACAGTATTGAGCCCATCCCCGGGCTGGCTTGGGTAGAACAGGTTAAGGCATTTGTCCTTGTGTTTGTTCACTGTAAACAAAACTCAGAGGTTACACTGCACCAAGAGCCCAGCGTCGAGCCTTCTTGTGAGCAAACTCATTTATAATGTCTTTAAAGTTTAATTTTCTAGCTAACTGGTTTTCAATTAAAAGGATGGCAAGGCTGTTCAACCTGTCTTGGCACATTGTAGATCTTAGATAGTTCTTTATAAGTTACAGCTTACTGGAGGCACGTTCACCTCCAGCAACTGTTACAGGCATTGTACAGAAGATTCGCAGTGCAATGCACACCTCTCCAAAAATGCTCTGTAGCTGCATCTTGTGGATGGCATTTAGGATCTCTACAGGAGAAAGACCATCTGAAAAAGTGGCACCATATATCGTCTTTAGACATTGCACTTCATTTTCAAATCCATCTGTGAGCTCTTTGGAGTACTTGTTTCTCAATTTGTGGCAAGATACACAAATTTAGTTTTTAGTCATTTTCCTAAATGTAAGTATTGGTATTTGCATATAGCTGAAATCGTGTGGAAACGCATGGCCAAATTACTGATTGTACTATCCAGAGCCACATAAAACACTGTGTTGCGAAATCCAGTGTCTGACTTCTGTTCATTTGCTATGTCATCTTCAGTCTCATCAGGGAAACGTTTCCTTTTTTTCTGGCGGCTCCTCTGTTCACTGTGAAACTGAGTAGTTACACCCATTTAATTTGCCACCATGGAGGCTTCTGCCAGAAGAGCATCCCATTGATTAAGTAGAGCCTGTATTTCTTCCTGTAGAGCCTTAATGTGAGCTGCTTCAGTGTCCAGAGAAATATTTCCTGACTGAAGAATTAGGCTTATATTCTCAATACACTCCAAAACCTTTACCCAGAAAGTGAGCAGGAAGATTGCCTTGTAAGACATGAAGTAGATTTTCAGACCTTTTGCCTTCGTTTGTCAGGCTGCAAGTAGCAAGAAGCATGTCAAGGGCCTTGATAAATGGTAAATGAGTTGCCACTGGTCGGACCGCAGCAATACGCGCACTCCATCACGTGTCTGAAAGGCGGTTAAGATTGCAGCCAGTCTTTTCCTTGAGAATGGCCCATCGCTCTGGGCTGGCACTGAACAGATTGTAAAGACGATTCACACAGCCAAAAAAGGTTGATACTTCTGGGCTTCATGTATACCCACAAGATTAAGAGTATGGGAGGCACAAGGTGAGTATGTGGCCAGTGGATTCTTTTGCAGTATGTGTGCTTGAACTCCCTTTCCCTGACATATTTGCACCATTATCATAGCCTTGACCATGGCAATCTGCTATGTCAATACCATGCCCTTCCAATGCACTCAAAATCATTTCAGAAATGTCACTGCCTGTCTTCCTAGCAAAGTCTTTAAATTCAAGAAAACGTTCAATTATTTCCCATTCACCTGTTCCCTGAACTTTATCTTTGTGTACATATCTCACCAATAATACATTTTGCTCAGTATGGGAAATGTCTGGAGTTGCATCACATATAATCCAGTAATAGACTGCATCTTCTCTTTCATAAAGTATTGTTTTTAAAACCCTTTTGACCACATATTCCTATGAACTGGTTTTGTCTCTCTGGGCTGAGGTAATGAGTCAGTCATTTTGTCTCTCAGGGCTGAGGTAATGAGTCAGTCGTTTTGTCTCTCAGGGCTGAGGTAATGAGTCAGTCGTTTTGTCTCTCAGGGCTGAGGTAATGAGTCAGTCGTTTTGTCTCTCAGGGCTGAGGTAATGAGTCAGTCGTTTTGTCTCTCAGGGCTGAGGTAATGAGTCAGTCGTTTTGTCTCTCAGGCCTGAGGTAATGAGTCAGTCGTGCTCCTTTCTTTTTGTCCCTGACTTTCTGTAAGTGCTCACGTAATAGCGGGTCATAATTTGACAACAGTTCAACTAGGCCTAAGTAATGTCCATTATGCACATCATCAAGATTGAGTGATTTCCCCCACAATGGCAGATTCCTAGATGCTAAGTACAGTGTCACATCCAAAATCATTTCTAGAAGTGCTCTGTTTTTATAAATTTCTGACTGGATTTGTTTCTGCAGCTGACTGTCTATACCTGTAGCTGTTTTTACGGTATGCTGCTAATTTTTTCATTTCCAGTAACAGTTATTGTTACTAGTTCATGCTCTGCTAGTTTGTCATACATTCTCCGGCCATTTCATTGATGATATCTTATAGCCATCCTTACTAGTCAGAGAACTGGGTGATGTTTACTTTGCTCATGAGAAAAAAGAACACATGGAATGCAATATAATGCCTTTACACTCTTACTGTAAATAAGCCAGTCTCTCTGCACATTTTCTCTTCCGTTTGCTGACTTACTGTACTGTAAATAGTTGGGGAATGGCTTGCCTTCTGAGTCTGGGGGCATGATTTTATACAGTTCTGTCTCCTCACCACACCTGTTGGCTAGTCTGCCAACAATAGCTTCTCTTTCATGGTCTTGTACTTTCTCTGGCCACAGTGCTGGATCATCTAAAACCTCATCTTCCTCACTTTGAATCTGTCCATACTCTTCCTTTCCCTGTTTACTTGCTTGTTCAATCTCTTCTGTCACTCCTTCACTGGCACTGCTGCTACTCTTTAACTCCTCTTCCTCCTCCCTGCTCTCCTCTGCATCAGAGTCTGTCTGACAGCTTCCTGCTGAGATTCTGCCTACCTGGGGCTCCCTAGGCATTAGGAAGTGAGTAAACAAAGGGAATTTTAGGTTTAATGTTCGCTTCTACAAAGGTTACCATACTAAAAATCCACTACTGAAAGAAATTGTTTTTTTAATAGTACAGTCGTGGCCAAAAGTTTTGAGAATGACACAGGTATTGGTCTCCACAAAGTTTGCTGCTTCAGTGTTCTTAGATCTTTATGTCATTAGTTAGTATGGTACACTGAAGTATAATTATAAGTGTCAAAGGCTTTCATTGACAATGACATTCAGTTTTGTGCAAAGAGTCAATATTTGCAGTGTTGGCCCTTCTTTTTCAAGACCTCTGCAATCTGCCCTGGCATGCTGTCAATTAACTTCTGGGCCACATCCTGACTGATGGCAGGCCATTCTTGCATAATCAATGCTTGGAGTTTGTCAGAAGTTGTGGGTTTTTGTTTGTCCACCCGCCTCTTGAGGATCGACCACAAGTTCTCAATGGGATTAAGGTCTGGGGAGTTTCCTGGCCATGGACCCAAAATGTCGATGTTTTGTTCTCCGAGCCTCTTAGTTATCACTTTTCCCTTTTGGCAAGGTGCTCCATCATGCTGAAAAAGGCATTTGTTCTTGGCTGGTTGGGAGAAGTTTCTCTCAGAGGATGTGTTGGTACCGTTCTTTATTCATGGCTGTGTTCTTAGGCAAAATTGTGAGTGAGCCCACTCCCTTGGCTGAGAAGCAACCCCACACATGAATGGTCTCAGGATGCTTTACTGTTGGCATGACACAGGACTGATGGTAGCGCTCAACCTTGTCTTCTCCGGACAAGGTGTTTTCCGGATGGCCCAAACAATCGGAAAGGGGATTCATCAGAGAAAATTACTCTACCCCAGTCTTCAGCAGTCTAATCCCTTTTCCTTTTGCAGAATATCAGTCTGTCCCTGATGTTGGCTTCTTTGCTGCCCTTCTTGACACCAGGCCATCCTCCAAAAGTCTTCGCCTCACTGTGCGTGCAGATGCACTCACACCTGCCTGCTGCCATTCCTGAGCAAGCTCTGCACTGGTGGTGCCCCGATCACGCAGCTGAATCAACTTTAGGAGACGGTCCTGGCGCTTGCTGGACTTTCTTGGGCGCCCTGACGCCTTCTTCACAACAATTGAACCTCTCTCCTTGAAGATCCGATAAATGGTTGATTTAGGTGCAATCTTACCAGCAGCAATATCCTTGCCTGTGAAGCCCTTTTTGTGCAAAGCAATGATGACGGCACGTGTTTCCTTGCAGGTAACCATGGTTGACAGAGGAAGAACAATGATTTCAAGCACCACCTTCCTTTTAAAGCTTCCAGTCTGTTATTCTGACTCAATCAGCATGACAGAGTGATCTCCAGCCTTGTCCTCGTCAACACTCTCAATTGTGTTAACGAGACAATCACTGACATGATGGCAGCTGGTCCTTTTGTAGCAGGGCTGAAATGCAGTGGAAATGTTTTTGGGGGATTAAGTTCATTTTCATGGAAAAGAGGGACTTTGCAATTAATTGCAATTCATCTGATCACTCATGACATTCTGGAGTATGTGCAAATTGCCATCGTCAATACTGAGGCAGCAAACTTTGTGGAGACCAATACTTGTGTCATTCTCAAAACTTTTGGCCACGGCTGTATACATATCAAATAGAATAGGTATATTAAGTGTGTCTAAGTCATCATGTGCCTAACTTTACGATTTAAAAATGGTCTAGTTATGCTGCTTCTGCTACAAAACAACTGCCTCACCTCCAAGGTCCGGTGTTTCAACTTCATGTAGTAGACACACGTTGGGATCTTTGTCTACAGCAGAAGTAGTAGTACAATCTACAGTATGGATAGGTAGGCTACATGTTAGGTTTTAATTTTAGTCTAGCTAGCTAACAAATTTCACGCAAGTATTGGGGAATACAGATATAATAATATCTAAATAATAGCTAAATAGCTAGCCAATTCTGGTAGTGGTAGTTCATCATCATCATGTTAATAATTACTGCTCTGACCGAGTGAGTCCACAGTAGGCAGCTACCTGTAGCTAGCAGGCTTACAAGCTAGCTACATTTTTTCACTCCTTAATGACGCTCACACACACACACACAGAGACACACACACACACACACACACACAAATCACATACACATGTCGGAGTGGTATTGACTAAAATACAGTAAAATATAATACAATATATACATATGAGATGAGTAAAGCAAGATATGTAAACATTATTAAAGTGACTAGTGTTCAATTATTAAATTGGCCAGTGATTTCAATGTAAATAGGGCAGCAGCCTCTATCTAAGGTGAAGGGTTACGTAACCGGGTGGTAGCCGGCTAGTGATGGCTATTTAACAGTCTGAAGGCCTTGAGATAGAAGCTGTTTTTCAGTCTCTCGGTCCCAGCTTTGATTCACCTGTCCTGACATCACCATCTGGATGAAAGCGGGGTGAACAGGCAGTGGCTCGGGTGGTTGTTGTCCTTGATGATCTTTTTGGCCTTCCTGTGACATCGGGTGCTGTAGGTGTCCAGGAGGGCAGATATTTTGCCCCGGTTGATGCGTTGGGCAAACTGAACCACCCTCTGGAGAGCCCTGCGTTTGCGAGCGGTGCAGTTGCCGTAGCAGGCTGTGATACAGCCCGACTGGATGCACTCAATAGCGCATCAGTAAAAGTTGCGCCTTATTCTTCATCACACTGTCTGTGTGGGTGGACCATTTCAGATTGTCAGTGATGTGTACACCTATGAACTTGAAGCTCTCCACCTTCTCCACTTCGGTCCGGTCGATGTGGATAGAGGCGTGCTCCCTCTACTGTTTCCTGAAGTTCACAATCAGCTCACTTAGTTTTGTTGACGTTGAGTGAGAGGTTATTTTCCTGGCACCACTCCGCCAGGGCTCTCACCTCCTCAGTGTAGGCTGTCTCATCGTTGTTGGTAATCAGGCCTACTACTGTTGTGTCGTCTGAAAACCTGATGATTGAGTTGGAGGTGTGCTTGGCCACACAGTCATGGGTGAACAGGGAGTACAGGAAGGGGCTGAGCACACACCCTTGTGGGGCCCCAGTGATAAGGATCAGTGAAGTGGAGGTGTTGTTTCCTACCTTCACCACCTGGGGGCAGCCCGTCAGGAAATCCAGGACCCAGTTGTACACGGTGGGATTCAGACCCAGGGCCTCGAGCTTGAAGATGAGCTTGGGGGGTACTATGGTGTTGAATGCTAAACTATAGTCAATGAACAGCATTCTTACATATGTATTCCTCTTGTCCAGATAGGATAGGGCACACACTCAACCCTTGAGTAAGCTGACACCTCCTCACACAAAATGAACCAAAGGCCAGAAATTAACCTTTAATTTGCTCAAGATGTCACTTGTCCAGCGATGACATCACTGATGGAACACTGGGGCTCCTGAGGGGTCGGGCACGGGGCCATGGTGGGGAGGGGGGCTACGCCTTAACCCTTCTCTGTCCTGTGACAAACATCCCTCGTCCTCTAAGAGTGACCAGGAGCCCCACTTCACCCCGGTGACACTGCTAGTGTACTATTAGTCACTCTGCAGTGTGTGTGTGTGTGTGTGTGTGTGTGTGTGTGTGTGTGTGTGTGTGTGTGTGTGTGTGTGTGTGTCTGTGTGTGTGTGTGTGTGTGTGTGTGTCTGTGTGTGTGTGTGTGTGTAGTGTGTGTGTGTGTGTGTGTGTGTGTGTGTGTGTGTGTGTGTGTGTGTGTGTGTGTGTGTGTGTGTGTGTGTGTGTGTGTGTGTGTGTGTGTGTGTGTGTGTGTGTGTGTGTGTGTGGACCAGGAAACTGCCCCTCTGTCAGTGTGTCAATGACGTAACCCGTCCGAGCATCACTTCCCAGTCAAGGTAAACACACAGCGGCAACGGATTACGTTCAAGTTGTCGACACACTCCGCCCACACGTACAGTATCCTTCCACTAATATCCCAGTTCATTCTCTATTTGGTTCTATATAGGACACTGTGGGTCATTTGCCCAGACGCAGATAAATGTTAGACCTGGACAAAAACATTTCAAAAGAGAATCTCTATTAAGCAAGCTTTTTACTGTATTTTGAAAGTTATATATCTTGAAAACTTGATTGCTGACATGCAGAAAATGTGAGACTATAACAACAATGGACGAATGAAACATATGACAAACCAGGATCCAGTGCACCTGCTCACTCTGTGAAAGCCAACGTGTACAAAGAGGTTGAATTATATAGGGCACTAGGACAATGCAGTATCCAGTGGTGTGCAGCGGAGTGGATCAAAGGCCAAATGAGTTTGAAGTCTCTAAACTCAGATGCGTTCAAGAGACTCACAGGTACAAAGGAATCCTGTAGGACATAAAGCGATAGTCCATTCGCCTTAGGCCATAATAAAAAAACACAGATATATTATTTTGTAGCAGTTATATAGTATAACCATTATACAGCCATTTGAGCAGAGCAGTGGCTTTATCCTTTATCTCTACTGTCTAAAGCCACCACATGCTGCAGGAAATATTAAATGGTTATATTCCCCGGACTAGCCCCATGTTGTATGGAGCAGAGGGCACTGTTATCACCACACTGAACTATGCCAACCTGGGTGAAGGGGGGTGGGGCTAAACCAATCCCCCTCACAGGAAGCAGGCAGGCAGAGAGCAGAGGGTAGGGGCTATCCAGGGAGCTACTGTAAGTGCTTCCTCTGCAGTAAGCGGCAACATGGTTAACTCCAGTCTGGGAGGTGTTCTCTATCGCTCACTCCATTGGATGAGTGTGGATGCCCTCTCCATCTGCCCACTCTGTTCCTCGTTCTCTTTCTCTAATATCCCCCCATTTCTGTCTCTGTTGATAACCAAATGAACTCCCCACTTTCTTCTTCTGTAACTCTCTCTCTCTCTCTGCTGTCCCTCTTTCCCTCCCTCTCTCTCTCTCTCTCTCTCTGCTCTCTCTCTCTCTCTCTGCTCTCCCTCTTTCCCTCCCTCTCTCTCTCTCTCTCTCTCTGTGTGAAGGATGCTCCCCCCTGGGCTTGCGGATCTCTGATGCAGTGCTGCAGTATATGAATGAGAGATGGACTGTTAAGGCAGAGCGGTGCAAGCCAGGGGAACCAAGGGAGGGAGGGAGGGAGGAAAGAGAGAGAGAAAATGAGAGAAAATGAGAGAAAGAAAGAAAGAAAGAAAGAAAGAAAGAAAGAAAGAAAGAAAGAAAGAAAGAAAGAAAGAAAGAAAGAAAGAAAGAAAGAAAGAAAGAAAGAAAGAAAGAAAGAAAGAAAGAAAGGGGTAGAGAGAGAGATTGTCACTAAGATTGACACTAAGGTGACCCAATGTCAAACATCAGGGGACCTTTCACCCGCCTCCTTCCCCTCCTCCTGAATTAGCCTCTCCCCTTTTCATCATGACTGTGTTAAGTGGAAGGAAGAGGAAGAACGATCTCCTCCTCTCCTCCACTCTCCCCTGCCCATCATGACAGACATGACACATCATTGTGGTTAGTGGAGGTGAGAGGGAAATAAAATGCTCTCCTCCTCTTCCACCTCCTTCTCTCTTCCCCATCCTTTGAACATTCTCCTTTCTCTCCTCCTCCTCCTCACCTCTTCTTCCTCCTCTCCTGGAACTGCTCTTTCGCTCCCTCCCTGCTGAGTCACAAGTCAACTTTGATTAAAAGCCTGTCTCACCCCTGACCGTGTTTTTCCCCAAGCCGCCCTCCGCCTGCCCGCCCGCCACCGCCACAAACCAGCTGGTCATAAGCGACTCAACACGAGTGAGCCCACGACCTTGGCGGGGGCAGCACACACACACACACACACACACACACACACACATACACACATACACAGAAACACAAAAACACAAAAACACACAAACACACACACACAAGTACACACGAATACACACTAACACACACAAGCACACTGCTCTCCTGGTGGTGTTTCCTTGCCAAGGCCATCAGTGGGAGTGTGAAAGGTGTCAGCTGCCACTTCAGCAGGCTGCGATTATCCTTCGCCAGGTCACAAGTGCTACCCAGAGATTTCATCACCATGCCACCACCATGCCACCATGATGTCCCCACCAGGCCACCATGAGGCCACCCCCACGCCACCACCATTATGAAACCACCATTCCACCACTAGTACCACCATGATGCCACCACCATGCCACCACCATGCCACCATGATGCCACCACCATTCCGCCACCATGCCACCATGAGGTCACCAACATGCCACAATGATATCACCACCAAGCCACCACTATGCCACCACTATACCACCATGATGCCACCACCATGCCACTACAATGCCACTACCATGCCACCAGGAGGCCACCACCATGCCACCACCATGCCACCAGGAGGCCACCACCATGCCACCACCATGCCACCTTGAGGCCACCACCATGCCACAATGATATCACCACCATGCCACCACTATACAACCATGATGACAACATCATGCCAATACTATACCACCACCATGCCACCAGGAGGCCACCACCATGCCACCACATACCACCATGCCACCACCACCATGCCACAGTGATGTCATCACCATGCCACCACTATGCCACCACTATACCACCATGATGCCTCCACCATGCCACTACTATGCCACCACCATGACACCAGGAGGCCAACATGACACTACCATACCACCATGATGCCACCACCATGCCACCATTAGGCCACCACCATAACACAATGATATCACCAACATGCCACCACTGTGCCACCACCATGCCACCAACATGCCACCAGGAGGCCACAACCATGCCACCACCATACCACCATGATGCCACCCCCATGCCACTACTATGCCAACATGATGCCACCACCATGCCACCACTATAGCACCACCATGCCACCACCACCATGACACTGTGATGTCACCTCCATGCCACCACTATGCCACCACTATACCACCATGGACGCCACCACCATGGCACTACTATGCAACCACCATGACACCAGGTGGCCACCACCATGCCACCATGAGGCAACCACCATGCCAACAGCCTGGCTTGGAATAGTGGTGAATTACTATATCATCATAAGGTCCTGTTATATCAGAAACGTTATATCTAAGAACAGAAACGTTATATCTAAGACCAGAAACATTATATCTAAGAACAGAAACGTTATCTAAGAACAGAAACTTTATATCTAAGAACAGAAACGTAATCTAAGAACAGAAACATTATCTAAGAACGGAAATGTTATATTTAAGAACAGAAATGTTATATCTAAGAACAGAAATGTTAAATCTAAGAACAGAAAAGTTATCTAAACACAGAAATGTTATATCTAAGAACAGAAATGTTATATCTAAGAACAGAAACGTTAAATCTAAGAACAGAAATGTTAAATCTAAGAACAGAAACGTTATCTAAGAACAGAAACGTTAACAGAAACGTTATCTAAGAACATACATTTTATATCTAAGAACAGAAACGTTATATCTAAGAACAGAAACGTTATCTAAGAACGGAAACGTTAAATCTAAGAACAGAAACGTTATCTAAGAACAGAAACGTTATCTAAGAACGGAAACGTTAAATCTAAGAACAGAAACGTTATCTAAGAACAGAAACGTTATATCTAAGAACAGAAACGTTATCTAAGAACAGAAACGTTATCTAAGAACAGAAATGTTATCTAAGAACAGAAATGTTATATCTAAGAACAGAAATGTTATATCTAAGAACAGAAACGTTAAATCTAAGAACAGAAATGTTATCTAAGAACAGAAATGTTATATCTAAGAACAGAAACATTAACATAATAACATAATAAAGGGGGGTTGATTTCACATAATAATATGTAGTAATAATAATAATAATACATTCTCCATGGATAGTTTCTAAGCAGTTTACTTAATGTGAAACTCAATGGCAGTGTATTTGGATACAATCAAGAGAATTCCACTCAAAACAAAAACACTACCTTACACCTCCACCGCTTCTGCTCTGATCACAACATTAGCATTTTGCACCCTATGCCCAGATTTTGTCTGATTGCATGTCTGAGTTGATTAAAAGGCAGTGTGGAAGAAAATGCTGCTTACTTGCTGTGTGTGTATGTGCGTGCGTGCGTGCGTATGAGACTGCTGACGTCTCTAAATCAGCCATCATCGCAGCAGTAGTCTGATCCCCAGGCTATGAGCCCTGCCTCTACCTCTACATAGATCAATAATTAATACTGCCTGCTGCCCTCTCTTCCTAGCACTCAATGGACACTTACGTTTCTCCCTCCTTAACAACAGAGTCAAAGTGAGTGAAGGACAGAGCGAGAAAGAGAGAGAGAGAGAGAGAGAGAGGGGTACACAATGGTGAGAATTCAAATAAGACCCAGAGAGAGGGAGGGTTGGGGTGGGGGGGGGGGGGGGGGGACACTGCATCAGCGCACCTACAGAACAATGGGAAAACATACACACTCACACAGTCACACACAGCACCGCAGTTCTAATCCATCATAAACTCCCGGCAGGGAGCTGTTCGTAGGACATGAGGTGCTGAAAACACAATATCCCTGCACTGACATGGGGTAGAAGGATTGGAGTTGGAGTGTGGAGTGTGGAGTGTGGAGCTGTGCAAGGTGCTGAAATCAGTGGGGCCAGTAAGCAGAAGCCTCAGCACAGAAAGAGCTGTCCACATATGTATGGTGCTGAAATAGTAGCATCGCTCCGGCTGTCAGGAATAGTCCACTATGGTGAAAGGGGAAAAGTGTTTGGGTGTGGATCTGTCTATGTTGCTGAAATTAAAGGCCCAGTAAACTGAAGCCATAGCAGTGCAGGAGCTGTCTGCATACATGTGGTGCTGAAATAGGGGAACTGCCATAGCTAAGGAGAAGCAAAAGTACATACACTAACCACAGACATTAAAACCAGTAGATAGTGATGGTGCTGACGTCATCCACGTATTCCTATGGAAAACTCCCAATGGCGCATGAAAACTCCCGATGGCGTATGAAGCCGGAAGTATTTGAATTTGAAGTGCGCCATATTGCTGAATGGGGCTGAATGGCACAAAAATATTGCTATGGATCATGGTGAAAGTGGCCGTAACTAGCAAAAGATCATGGCAAAGGATCATGGAAAAGTTGTTTCATCCACCTGAGAGAGTCTGGTTTTAATGTTTAATGTCTATAGAGCCTCCACGTGGTCCTGTGTCACGACTGAGGCAGGAAGTGCTTGAAGCTGCATGTGAGTCACACACTAGCAGAGCCACACATAACACAACACCCTTTCTTTCCGCTCCATCTCTCCATCATTATTGCTCTCTTTTGTCCCTTTGTTTCATGCAAGTGTGAGAGGACAGTTGATAACCACTACCACAACACACACGCACCTGCACACACATGTTTGTTTTACTAACCTTGTGGGGACCAAATCATTGATTCCCATTCAAAATCCTATTTTCCCTAACCCTAAGCCTAACCCGAAACCGAACTCTTAACCTAACCCTAACCTTAACTTCAAACCCCTAACCCTAACTCCTAACCCAAACCCTGACCCTAAACCAAACCCCTAAAATGTAAAAACGCACCAGTTTTATGGTTCTGTCATTAGTTTTGGGGAGGGGTCGCAAGAAATTCTTGGGTAAAAAATGGGGTCCCACTGAACAAGTTAGAATACCACTGGGGTTAATGGATGTTGTGATAAATGATAAATGTGGGAATCTTCAAACAAATATTGGCAGAGAAAGTTGTTCATTACCTACTACAACTGTCACTGAATCAGGTGTGTATGTGTGTGTGTGCATGCGTGCATGTGTGTGTGTGTTTCCAAATACAGGTGTATGAGACTGGCCTGTAGAGACAGAGGGGGAGACAGACTGGAGACAGAGGGGGAGACAGACTGGAGACAGAGAGGGGAGACAGACTGGAGACAGAGAGGGGAGAGAGACTGGAGA
Source organism: Thymallus thymallus (assembly GCA_023634145.1). Taxonomy (NCBI): domain Eukaryota; kingdom Metazoa; phylum Chordata; class Actinopteri; order Salmoniformes; family Salmonidae; genus Thymallus; species Thymallus thymallus. The sequence goes on from CM042422.1 coordinate 18,312,680, forward strand.
CAGAGAGGGGAGACAGACTGGAGATAGAGAGGGGAGACAGACTGGAGACAGAGAGGGGAGACAGACTGAAGCAGGGGAAGCACCAGAGAGGAAAACTGTCAGAGTGGGCACTGCTCTGGAGCCTTGCAAAGGAACCATCTGTGGGACACAAATACACACACACACAAAACCCACATTTGCACCACAAACATCCACATGCACACACACACAGACACTCACACATTGGCAGACCAGGCTGGTCTGTTGAGTCACACCCATTGAGTTATAAAAAAACTGGAGACTGCTTCCAAGATGGACGCCCGTTGTTTTCAAAGTAATCTACTCACGTTTCTCATACGACGTTTAATTGTCTCCGCCAACTGCTTCACAGAGCCGATTCTGCCTGAGCACCAGCACTTAGTACACTCAGGAGCAAGTGACAACATCATCACGTCATCCAGAAGCATGGCAGACATTGGATGAATAATAAATGTTAATATCTTCTGATGTGAGTTAAAAAAAAAAAAAATTCAATCTATGGATATTTTTGCCACAAAGGTGATAGCGAAAGTGTCTATTTAGGAATTGTGGTCTCTGCTTCAGCGAAACTGCAGTACCGAAAGTGTCCTCTGAGCACAGTGAAAAGCGTGTTTCCCGACCAGAACCCTGGCCCCCTGGTTACACCAGATTAATGAGGGAGAAAACTGCTGATGAATATTGGACTCTGCCATTGGGAAATTAAGGAATATAGACTTGGATCCCAAAATGTGCTGAAAAAACGAATTAGCAACTGCTGATAAGATTGTGGCACGGATCCCAAAACTAGTTGAGCCCTGATAATCAATCTCTGGTTGGGGCTTAGATGCTGGGAGAGGGTTGTGGGAATGTTGTGTAGCTGTTGATGAGAAACACCATCGTGTGGGGAGATCATGTGTGGAACAATAAGATAAAGTATTATTATGTATCACTACTGTAGTGCCTTGAAAAGTACATAATGCTGGAATATTGAATATAGATAATGGATCCAAAATAATGAATAAACCCCTATGTACTTCATCAGAGTGGAGTAAGTCAGCAACTTTCTAAACTGATCAGAGATCAGACTGGATTGTTATTGAAATGGCTGAGCTAGTACGTGGAGGGGAAGAAGATGTGAGGAGGAAAGGAGGAGTGAGGGAGAGCTGTGACTCGTCTTTTGTGTCCCCTGGAGGGGATCTTTCGTGGGCTATACTCAGCCTTGTCTCAGCGTAGTAAGTTGGTGGTTGTTGATATCCCTCTATTGGTATGGGGGATGTGCTTTGGCAGAGTGGGTGGGGTTATATCCTGCCTGGGGCCCTGTCCGGGGGTATTGTGGGGGTTATTGTCGGAAGGGGCCACAGTGTCTCCTGACCCCCCCCCTGTCTCAGCCTCCAGTATCTATGCTTCAATAGTCTATGTGCCGGGGGGCTAGGGTCAGTTTGTGAAATCTGATGTTATTATCCGGTGTCTTGTTTGAATTTAAGTATGCTCCCTCTAATTCTCTCTCTCTCCCACTCTACCTCCCCTCCCGGAGGACCTGAGCCTTAGGACCATGCTTCAGGACCACCTGCCCTGATGACTCCTAGCTGTCCCCAGTCCACCTGGTCGTGTTGCTGCACCGGTTTCAACTCTTCTGCCTGTGGTTATGGAACTCTGACCTGTTCATTGGACTTGCCACTTTGTCCCAGACCTGCTGTTTTGTGTGAGGCCACCCCTCACAGCCTGGTTCCTCTCTAGGTTTCTTCCTAGGTTTCTGCCTTTCTAGGGAGTTTTTCCAAGCCACCGTGCTTCTACATCTGCATTGCTTGCTGTTTAGGAATTTAGGCTGGGTTTCTGTATAGCACTTTGTGACATCGGCTGATGTTAAAAGGGCTTTATAAATACATTTGATTGATTGAATCTCTGGTAGCAGCCTCCGACACATCCGGACTGATCACGTCTCATTCTTCCCTTCAAAACCATGGAGCAGCGGAGCGTCCAGGCATGCAGAAATGACTACCATGACACAGCCTCAATCGCCCACGACAACCAAAGGAGAAACATCAACACTGGGGCCGCCATTAGAGAAACTCAGAACACAGTGAAGTGACACTAAGACGGGTCACCGTGTCCACTGTCAGAAAAATTCCAGAAATTCACAAATAAAGAAGAAACATATTCAGCAATTACATTGATGTTCAATCATTTCGATGCCAAATCAAATTAAATCAAATGTTATTGGTCACATACACATGTTTAGCAGATGTTATTGCAGGTGTAGAGAAATGCTTGTGCTTCTAGCTCCGACACTGCAGTAATATCTAACAATAATATCTAACAGTTTCACAACATATAGCCAAACACACATAAATCTATGAAAGAAAGGATTGAGAATATATACATATATGTCAGGGCAGCATTGGACTAAGATACAGTGGCACAGTACGTTTTATAGTATACAATAAATACATAAGAGATTGGTGATGCAGTATGTAAACACGATTAGGTGACTAGGTACCGAAGAATCGCATAGTGTACAGTTAGAGAAATGAGATGAGTAGGTCAAGATACGGAAACATTATTAAAGTGACTAGTGTTACATTCCTTAAGTGGGCGGTGATTCCTAATCCATGTCTATAGGCAGAAGTCTCTGATGTACTAGAGATGGTAGTTTAGCAGTCTACGTAGAAGTATAGAGTACAATACAGTATATACAGTTGAAGTTGGAAGTTTACATACACCATAGCCAAATACATTTATACTAAGTTTTTCACAATTCCTGACATTTAATCCTAGTAAAAATCCCCTGTCTTAGGTCAGTTAGGATCACCACTTTATTTTAAGAATGTGAAATGTCAGAATAATAGTAGAGAGAATGACTTATTTCATCTTGTATTTAATTCATCACATTCCCAGTGGGTCAGAAGTTTACATACACTCAATTAGTATTTGGTAGCATTGCCTTTAAATTGTTTAACTTGGGTCAAACGTTTCAGGTAGCCTTCAACTAGCTTCCCACAATAAGTTGGGTGAATTTTGGCCCATTCCTCCTTACAGAACTGGTGTAACTGAGTCAGGTTTGTAGGCCTCCTTGCTCGCACACGCTTTTTCAGTTCTGGCCACAAATGTTTTATAGGATTGAGGTCAGGGCTTTGTGATGGCCACTCCAATACCTTGACTTTGTTGTCCTTAAGCCATTTTGCCACAACTTTAGAAGTATACTTGAGGTCATTGTCCATTTGGAAGACCCATTTGCAACCAAGCTTTAAATTCCTGACTGATGTTTTGAGATGTTGCTTAAATTATCCACATAATTTTCCTTCCTCATGATGCCATCTATTTTGTGAAGTGCACCAGCCCTCCTGCACCAAAGCACCCCCACAACATGATGCTGCCACCCCCTTGCTTCACGGTTCGGATGGTGTTCTTCGGCTTGCAAGCCTCCCCCTTTTTCCTCCAAACATAACAATGGTCATTATGGCCAAACAGTTCTATTTTTGTTTCATCAGACCAGAGGACATTTCTCCAAAAAGTGTCCCCATGTGCAGTTGCAAACCGTAGTCTGGCTTTTTTATGGTGATTTTGAAGCAGTGGCTTCTCCTTGCTGAGTGGCCTTTCAGGTTAGGTCGATATAGGACTTGTTTAACTGTGCATATAGATATTTTTGTACCTGTTTCCTCCAGCATCTTCACAAGGTCCTTTGCTGTTGTTCTGGGATTGTTATGCACTTTTCGCACCAAAGTACGTTCATCTCTAGCAGACAGAACGTGTCTCCTTCCTGAGCAGTATAACGGCTGCGTGGTCCCATGGTGTTTATACTTGGGTACTATTGTTTGTACAGATGAACGTGGTACTTTCAAGCTTTTGGAAATTGCTCCCAAGGATGAACCAGACTTGTGGAGGTCTACCATTTTTTTTCAGAGGTCTTGGCAGATTTCTTTTGATTTTCCCGTGATGTTGAGCAAAGAGCCACTGAGTTTGAAGGTAGGCCTTGAAATACATCCACATGTACACCTCCAATTGACTCAAATTATGTCATTTAGCTAATCAGAAGCTTCTAAAGCCATGACATAATTTTTTGGAATTTGAATCTGTTTAAAGGCACAGTCTACTTAGTGTATGTAAATGTCTGACCCACTGGAATTGTGATATAGTGAATTATAAGTGAAATAATCTGCCTGTAAACAATTGTTGAAAGAATGACTTGTGTCATGCACAAAGTAGATATAGTTTGTTAACATGAAATCTGTGGAGTGGTTGAAAAATGAGTTTAAATGACTTCAACTAAGTGTATGTAAACTTCCGACTTCAACTGTACATATGAGATGGGTGACGCCATATTGCACACAATTTGAGTAATTAAGATCCCGTAGAATAGTGTAGAGTGCAGTTTATACATAGAGATGGGTGATGCAGATACGGATACATTATTAAAGTGTCCTGTGATTTCTAATTGCTGACTATAGGCAGCCACCTCTGGTGTTTTAGTGGTGGCTGTTTAGCAGTCTGATGGCCATGAGATAGAAGCTGTTTTTCAGTCTCTCAGTCCCAGCTTTGATGCACCTGTACTGACCTCGCCTTCTGGATGATAGCGGTGTGAACAGGCAGTGGCTCGGATGGTTGATGTCTTTGATGATCTTTTTGGCCTTTCTTTGGCAACGGGTGCTGTAGGTGTCCAGGAGGGCGGGAAGTTTGCCCCCAGTAATGTTTTGGGCAGACCGCACCACCCTCTGGAGAGCTTTGTGGTTATGGGCGGTGCAGTTGCCGTACCAGGATGCTCTCAATTGTGCATCTGTAGAAGTTTGTGAGGGTTTTGGGTGCTAAGCCAAATTAATTTAGCCTCCTGAGGTTGAAGAGGTGCTGTTGCGCCTTCTTCACCACACTGTCTGTGTGGGTGGACCATTCCAGTTTGGCAGTGATGTGTACGCCAAGGAACTTGAATCTTTCCACCTTCTCCACTGTGGTCCCATCGATGTGGATAGGGGAGTGCACCCTCTGCTGTTTCCTGAAGTCCACGATCATCTCCTTAGTTTTGCTGACGTTGAGTGAGAGGTTATTTTCCTGAGCCCTCACCTCCTCCCTGTAGGCTGTCTCGTCATTGTTGGTAATCAATCCTACTACTGTTGTGTCGTCTGCAAACTTGTTGATTGAGTTGGAGACGTGCTTGGCCACGCAGTCATGGGTGAACAGGGACTACAGGAGTGTGCTGAGCACTCACCCTTGTGGGGTCCCAGTGTTGAGGACCACCTGGGGGCGACCCATCAGGAAGTCCAGGATCCAGTTGCACAGGGCGGGGTTCAGACCCAGGGACTCGAGTTTGATGATGAGCTTGGAGGGTAGTCAATAAACAGCATTCTTACATAGGTATGCCTCTTATCCAGATGGGTTAGGGTAGTGTGTAATGTGGTGGCGATTGCATCATCTGTGGATCTGTAAGCAAATTGGAGGGGGTCTAGGGTGGCAGGTAGGGTAGAGGTAATATGATCCTTGACTAGTCTCTCAAAGCACTTCATGGTGACAGAGGTGAGTGCTATGGGGCGATAATCATTAGTTCATTTACTTTTGCTTTCTCAGGTACAGGGACAATGGTGGCCATCTTGAAGCATTTGGGGACAACAGACAGGGATAGGGAGAGATTGAATATATCTGTAAACACAACAGCAACCAGGTCTGTGCATGCTCTGAGGACGCGGCTAGGGATACCGTCTAGGCCAGCAACCTTGCGAGGGTTTACACGCTTAAATATTTTACCCTGAACATGTCCCAGTCCACGTGATCAAAACAATCTTGAAGTGTGGATTCCGATTGGTCAGACCAGAATAGATCTAACCTCGGGTGCTTCCTGTTTGAGTTTCTGCCTATAGGAGGGGAGGAGCAAGATGGAGTCGTGGTCTGATTTGCCGAATGGGGGGCGGGGGAGGGCCTTGTATGCATTTTGGAAGGAAGTGTAGCAGTGGTCGAGTGTGTTCGCACTGCGAGTACGGCAGTCAATGTATTGGTATAATTTCGGTAGCTTTTTCCTCAAATTAGCTTTGTTAAAATCCCCAGCTACAATAAATTCAGCCTCAGGATATGTGGTTTCCAGTTTACATAGAGTGTAAACTGGAGAGGGTGCAGATAATTGCATGACCCCACTCGTTCATCCAATGTCCTTGGTGGTTGAATGGTTTATGAATGGGTGTCATGAGCTAAATGGTGCCTGTGCTATAATGTACCCCCAGGTCTTCTGCAATCAGGGAACCAGCGTCTCTATAATGGTTAGTGCTGATGAAGGCATGCACTTTGTACAAACCCAGTGGAGGCCACCGTTGCCCCACTGACCCATTCCTAGAGGCCCCCTTGTGGCTGGAGAGCACCTCTCACCCTCTCCTCAAGAGGACCCTTTGTCCTTTGTAAATAGGCTTTCCTTGCAGTCGCTCTATCTGATAACCAGTGTGTATCTCAACCCCTATCGCCCTCCTCAACCCCTATCACCCTACTCAACTCCTATCACCCTCCTCAACCCCTATCACCCTCCTTAACTCCTATCACCATCCTCAACTCCTATCACCCTCCTCAACCCCTATGGCCCTGCTCCACTCCTATCACCCTCCTTAACCACTATCACCCTCCTCAACCCCTATTGCCCTCCTCCATCCCTATCACCCTCCTCAACCCCTATCACCCTCCTCAACCCCTATCGCCCTCCTCAACTCCTGTCACCCTCCTCAACCCCTATCACCCTCCTCAACCCCAGCCCACTCTTCTCTTTCATCCCGGGTAGGGGACAATTTAGACCTCATTTTGTCCAATGAATAGCAGGGAGACATCCAGGACTGAACTGTACTGTGACTCGAGGGGGAACAACCAATGTGTACTCTGTTCTTCCGTCAAAATGATTTGGAAAGGTGTGTTTGGTAGCTTAGGACTTTGAGGAGAGACAGAGAGAAATAACTGGCTGCGGGAACAAGGAGAATGTCTTGTATAAAAGAGACTTGGACTGACTGGCTGAGTGGCTGGCTGGCTGGCTGGCTGACTGTCTGACTGTATACAGTGCTGAAACTTGCCATCTCTGAGATGAGTCATGTTAAGTCACTTCTGGGAAATACAAGATCACCGTGATGTAGACTGACTACTGTAAAATGTTCCCTATTCCCTCCAATTTATCGGTTCATCTTTCAAACGTTCAAAAGTATTTTTACTATAGTGAAGGACTGATGGCTTATTTTAGCTCAGAGGACATTGGCATGGATTCAAGGCTATATGCACTGCTCTGACACTCAGTATGCAGCTATCAATACGACAGAAATGGAGTGGAGTACAACTATGTATATGGAACGTCATCGACTTGAGTTGATGCAAATATTATACGATGGTTACAACTTGAGTGTCTCTCCTCCAATACACACTGACTCTAGTACACACTGCCTCTAGTACATATTGCCTCCAGTACACACTACCTCCAATACACACTGCCTCCAGTACACAACGTACAATGTACACAGTACACAATGTCTCGACATGACTATGACCAAATCCATTCAGCCAAGCAATGCACATAAATTGGTCCATCCTGTTTAGGTTTTGTGTTGGAAATGAGTACTGAAGACATTCGATTCCCTTTGATGACCTAAGTGTACTGTTTTAGCATCAGGATTTAATTATCAACTTCCTCTACAGGTACCAGCAGTTACGTTTGAAAAGGGGTTTATTATATTCTGACCTCTAAATTCTCATTATGTAACAAGTTCCACTGTCACCTCATCATTATGGGCCAAATGGGATCCATTACCAGCCAGCTAGCAACACTTAAGCACAGGAGCTACAGTGCGTTAAGATATCTTTTTAACACTGGAACTCAAAAAGGTAAGAATGGCCCCCTTTTCTGGCCTCTCTGGACTAACAAGTGTACCATAATACTTATTGGATCTTTAAAAAAAATACAACTTTTACATTACCCTGCAGTTTACCTATAAAATGGGCTGACGGTGAAGTAGACATACTCGTTATTCACATCAAAAAAAAAGACAAGATCCTGCTACCATGGAGAGGTAAATACCTGTCTATTTATGGAAAACTCCTTAGTCATATCTCAGTTTACTCACAAATATTTTGCTTTATCTGGGAGGCTAAACCAGACAAGATAACATTTTCCTACAGAGCATTCAGAAAGTATTCCGACCCCTTGACTTTTTCCACATTTTGTGACGTTACAGCCTTATTTTAAAATTGATTAAATTGTTATTAAAAATAAAAAGCTGAAATATCATATTTACATAAGTATTCAGACCCTTTACTCAGTACTTTGTTGAAGCAGCGATTACAGCCTTGTGTCTTCTTGGGTATGACGCTACAAGATTGGCACATTTGTATTTGGGAAGTTTCTCCCATTCTTTTCTGCAGATCCTCCCAAGCTCTGTCAGGTTGGATGAGGAGTGTCATTGCACAGCTATCGGGTTCAAGTCCGGGCTCTGGCTGGGCCACTCAAGCACATTCAGAGACTTGTTCCGAAGCCACTCCTACATTGTCTTGGCTGTATGCTTAGTGTCGTTGTCCTGTTGGAAGGTGAACCATCGCCCCAGTCTGAGGTCCCAGCAGCATCAAGGATCTCTCTGTACTTTGCTGCGTTCATCTTTCCCTCAATCCTAGTTTCCCAGTCCCTGCCGCTTATAAACATCCCCACAGCATAATGCTTTCACCACCATGCTTCACCGTAGGGATGCTGCCAGGTTTCCTTGATACGTGACGCTTGGCATTCAGGCCAAATAGTTCAATCTTGGTTTCATCAGACCAGAGAATCTTGTTTCTCATGGTCTGAGTGTCTTTAGGTGCCTTTCGGCGAACTCCAAGCAGGCTGTCGTGTGCAGAGATGGTTGTCTTTCTGGAAGATTCTCCCATTTCAACAGAGGAACTCTGGAGCTCCTTTAGAGTGACCATCGAGTTCTTGGTCACCTCTCTGACCAAGGCCCTTCTCCCCCGATTGCTCAGTTTGGTCGGGCGGCCAGCTCTAGGAAGAGTCTTGGTGGTTCTAATCTTCTTCCATTTAAGAATGATGGAGGCCACTGTGTTCTTGGAGATTTTCAAAGCTGCAGAAATGTTTTGGTGTCCTTCCTCAGATCCTGTCTCGGAGCTCTACGGACAATTTCTTCGACCTCATGGCTTGGTTTTTGCTGTGCCGTGCACTGACCACTGTTGGACCTTATATAGACAGGTGTGTCCCTTTCCAAATCATGTCCAATCAATTGAATTTACCACAGGTAGACTCTAATCAAGTTTTAGAAACATCTCAAGGATGATCAGTGGAAACAGATTGCACCTGAGCTCAATTTCGAGTCTCATATCAAATAAGGTATTTCTGTTTTTTTATTATTATTTATTTGCAAACATTTCTGTTTTTGCTTTGTCATTATGGGGTATTGTATGTAGATTGAGGATAGAATAAGGCTGATTGCATTTTAGAATAAGGCTGTAACGTAACAAAATGTGGAAAAAGAAAGTCTGAATACTTTCTGATTGCACTGTATATAATGAAAATGAACTAGGTTGATTGAGATTATTAAATATAAAAGCGCTAAACCTCTCTCTAAACGCTTCACCTATACAAATGTTTTGCTTGAACCCCAAATGGTTCTTAATAGATTACTAAGAAAAGCTCATCCATTATTAAAAAAAACATTTTTTGCTTTGTGCAGATTGCCATGTCTCATTATCGATTCTTTTCAATATTTTTCAAACAAGCATTGCAGAGCTGATTAAAATGTAAATTTCATCCCCCTGAAAAGAAAGAACAAATATTACAACAAATAATATATACTGGTTGATAAAAGACCTGTATTTATGGAAAAGATGTTTGAAAAGGGTATTTTGTTTTTCAATTATATTGTAAATTGGAATGGTAGAGTTATGTCTTTCATGGAGTTATTGGAATTCTATGTGAAGGTCTGCTCAATCCAAGATTACAACCAATTGATTACAGCATTACCCCCAAAATGGAGGAGGCATGTGGCAGCATGGAGGAGGTAGGGAACTGATCTGTCTGCCCAATATAAATGTATCAAAACTGGCGGAGGAACAAAAATAGCATAAATAACCTTATTGCTATTATAAACTGGTTACCAACATAATTAGAATAGTAAAATACATGTTTTGTCATACAGCCAATTGGCATTCAGGGCTTGAACCACCCAGATTATAATATGGTATAAATACTATAACATTCACTGTCATGTTTTTGGCTGACTTTACTGTAGTACTCACTGCAATAGTTTTCTTCACTGAGAGTGTTTTTTAAACTATAGTATAAATACTGCAGTAAAAGATAATTGTAGTCTATACTATAGTAATTAATGTAGTGTTTTTTAAACTATAGTCTAAATACCGCAGTAAAAGATAACTGTAGTCTATACTAAAGTAATTAATGTAGTGTTTTTTAAACTATAGTATAAATACCGCAGTAAAAGATAACTGTAGTCTATACTATAGTAATTAATGTAGTGTTTTTTCAGTATACTGTAGTATTTACTTTTTGCAGACATTACTAAAGTATTTACTGCATGGGCAGGGTAGATGCAAATTAAATACTGTAGCATTTACTATAGTTGAAAAAGTATTGTGTTTTTGCGGACTGGAGTGTTTTTGTAGACATTACTGTATTTACTACAGTGATTTTTTGCGGATAATAATGTAGTATTTACTATAGTATTATATAGTATACTACAGTTTACTATAGAATTATAGGCTGTAGTATTTTTTCATGTGGGCAGGAGGCTGGTGAACCTGAGCTTACATCATTCCGTTTTCCCAATAGATACCCTTCTGGAGGCGGGCGAGTTGAGATGGAGTATTTTAAACCAGAGAAAGCAGCTGTCTTTTGTACTGTAGTAATTTAGGTTAAACAGCTCACTGGAGAGTGCTAACACAATGCGTCACACCTAAAATGCATACCCCAAACACCCAGGTCTGGTGAGTTCACGCCGGCTAAAGATATGTGGTATGACAGTAGAAAGTGGAGGAGGAGAAGGAGGAGGAGGAGGAAGAGGAGGGCAGGAAGAGGAAAAGGAGGAGGGGAAGGAGGAGGGGAAAGAGGAGGGGACGAAGAAGGAGGAGGAGGAGAAAGAGGAGGAGAAAGAGGAGAAAGAGGAGGAGAAAAAGAGGAGGAAGAGGAGGAGAAAGAGGAGGAGAAAGAGGAGGAAGAGGAGGAGAAAGAGGAAGAAGAGGAGGAGAAAGAGGGGGAGAAAGAGGAGGAGAAAGATGAGAAAGAAGAGGAAAAAGGAGGAGAAAGAGGAGAAAGAGGAGGAGAAAGAGGAGGGGAAAGAGGAGGAGAAAGAGGTGAAAGAGGAGAAAGAGGAGGAAGATGAGGAGAAAGAGGAGAAAGAAGAGGAAGAGGAGGAGAAAGAGAAGGAGAAAGAGGATGAGGAGGAGGAGTAGAAAGAGGAGAAAGAGGAGAAAGAGGAGGAAGAGGAGGAGAAAGAGGAGAAAGAGGAGGACAAAGTGGAGAAAGAAGAGAAAGAGGAAAAAGAGGAGGAGAAAGAGGAGGAAGAGGAGGAGAAAGAGGAGGAGAAAGAGGAGGAGAAAGAGGAGGAGGAGGAGGAGAAGGAGGAGGAGGAGGAAGAGGAGGGCAGGAAGAGGAAAAGGAGGAGGGGAAGGAGGAGGGGAAAGAGGAGGAGACGAAGAAGGAGGAGGAGGAGAAAGAGGAGGAGAAAGAGGAGGAGAAAGAGGAGAAAGAGGAGGAGGAGGAGGAAGAGGAGGAGAAAGAGGAGGAAGAGGAGGAGAAAGAAGGGGAGAAAGAGGAGGAGAAAGATGAGAAAGAAGAGGAAAAAGGAGGAGAAAGAGGAGAAAGAGGAGGAGAATGAGGAGGGGAAAGAGGAGGAGAAAGAGGTGAAAGAGGAGAAAGAGGAGGGAGATGAGGAGAAAGAGGAGAAAGAAGAGGAAGAGGAGGAGAAAGAGAAGGAGAAAGAGGATGAGGAGGAGGAGGAGGAAGAGGAGGAGAAAGAGGAGAAAGAGGAGGAAGAGGAGGACAAAGTGGAGAAAGAAGAGAAAGAGGAGAAAGAGGAGGAGAAAGAGGAGGAAGAGGAGAAAGAGGAGGAGAAAGAGGAGGAGGAGGAGGAGGAGGAGGAGGAGGAGGAGGAGGAGGAGGAGGAGGAGGAGGAGCATGTAGCCTCCAATGCGTCTTTATTATTTATCTGTTCTTCTCTTCTCATTGGCTCGCTGAAGAACCCTACTTCCATGGCTCTTTAGAGACAGCAAGTAAATCAAATGTGGCTTTCACTTGAGGCAAGTGCTACAGAGAAAGCATAATTTTAATTAATTGACTTTGTGTTGCTGTTTTTGGGAAATGAAAAGGGCTGGGTTTACTTCTTTCAACTATTCAGAAAAAACCCTCATGCTGCAAGTACAGGGCTTTATTAACTGCAGTCCCTTTAGTGTATCAATTGTTGTCTCAATTCTGACAATATCACTCATCTACCAAAACCCAGAGAGGACTACAAAATGTAACATCCCCCAAACCATCTACCTGCCATAACTCCTTGTGGCAAAATCCCTTCAAAGCCTACCAATCAAACTCAACTAACCCAATCAGATCAATTAATACTCCGCACAGCCAAACAGTGTGGAAGACAATGAGAGGTCTTTAAGTGCGTTATTAGATCACAGGGCCTTCTCCATTAGATGCCTCTCATAACTCCCTCTGCTCTGACTGCTTAATCAAAGCATTAGATGAGGCTGAGGATGTGTTTTTCCACTCACTTTTCTTTGCAATTGAAAGTGTCAGCTTGTCTGCCTCTTACCTCCTCTAAGCTTGTCTGCCTCTCACCTCCCCTAAGCTTGTCTGCCTCTTACCTCCCCTAAGCTTGTCTGCCTCTTACCTCCTCTAAGCTTGTCTGCCTCTTACCTCCCCTAAGCTTGTCTGCCTCTTACCTCCTCTAAGCTTGTCTGCCTCTTACCTCCCCTAAGCTTGTCTGCCTCTTACCTCCTCTAAGCTTGTCTGCCTCTTACCTCCTCTAAGCTTGTCTGCCTCTTACCTCCCCTACGCTTGTCTGCCTCTTATCTCCCCTAAGCTTGTCTGCCTCTTACCTCCCCTAAGTGTGTCTGACTCTTACCTCACCTAAGCTTGTCTGCCTCTTACCTCCCCTAAGCTTGTCTGCCTCTTACCTCCCCTAAGATTGTCTGCCTCTTACCTCCCCTAAGATTGTCTGCCTCTTACCTCCCGTAAGCTTGTCTGCCTCTTACCTCCCCTAAGCTTGTCTGCCTCTTACCTCCCCTAAGCTTGTCTGCCTCTTAAGTCCCCTAAGCTTGTCTGCCTCTTACCTCCCCTAAGTGTGTCTGACTCTTACCTCCCCTAAGCTTATCTGCCTCTTTAAGTCCCCTAAGCTTGTCTGCCTCTTACCTCCCCTAAGCTTGTCTGCCTCTTACCTCACTAAGCTTGTCTGCCTCTTACCTCCCCTAAGCTTGTCTGCCTCTTACCTCACCTAAGCTTGTCTGTCTCTCACCTCCCCTAAGCTTGTCTTCCTCTTTCCTCCCCTAAGCTTGTCTGCCTCTTACCTCCCCTAAGCTTGTCTGCCTCTTAAGTCCCCTAAGCTTGTCTGCCTCTTACCTCCCCTAAGCTTGTCTGCCTTTTACCTCCCCTAAGCTTGTCTGCCTTTTACCTCCTCTAAGCTTGTCTGCCTCTTACCTCCCCTAAGCTTGTCTGCCTCTTACCTCCCCTAAGCTTGTCTGCCTTTTACCTCCCCTAAGCTTGTCTGCCTCTTACCTCCCCTAAGCTTGTCTGCCTCTTACCTCCCCTAAGCTTGTCTGCCTTTTACCTCCCCTAAGCTTGTCTGCCTCTTACCTTCCCTAAGCTTGTCTGCCTCTTACCTCCCCTAAGCTTGTCTGCCTTTTACCTCCCCTAAGCTTGTCTGCCTTTTACCTCCCCTAAGCTTGTCTGCCTCTTACCTCCCCTAAACTTGTCTGCCTCTTACCTCCCCTAAGCTTGTCTGCCTCTCACCTCCCCTAAGCTTGTCTGCCTCTTACCTCCCCTAAGCTTGTCTGCCTTTTACCTCCCCTAAGCTTGTCTGCCTCTTACCTCCCCTAAGTTTGTCTGCCTCTTACCTCCCCTAAGCTTGTCTGCCTTTTACCTCCCCTAAGCTTGTCTGCCTCTTACCTCCCCTAAGCTTGTCTGCCTCTTACCTCCTCTAAGCTTGTCTGCCTCTTACCTCCCCTAAGCTTGTCTGCCTCTTACCTCCCCTAAGCTTGTCTGCCTCTTACCTCCTCTAAGCTTGTCTGCTCGTTCCTTCATTTGGATGGAGGAATTGGAGCAGAGAGTTAATGAGGGCAGATTGCTCTCGTCGCTGCTGTGTGACGGATTACAGGGAGATTACCGTGCCTGATTCTCTCTCTCTCGTTCCCTCGTTCCTCCTCTCTCTCTCTCTCCCTCCCTCTCTCCCTCACTGACAGTGATGAAGCAGAACAGGAGGTCATGCCCGTGTTTGCCTAGCGGCGGCCTTACGGCGGGATACGTCTCAACAGAGGTGAGTGGGAGAGGAACCCCTGATGTCTGTGTCAGGGAAAATGGCAGCTGAGCTATTCAATACAAGGACTGTCCTCTGAGTGGATAGGATTTCTGAGGCCTTGTGTCTGACATGTTGCTTTATGAACCTCTCCACTACAGTACAATACCAACAAAGTATCCTGAAATGAACATGTGGCTGGCATTTTTAACCTCTCTTCTATTCTGTACACAACAGAATAGAATGAAATGGAATATAATAATAAAATTTAAATAAAAAATAAAATAAAATAAAATAAAATAAAATAAAATAAAATAAATAAATAAATATAATTTAAAAAAAGAATATAATGAAATAGAATAGAATACAATTTAACTTTTAGGTTGTGGGCCTACTTCCTAGACAAGGTACATTAATACATCAGAGTTTCAAAAGGCCTAGTTAATGCATGCTGATTGCAGAGGCCTTTAAATTAGGTTAGTTATTAGAGTTGGAATCACTTGCATATTTTGTATGGATTTTGTACTCAGGAAAGCTGCATATGAGTGGATAAGAGCACACAAATTGAGGCGGAAGACATTAAAACCCACTTTTGCACCCACTGAATAACAAACGGTGAAAAGGTCTGGAATAAATTATTCAGATTGAGGGGAATTTGCAATTATTCTAAGTAATCTCAACCCACAATAGCAATGTTAGGCATCCTCCATAAATCACAGTGAGTAGATCAATAGATAGAATGTGTGAAAATAGACCCTTAATCGTCTGTTGGCAGCACCACAGTGTTAAATATGTAAGCATATTAGAGAAAATGCTAATTAGCCTATGTGTTATTAATTGATTATAAACACTGTCAGTCAAAACGGCTTTAGAGACCAAAGTCAATAGCATGGTATGATGTCCCTAAAAGAGTACTTCAATCAATAGAATAGACAAGATGATCACATTTCAAATGGTTGAATTCATTTTATTTGTTGCTATTGGACATGCAAGTGATAAACAGTATATTCACCCAGTCATTTCTGATTGGTCAGGACCTTAACTGAAACCAACCTCCCTTCATAATAATCCAAACAGAATTAGATAGTAATACTACACATAATAGAATAGAATAGAAATGATTACAAAAAAAATGCAACTGTAACCTTTTATGTTACCAGCAAAATATTGTAATGAGAATACAGATACTTTTAAAAACAATTCCTCCTAGGATTACTTTTAAATTCATAAAGGATGTTTGTGAAACATTTGTTTGACGCCTTACTGTTTTCGCAATGTCATTCAAATCAGCAATAAAAAAAGGAGCAAGTTTAAGTTTGTTCCGCCTGAGTGAGTCTGACCACAAGACCACTATGATGTCAGGACCACTACGATGTCAGGACCACTATGATGTCAGGACCACTACGATGTCAGGACCACTATGATGTCAGAGACCACTATGATGTCAGAGACCACTATGATGTCAGAGACCACTACGATGTCAGGACCACTATGATGTCAGAGACCACTATGATGTCAGAGACTACTATGATGTCAGGACCACTACGATGTCAGGACCACTATGATGTCAGAGACCACTATGATGTCAGAGACCACTACGATGTCAGGACCACTACGATGTCAGGACCACTTTGATGTCAGAGACCACTATGATGTCAGGACCACTACGATGTCAGGATCACTATGATATCAGGACCACTACGATGTCAGGACCACTACGATGTCAGGACCACTATGATGTCAGGACCACTACGATGTCAGGACCACTTTGATGTCAGGACCACTACGATGTCAGGACCACTACGATGTCAGGACCACTATGATGTCAGGACCACTATGATGTCAGGACCACTACGATGTCAGGACCACTACGATGTCAGAGACCACTATGATGTCAGAGACCACTATGATGTCAGAGACCACTATGATGACACACCAAATACGTTTGATGGATCCCGGGAAAATACCAGGAATAGGCTTTTGTAGGCTACAGTCCAAGCTATGTCTTCCAATGGTGCGACTGCTGTCGGCATCCAAAGTTTATCCAACTTGAATAAATGCTTGGAGGTAAGGACGACAGCTGTGGTGTAGCCTATGGGCGATACAGATATCACTTATTATTGATATCTACATTGCGCATTAATGTGAATCACACTGCTGCTCTTTCGTTGAGCTATTTGCGTCTTACGGATTGTTGTTGTTGTTGATGGCTGTTCACAAATGTATATGTGTGTTTTGAAACAAATAATTGAATTGAAGAAGGTTAAGCTGCCTATCAATCATAGTTTTGTGGACAGCCAGTGAAATATGAGCTCTTGCAACTCGCAGCCTATGGAATAAAAGTTTGAAGGAGTTCCTAACTTCTCCATGCTGCCAAAACACATCTAAATTAAGAAGACCACAAATGGGGCTTTTATTGCTCAATTGATGTGTGGTGATTAAACAAAAATGTCTGATATGTCTAATGGACACATGCTCAAACTTGCACACTTTAAATGCAAATTATCGAGATATCAAAGTGTCATCAACAAAAACGAAAAAGAATAGGCCTATAGCAAATGCAACATATGTTGTTACATTTTCACATGCAAATAGCACTTTTCGGTAGTGCTCAAAGCCACGAGAGCAGCATTTATTTTTCAACTCAAAGCAATGAGCCCAATTACCCCCAGGTGGTAAGGATAGGCAACAACACATCTGCCACGCTGATCCTCAACACAGCGGCCCCTCAGGGGTGCGTGCTTAGTCCTCTCCTGTACTCCCTGTTCACCCACGACTGCGTGGCCAAGCATGACTCCAACACCATCATTAAGTGTGTGATATGATGAAGTTTCTATAGGGCCCTGGAATGTGTTATCATAAATATCATGTCACCATTGGCGCCAGAGAAAATCATTGTAACAGTGTGCTGACGACACAACAGTGGTCGGCCTGATCACTGACAACGATGAGACAGCCTATAGGGAGGAGGTCAGAGACCTGGCAGTTTGGTGCCAGGACAACAACGTGAGCAAGACAAAGGAGATGATTGTGGACTACAGGAAAAATAGGACCGAGCACACCCCCATTCACATCGACAGGGCTGTAATGGAGCGGGTTGTGAGTTTCAAGGTCAAGTTTCAAGGTCACCAACAAACTATCATGGTCCAAACACACCAAGAAAGACAATGCCTATTCCCCCGCAGGAGACAGAAAAGATTTGGCATGGGTCCCTAGATCCTCCAAAAGTTGCTGCATCCCCTGCATCACCGCCTGGTAAGGCAACTGCTCGGCATCCGACCGCAAGGCTACAGAGAGTAGTGCGTACAGCCCAGTACATCACTGGGGCCAAGCTTCCTGCAATCCAGGACCTATATACTAGCTGGTGTCAGAGGAAGGCCCCAAAAATTGTCAAGCGGTTCCGGAGCACCAATTCTGGGACCAAAATGCTCCTTAACAGCTTCTACCCCCAAGCCATAAGACTACTGAACAATTAATCAAATGGCCACCCTGACTATTGACATTGACACCACCCCTCCCCCCTTTGTTTTTACCCCTACCTACATGTACAATTTACCTCGACTAACCTGTACCCCCATATTGATTATGTACCGGTACCTCCTGTATATAACCTCGTTATTATTGTTATTTTATTGTGTTACTTTTTATTTACATTTTTTTTACTTTAGTTTATTTAGTTAATATTTTTATCTTAACTCTATTTTCTTAAAACTGAATTGTTGGTTAAGGGCTTGTAAGTAAGCATTTCACGGTAAGGTCTACACCTGTTGTGTTCTGCGGATGTGACAAATAACATTTGATTTGATTTGATTTGATCGGTCCTCCATGACAACAAGATAAACAACAGAATAGGGTAATAAATCCTTAGTTTTTGGGTTATGCTCAGGTAAAACAATCAAGGGATATTCAATTAATTGGAATGGCTAGAAATCTGACAGACTTTGGTTTTTAATGTAAAGATATAGCCTAATCGTATTATTAGCTGTAGTAGAAAACAATGGGTTAGAAGAAGCCTAAATAACCATCCCATAAAGTAAAATGCAACATCAATTTATGGCCAGCTATGTAAACTCTAACTTTGATTTATCCTGCAATAGATGTTGTTCGATTGGTAATATCTTTTTTTTTTTTTGTCTTCTTCTAACGCCTCTTATGGAAAGAAATCAGATTACGTTACTGAGTTTGGGTAATCCAAAAGTTACGTTACTTATTACAATTTTCGACAGGTAACTAGTAACTGTAATGGATGACATTTAGAAAGTAACCTCCACAACCCTGTTTGTAGAGGTACATTATGTCTTTAGGAGGGGTTGGATGAAGCGGAAAGTCATATTTGATCTTAATCTTAATCCAGATGTCACGGCCATCATCTCCAGTGATTTGCCCCTGGAGTCCGTATTTGAATTGGAAGACAGCCTGTTCAATAAGCGATTTACACCACTGCCTGGTCTATGTGTGCGTCAATCAACTCCAGGCCTCAAGCCTACCCCTATGGCTATCCCCAATGTAGTACAAGTTTTCATGTAAACGTAACCATTAACTGACGAGGAACATGGTATTTTTGATCTGTCTCTGATGTTAAGGGACCATACGGAGAGACGATTACGCACCCCAGTGGGCTAAGGTATAGCGACACAGTGGATGACATTTGAGTCGCATTTCCTATACTGCTATTATCAAATATATCGCATTTGTCATTAAAAAAGGTAAACTATGCTATAATAATGCCATGTAAAATATCCTACGGTATGTCTGTATGTAAATGTCGCTATTATGCAATAGTGATGGATCCTTTTCAGCCAGAATTGTAATGCAGTGAGTGGTTCAGAGACCAAATAATGCTTGGCCTCGAGTGGCCTAACCTATTCAAGCCTCAAAAGATCATTATAAAGAGCCAATAAAACGTACTTAATGAAGCCCATGTTGTGAGCTTCAATATTTCTATGTCCTGGGCACCCAAGTCGGCCCTCAAGTAAATTCAAGCTATACATTCTTCCTTTCAAGGATTTGGAAAAGGTGCAGGGGGACATCACCAAAGAGAGTGATTGTTAATAGACAGTGGACTCATTCTCTGCAGCAAGAAGCATATGACCATCTTTCTGAACTTGGTTTGATACTGGAGCCTAAGATGTCTATCCAGACAGGGCAATGAAAAGACGCGCTCGTCTCACATTGAATTCTCCGATCAAAACATAGCCTAATATTACAACCATAAGTTATATCCATTTATACAGTAGCTAATCACATTAACCATATTTTTCTGCACATGTGAAAATCGAAACGCACTTTCCAGTATATATTTTTTAATTCTCTGGAATGTAGCCTATTACAAAACCCAAACCCCGCAGCAATGGTAAAAAGACAGTGCGACGACATACTTTCCCTCCGTCCAATTGCTTCGACTATACCAGCAACATGCATTTTTATAAAAAGCTGATTAGCAATGTGGAAAATCTCTGAAGATACAGCGTGCCAATATCTGGACGCAGGAAAAAGAGCAGCAGTCTGCCCGCTCAGGCTATGTCTCATCCCGAAGAAGGACACTGCTGCCAGGTCCGACTAATCCCCTCCAAAATATTGACCCATTACGCATCACTTCATCTACAGTCATGTATACATTCTTCTCTAAGGAAACTGTGTTTTATTATGATGACAACATACTAGCCTATCCTATCTCAATACAAACATTATTTCAGAAAGGCAG
This sequence comes from Thymallus thymallus, assembly GCA_023634145.1. NCBI lineage: Eukaryota > Metazoa > Chordata > Actinopteri > Salmoniformes > Salmonidae > Thymallus > Thymallus thymallus. The sequence goes on from CM042422.1 coordinate 18,332,825, forward strand.
TCGACAACAAAAAGGTCCATAGTCTGATATAACCATGCTCTGATGTTTGTCACGCTGTCGGAGAATCCACATCCTGCTTCCAGCACAGCAGCGCTATCAGAAAACGCAGACAGACGCAAAGGAATTGTGACCACAGAAAAACATAGAACAAAAACCCCTTACTTGTGTCTTTCTGAAATCTCTCTCGATAATTGTCCAGACATCAAAGGTGTAATATTCCTGGTCTGGATATGCCTTTATTTTGTTATCCAGTTCGTGAAGCAGGTCAGAATGCAGTTATTTTTCTTCTCCAGCAGGCAGATGCGAACGGGAGCTAGCCCTGTCGTTCCACCTGCAACCGTGGAATAGAAGAAACAGCATCAGCACCGCACTGGAGACCGCCCACCGCGACACGCCCCGCTCCGGCTAGGCTACTTCAAAGGAGGAGGAGTTGACAAAATATCCCCTTCGGTTCTCTATCGCTGAATCTCTGCTGCGCTGAACATTTACCAGTTCCCCCAGGCGACCCACATAGTGACACACTGAAGATCCAACTTGAACTCTGAACATTAATGTTGGGCATTTGTGGAAAGTCTGGTCGATACCCTATTACTTAAGAAGGCTTACATTAATTCCAAAATGTTAAAATCTCAATTGGCATCTAAAAACAGTGTTGAAAGACAACATTATAGGCCTACTGGCACATCTAGCCTATTTCAGAAGGCAAGTGACCTAATTACTAAATTAAAATCAACTGTGCCAATGGACCAATAAAAACGCAACATTCAAACAATTGGCAAGCAAAATTGTTAACTGTTTAGATTAAAATGGGGCACATATTCACAAATATGTATTTATTTCAAAGCAAATACATTTGAACAGTTTAACAATTTAATGCAAAGACAGCATGAGATATGTACTGTAAGTATTAAAGGTTACACAATAAAAAACAGAACTCAATTATCAACAGTTTTACAATGTCCCTAATGGAGGCAATTCTTCACAAAGTTATTAAGCATTGAGAATTGATGTACTTACTCTTTGTTCTAGTCTTCATTATCTGTGGACCAATTCCCAAACCAATTATACAACGGTAATAGAAATATCACATAATTTATATTTCGTTTTTCGATTGCTGAGCTATTTGAACATTTCTGATCAGCCCACTACTATTTGGAGAATAGGTCTCTTTTTCAACAAAGTCTCTCTCTGTGTCTCACTGTCCTTCTCTCTTTCTGTGTCTCTCTCTCTCACTGTCTGTCTGTCTGTCTGTCTGTCTGTCTGTCTGTCTGTCTGTCTGTCTGTCTGTCTGTCTGTCTGTCTGTCTGTCTGTCTGTCTGTCTGTCTGTCTGTCTGTCTGTCTGTCTGTCTGTCTGTCTGTCTGTCTGTCTGTCTGTCTGTCTGTCTCTCTCTCTCTTTCTCTCTCTCTCTCTCCCTGCCACTGACAGACATGGGCTGGGGCTGCAGCTCATTAGAAGGCTAGAGCCTCGTCTGGTCTGGTCTACTCTCCGTAGGAGTGTGACTGTGACTGTGAGTCATTCCTGTCCCAAATCATGTCAGCAAATTACCACAGCTGATTACTTTATCTCAGCATCCCCATTGACTTTTTCCTTTAAGCGTGTGTCTCTGTTATCCAACATTAATGGTGGCTATGGGAACTGAAAGAACAATGGACTCAGACCAGAGAGAAATATGGACTGTAGTTATCTATTTTTACCTTTCCTCTGTTTTGTAACATGTCTAAATCAGAGGCCTGTGTCTTGTGATATTGACAGGGACAGACATGTAGAGAGTCGATCAAAATATCATCCAGGGCTGCTCACGCTCTGTGAGACGGGAAAGAGAGATAAGGGTCACAGACAGAACTCAAGGTCACTAAGCAAAGACTGCTAGGTCTAAGCAGGATCAGGGTTTGAAAGGAGATGCAAAGTTTAGTCTGGGTAAAGATTTATTTCGGTGCAAGGGCTGCTTCTATACTCTATATGTTCATGTATGCATTATCAATTACTATACAGTTTCTTCTGCACGGGCTATGCTGTACATGTAAGTCATGTGAGAATATAGACATGAACAAATACACTGAGTGCACAAAACTGTATATTGTGTTCAAAAGCTAATATTGAGTTGCACCTCCTTTTGCCCTTAGAACAGCCTCAATTAGTCGGGACGTGGACTCTACAATTCGTCGAAAGCATTCCACAGGGATGCTGTACCATGTTGACTCCAATGCTTCCCACAGTTGTGTCAAGTTGTCTGGATGTCCTTTTGGGTGGTCGACCATCCTTGATACACACAGGAAACTGCTGAGTGCGTTGCAGCAGCGTTGCAGTTCTTGACACAAACCGGTGTGCCCGGCACCTACTACCATACCCCGTTCAAAGGCACTTCAATATTTTGTCTTGCCCAGTCACCCTCTGAATGGCACACGTACACAATCCATGGCTCAATTATCTCAAGACTTAAACATCCTTCTTTAACCTGTCTCCTCCCCTTAAACTACACTGATTGAAGTGTATTTAACAAGTGGCATCAATAAGGGATCATAGCTTTCACCTGGATTCACCTGGTCAGTCTATGTCATGGAAAGAGCATGTTATGTACACTCAGTGTAAATAGTTAAAATGCATAAAAGGAATCATGTTATTGAATTATCTTTATAAGCAGAAATTCTCATGGTGGTTGCATGTTTGCCCAAACCTTGTTGAGAAATAATATATTAGATAAGATGTTAGATGACAATAGAGCAGGTAAACTCAAAGTGATACTCTCTTTGGAATCGATTTGTGCATTGGGATACACTTTCCCTTTAAACACCCAGTGTAACCAATTCCAAATGTACATTTTCCGGTGTTATGATTTAATATTCTCAACATCTAAAGGGTTTGAAGATTTGATAAGCTTTTACTTATGAGTAATTCATTTCAGCCTGTTTTCTTTCTACCAGTTGCACTAATTAAATTACATTCAAATATTTTGTAGCGAGCTGTCGCTGCAGTGGGCCTATCCCGTCTTGCTCCTCCTTGAAATGTAACGAATCAACTGTGCAGTGTAATCAAACAAAAGCAAGGCTTTGCTAAGCCAACCCTCCTATTTGTTATTATTGTGATTAGAATATCATCTCCCCATCCACATGTTCATATGATTAGCTTGACATAATAAGACAGGAGGTCTGTGGGCTCTGTGAGCTGGCTGATTGGCTTGCCTTGGATTTGGCACTTGTTCTTCACGAAGACAATGCCTTCATTAGCTTATTTGCACTGAGGATGTTTTTGTTATGAATCCTGATTAATATTATTAATACTGATTAATCCCTCTTATAGTTGGAGGTAAGACAATACCTTAGTGAGCTTGTCTGCAATTCATTTCTCTCCAAGATCGAGAGAGAGAGAGAGAGAGAGAGAGAGAGAGAGCCCCGTCAGTGGTGAACAATGGAGCTTCTGTGCAGCCATATCACGCCAAAGCAAATAAGTGCTGAAGCCTTCAACAGCCACCCTATAACAAGAAAGGATGGCAACGGGAAAGACAATTCTCTTCAAGTCTTTCTCTCAATCTCTTCACTCAATCTCTCTCTCTCACTTTTTCCGCCACCCCTCACTTAATCTCTCTTTCTCCTTCTCTGTTCAATTTAATTTGCTTAGCTGGTATGAGAAGTATGTGCACTGATGCCAGCAAAGCATCTGCAGTGGCAATGGATGGACCAATAACGGGAGGAAAACAACGTTCTCTAACAGGAGGATATAAGCATTGTTATTGAACCATTAAATACGGTTGGAATGCGTGTGTCTAGTGAAGCGGGATACAATCAGTCACTCACAGGATGGGTCTCTGCAACCTATTGACTAGGAGGCAATGACCAACCTATTGACTAGGAGGCAATGACCAACCTATTGACTAGGAGGCAATGACCAACCTATTGACTAGGAGGCAATGACCAACCTATTGACTAGGAGGCAATGACCAACCTATTGACTAGGAGGCAATGACCAACCTATTGACTAGGAGGCAATGACCAATCTCACTCTTGATAAAGGAGAATGAACATGCACTATCCTCTCTTAGTTTTCAATGACAGAGACAGGTATGAAATGAAGAGGAGACAGAGAGACGGGAGATACAGAGTAGATGCTGGTATTCGTACCGATGCAGGCAGGCGAATCGTACGTGTGCGCATATAATCGTATTAGAGGGTGACGGCATTAACCCTCGGGCACATGCCATGTACCATCTCATTAGAAGGAACAAGGATCGCCATTTTATTTTGCTGCAGACGTATGTTTTAAATGTATGTTTTCAATGTGCACATTTCACCCAAGACCAAAGTACTGTAAATAATAGAGTATCTTTCTATTGATTGAATACTATAAGAACATGTGCAGGGGTAGAAAACAGCACTCTGTCAACATGATCTCACAAAACACAAGTGATTTGCTCTTTTATTTTTTGAGAATTCACTAGTAAAAGAACGTGTTACGCACCTGATTATCGCACGTCAACATGTCAACAGCATCACAACCTTGCTGCTCTGCTCTCATCTATAATATGTGAAAAGTGAGAGTTGAAAGAGAAAGAGAAAGACTGAGGTAGACATAGAGGGAGCTATCGGAAAAAGACAGAGAGGGAGATGGCAGTCCGTAAAAGACAGAGAGGGAGATGGCAGTCCGTAAAAGACAGAGAGGGAGATGGCAGTGCGTAAAAGACAGAGAGGGAGATGGCAGTCCGTAAAAGACAGAGAGGGAGATGGCAGTCCGTAAAAGACAGAGAGGGAGATGGCAGTCCGTAAAAGACAGAGAGGGAGATGGCAGTCCGTAAAAGACAGAGAGGGAGATGGCAGTGCGTAAATGGTGTTGGCCTTCTAACTTAAAGGGATTCTTCTGTACTTTTGTTTACTTTTAGCCCGTATTTCTGAAAGTAGCGCTCATGAGCCAAAAGTGGTCCCCGAAAATCACCTACGACGTCACATATATATGCAGATATGCAGTTATTGCTCTCTCTCTCACTCTGCTGTGTGTGGATCATGTGCATCTTGCTAGCTGTCACTCAGTTGGCGAAGGACTGAAGCTCATTGGTTGGACTCGAATTGCTACTGGACTGGCCCACGTGGGGGGAAAATGTAGGGAAAATGGCACAGCACAGCTTCCAGAAAAGCAGTCGCTTTCCAACTAGAGATGTTGTGGCTAATTGGGGGTCGCCCCGATTGAATTAGGAATTAGAATACTAATATAGACATGAACATTCTTATGATGGGATAAAGGTCAGCCATATTGGTCAGCCATATTGGTCAACCATGGTTTGCCATTGCTGTGTAAAATAAGGAATTTGAAGAATGTGTCTGCGTTGTATGTTTGTTAGCCAGACAGTTTTAGAGGAATGATTCCATATATAAACTGAATTCATGATTATATGGCAACATTTTAGATTGACAATAATTATATTGCAACATTTCTGATACACTACATATGCAAAAGTATGTGGACACACCTTCAAATGAGTGGATTTGACTTTTCAGCTGACAAGTGTATAAAATCGAGCACACAGACATGCAATCTCCATAGACAGACATTGGCAGTAGAATGGCCTCACTGAAGAGCTCAGTGACTTTTAACATGGCACCGTCATAGGATGCAACCTTTTCAACAAGTCAGTTTGTCAAATTTATGCCCTGCTAGAGCTGCCCTGGTAAGTGCTGTATTGTGAAGTGGAAACTTCTAGGAGCAATTACGGCTCAGCTGCGAAGTGTTAGGCCACACAAGCTCACAGAACGGGACCGGCGAGTGATGAAGTGCGTAGCGTGTAAAAATCGTCTGTCCCCAGATGCAACACTCACTACCGAGTTCCAAACTGCCTCTGGAAGCAACTTCAGCACAAGAACTGTTCGTCTGGAGCTTCATGAAATGGGTTTCCATGGCCGAGTAGCCGCACTCAAGCCTAAGGTCACAATGCGCCTTGCAAAGCGTCGGCTGGAGTGGTGTAAATCTCGCCGCCATTGGACTCTCTGAAGTGATGAATCACTCTTCACCATCTGGCAGTCCGACGGATGAATCTGCCAGAGAATCTGCCAATGCATAGTGCCAATTGAAGAGTTTGGTGGAGGAGTAATAATGGTCTGGAGCTGTTTTTCATGGTTTGAGATCTCCGGGGTCCCAATGATTTTGTGAATTCCATTTGTCTTTATTTTCTAAATTAAAATTGTAAACTTAAGTTTACAAAAATAAAATTGGCTCTGCAATTTTGAAAATGTAATTACAAGGTGTATCTGTTTTACCGTTTAGAAATGAAACACTATATATATCTTCCCCCATTTGAAGAAGTGTTTGGACAAATTCACTTATAGGGTATTAATGTAGTCAAAGGTTCATTATTTGCTCCCATATTCCTATCACGCAATGACTACATCAAGCTTGTGACTCTACACACTCGTTGGATGCATTTGCAGTTTGTTTTGGTTGTGTTTTGGGTTATGTTTTGCCCAATAGGAACTGAATGGATGGTGAAACATTGAGATCATATGAAACACTTGATCTCAAATCCAAAATGCTGGAATATAGAGCCAAATTAAAAAGCTATCTTCACTGTCCAAATACATATGGAGGGGAGTGTAGGTCAGGTCTATACAGTGAACACTCTATTGAGCAGTTTATTTTTCTCATTTAATGCAATCTGGACTATAGACGGCTGGCTGATTATGGGCCAGTTCGTTTATAGAGCGTGAAGATTCAAGTATCCACTGAAATATGGGCACACATTTGCATATTTTCTTGCCCCATAATAACACATAATATCCGTAAACCAACTGTTATCAGATATAATATGTAGTATATGGATTTTACAGATACTTTGTTAACCTATCTATAAATCTTTACATGGTTCACATAGAGGCTTGTTCAACTTTCTCTCCTCTGTCTCCATCAGTTAATATATGCCGTTGTTTAACTGAATTCAAATGTTCTACCTATCTCCTGGCTCTATCCATTCATGTGTTCTAATTAGAATTAGTTTTGGTGCGGTGTGTATGAACGGGCTAATTATTTTCCCACAATTGGATCCCATCTCATCGAGTGACCACGCTGGGAAACCCACGGCAACAACATGTAAGCATTACCTGTGGCAATGCATCCTGGGTCGTTTGTAGCATGGAAGCTAACTATCACGAACCCAAAGGCGTCATGCTGTTCCTGCCATAGCTAGAAATGTGGAAATTATTACCGATCTGTTGTTTTCTCGCCGGTAGCGTGTGTGTATATGGAAAACAACATAAACAGAGGCAAATGTCAGACTGTGGAAATAAAGTGTATTTAGTAACACTTTATAATAACTTTGCAGAGGCAAATGTCACATTGTAGAGAATTTGTCAGTTTTTAAATGTACTGTTTGAGTGGTGTGGTCTTTTTATGGATAGGTGAAGGAGGTCTAACCGGGTGCCATTTTTAATTCCCTTGGAGTGGGTACTGTAGGTAGTTAGACACATCTGAAGATGGACCAGGCGTTTCAACCATTTTACTAAGTTACAGTTGATATAAGGAAATCAGTAAACTGAAATAAATTAATTAGACCATAATCTATGGATTTCACATGACTGGGCAGGGGCGCAGCCATGGGTGGGCCTGGGAGGGCAACAGCCATCCACTTGGGAGCTAGGCCCACCCACTGAGGAGCCAGGCCCAGCCAATCAGAATGAGTTTTTCTCGACAAAAGGGCTTTATTACAGACATAAATACTCCTCAGTTTCAGACAATCCCACAGGTGAAGAAGCTGGATGTGGAGGTCTTGGGCTTGCGTGGTTACATACTGACAAAGGTTCTAAAGTGACGTTGGAGGCGGCTTATGGTAGAGAAATTAACATTAAATTACCTGGCAACAGCTCTTGTGGACATTCCGGCAATCAGCATGCCAATTGCACGCTACCTCAAAACTTGAGACATCTGTGGCATTGTGTTGAGTGACAAAACAGCACATTTTAGAGTGGCCTTTTATTGTCCCAGCACAAAGTGCACCTGTGTAATGATCACGCTGTAATCAGCTTCTTGATATGCCACACCTGTCAGGTGGATGGATTATCTTGTCAAAGGAGAAACGCTCACTAACAGGGATGTAAACACATTTTTGAGAAATAAGCTCTTGTGCGTATGGAACATTTCTGGGATCTTTTATTTCAGCTCATGAAACATGGGACCAAGGCTTTACACGTTGTGTTTGTTTTTTTGTTTAGTAAACTAAATAAATAAACTGACACAGCAGCGAGTGTGTTTTTAAGGTAAACCTTTATATTCATCTTCAACCTTTAAATATATTTTAATGGACATGCCTGGGTATGAAACAACAACCAACAAGCATCCTCTCCAAACACTTACCTTCAGAATTACTATATACAGTTCTACAGTTACAGTGGCAAGAACAAGTATGTGAACCCTTTGGAATTACCTCGATTTCTGCATAATTTTGTCATACAAATTGATCTGATCTTCATCTAAGTCACAACAATAGACAAACACAGTCTGCTTGAACTAATAACACATAAACAATTATATGTTTTAATGTCTTCATTGAACACACTGTGTAAACAATCACAGTGCAGGGCGGAAAAAGTATGTGAACCCTTGGATTTAATAACTGGTTGACCCTCCTTTGGCAGCAATAACCTCAACCAAATGTTTTCTGTAGTTGCGGATCAGGCCTGCTCAACGGTCAGGAGCAATATTCTTGGGATGTCTGGTGTGAACCGCTCTCTTGAGGTCATGCCACAGCATCTCAATCGGGTTTAGGTCAGGACTCCAGAACTGGTATTTTCTTCTGTTGAAGCCATTGTGTTGTTGATTTACTTCTGTGTTTTGGGTCGTTGTCCTGTGGCATCACCCAACTTCTGTTGAGCTTCAATTGGTGGACAGATAGCCTTACATTCTCCTGCAAAATGTCTTGATAAACTTGGGAATTCATCTTTCCATCGATGACAGCAAGCTGTCCAGGCCCTGCACCATACTTTACAGTTGAGATTAGGTCTTGATGTTGGTGTGCTGTGCCTTTTTTTCTCCACACAGTGTTGTGTGTTCCTTCCAAACAACTCAACTTAGTTTCATCTGTCTACAGAATATTTTGTCAGTAGCGCTGTGGAACATCCAGGTGCTCTTTTGCGACCTTCAGACGTGCAGCAATGTTTTTTTTTGGACAGCAGTGCCTTCTTCTCTAGGGTCCTCCCATGAACACCATTCTTGTTTAGTGTTTTACGTATCGTAGACTCGTCAACAGAGATGTTAGCATGTTCCAGAGATTTCTGTAAGTCTTTAGCTGACACTCTCATTGAGCATTCTGCGCAGGGCTCTTGCAGTTATCTTTTCAGGACGGCCACTCCTAGGGAGAGTCGCAACAGTGCTGAACTTTCTCCATTTATAGACAATTGGTCTTACACTGATGAACATCAAGGCTTTTAGAGATACTTTTGTAACCCTTTCCTGCTTTATGCAAGTCAACAATTTTTAATCTTATGTCTTCTGTTGTTCGAGGCATGGTTCACATCAGGCAATACATCTTGAGAATAGCAAACTCAAATTTTGTGAGTGTTTTAAAGGGCAGAGGGCAGCTCTAACCAACTTTTCCAATCTTGTCTCATTGATTGGACTCCAGGTTAGCTGACTCCTGACTCTAGCACCTGGTCGAGGCAAATTTATGGTGAAATGATTGTCTTTCCACTTCCGTATTATGGCCCCAACAGTGCTCACTGGAACATTCAGAAGCTTAGAAATGCGCCTATAACCAATGCCATCATTATGTTTTGCAACAATTAGCTTGCGAATGTCTTGAGACAGCTCTTTGCTTTTACCCATCATGAGATGTGTCTTGTGTGACACCTTGGCAATGAGACCTTTTTGTAGGCCATCAGTTGGGACTGAACCAGCTGATATTATTTTGCACTGACAGGGGGCTGGATTGCTTTTTAATTACTGATAGTTTTCAGCTGTTGTCTTGGCTTTCCATGCCTTTTTTAACCTCCCTTTCTTCATGTGTTCAATACGTTTTCCCTGTGTCATTTCACATTATTACACATAACTTAATTTCTGAACTTATTTGTTTTGGTTTCTTTGTATGTATGGATTACTTGGGTTGTTACCAACATCTGGTGAAACTTTCATGTCAATAGCACCTTTGGAAATATATTTACTGAGAAAAATGGTGACGTGTTCAATACTTATTTCACCCGCTGTATTCAATATAGACAAGAAAACAACTATAATTTGTGTGTTATTAGTTTAAGCACAATGTGTTTGTCTATTTTTGTGACTTATATGAAGATCACATAAAATTCTATGACCAATTTATGCAGAAATCCAGGTAATTCCAAAGGAATGCCGCTGTATATACCACATGTAATTTTTAGGGCAGAGGTTGGGGGGTTGTGTCAGTTCCTCAAACAGTTCCTCAAACATCTCTTTATAATTATGCTCCTGTGAATATTTTACAGAGCTCAGAATATAACCCCAGAAAAATAATACCTACTCTATTAAGTGTGTCACTATACTCCATGTATGTGCACTGTACTGTAGTGTTTGTTCGTCACATGCAAGGCATGGGTATATAAAGAATGTGACCTAAGCTTGCCCTGTCACATTAAAACCCCAGACCATCATGTTTTGTGGTTGACTTGGACTCAATCCCCCAGAGTTAAGCAGGGGCGATATCCCAGAAGTACCCTCCGGAGGCCAGACATAACAACCACTCTCTCTCTCTCTATTTCTGCTTCCATGGCCCTCTCTCTCTCAATTCGACTCAATTTCGATTTCAATTTAAGGGCTTTATTGGTATGGGAAACATATGTTAACATTGCCAAAGCAAGTGAAGTAGATAGTAAACAATAAACATTTACAGTAAACATTACACTCAGAAGTTCTAAAAGAATAAAGATTTCAAATGTCATATTATGTATATATACAGTGTTGTGACAATGTGCAAATAGGACTAATGGGAAAATACAAAAACATAAATATGGGTTGTCTCTCTCTCTCTCTCTCTCTCTTCCTCCCTCTCTCTCTCTTTATCCTTTCACGCCACAGAGAGAGTGAGAGCCTTAAAGGATCCCTGTAACAACTGTGTGTAGCTTGTGAAGTGACAGAAAGTAGAGTGCAGTTTGTTTCAGTGGGAAATAACAGGGCTTCTGGAGTGCATGTTTGAATAGTTTTTTTCTCTTATCTCTCTCTCTCTCTCTCTCTCTCTCTCTCTCTCTCTCAGAGTAGCTGAACTGTAACTGTAGCTGGACTGTACTGTACTGTAGCTGTATTGAACTATACTGTATTGTATTGTACTGCAACTGGACTGTATTGTACTGTATTATACTGTACTGTACTGTAGCTGTACTGTACTATATTATACTGTACTGTAGATGTACTGTAGCTGTACTGTATTGTACTGTATCACACTGTATTGTACTGTAGCTGTGCTATATTGTACCGTATTGTACTGTATTGTAGCTGTACTGGATTGTACTGTAGTTGTACTATATTGTACTGTATTGTAGGTGTACTGTAGTTGTACTGTAGCTGTACTGTACTGTATTGTACTGTAACTGTATTTATTGTACTTTAGAAGTACTGTATTGTAATGTAGCTGTCCTGTAGGTGTACTGTAGCTGTACTGTACTAAAGCTGTATTGTATTGTACTGTACAGTACTGTATCTGTACTGTAGCTGCACTGTAGCTGTACTGTATTGTACTGTAGCTGTATTGTAGCTGTACTGTACTGTGTTATACTATAGATGCACTGTAGCTGTACTGTACTATATTGTACTGTAGCTGTATTGTAGCTGTACTGTACTGTGTTGTACTATAGATGCACTGTAGCTGTACTGTACTGTATTGTACTGTAGCTGTAATGTAGCTGTGCTGTGCTATACTGTAACTGTACTGTATTGTATCTGTACTTTAACTTTAGCTGTATTATACTGTAGCTTACCTTGTTCAGCCCCTCTTGCCCTGGTTCCATGTTAATATGTCCTGGGTCTTGGCTTGTAAGGTTCCATGTTAATATGCCCTGGGTCTTGGCTGGTAAGGTTCTATGTTAAAATGTACTGGGTCCTGCCTGGATTTCATCAACTGGCAGTGAAGGAGCTTGTCTCTCAGGGATTTTGTACTTAGATGCATTTGTTATTCAACGTATTAAGAACTGATTTGGGGTCAGATGTTTGTAAATCATCTGCCGTCTTCTATATAGGGTGAAAAGAAACAAAACAGATTCCAGACCAGCTCATAATGATGGGATAGACTACCCCATGGGGGTTTTGCATCCTGACCTGATCGACACTAATTAGGCCGTCTAGAGAATCAGCCGTGCCCACATGTCCATGGGGCAGAATGACACATAGCAATCCTCAGTGGTGTTAACTCCCCTACACACTGATTTAAGGTCAGATTTGTGTTTCCCCTCTGATGGTTAAGGTTGAGATTTGGGGAGGGAATGGAGATCCCAGAACTGTTTGTACAGCCAACTTCTACCTGAAGTGTCAACTCACTTCAGGGCTTAGCCCCAGGTTAAATACTATGCCTCCTAGAGATAGTCCCTGCAGCACTTCTAAAGTGAGGATGTAGTCATAAAAATATGACTAGGTTATCTTTAAAACCAACAGGAGCATTCAACCTGTCAGTGGAGAGTTATCTTTAAAACCAACAGGAGCATTCAACCTGTCAGTGGAGGGCTATCTTTAAAACCAACAGGAGCATTCAACCTGTCAGTGGAGAGTTATCTTTAAAACCAACAGGAGCATTCAACCTGTCAGTGGAGGGTTATCTTTAAAGCCAACAGGACATTCAACCTGTCAGTGGAGAGTTATCTTTAAAACCAACAGGAGCATTCAACCTGTCAGTGGAGAGTTATCTTTAAAACCAACAGGAGCATTCAACCTGTCAGTGGAGAGTTATCTTTAAAACCAACAGGAGCATTCAACCTGTCAGTGGAGAGTTATCTTTAAAACCAACAGGAGCATTCAACCTGTCAGTGGAGAGTTATCTTTAAAACCAACAGGAGCATTCAACCTGTCAGTGGAGAGTTATCTTTAAAACCAACAGGAGCATTCAACCTGTCAGTGGAGAGTTATCTTTAAAACCAACAGGAGCATTCAACCTGACAGTGAGTTTTAACTGTACTGTAGACAAACAGCCTCAGCTTTCCCCTGACCTATTATCATCTGTGCTGCTACACTACACACCCTCTCTCTTCCTTTCCCTCCCTCTCTCTCCACTCGCTCTCACAAACTCTCCCCCTCTATTTTACTCTTGCCCCCGCCCCCCTTCACTCCCTCCGTCCCTCCCTCCATTTTACTCACTGATGGTTGTTTTCAGGAAAAACACAAGAGGATTTTCCCTGAGAAAGAAGTGTGGCAATGCATCCTCTCTGCTGTTACATAAAAAAAAACATTCAGCAGAGAGTAGAGGGTCTGGCTCAGAGAGTAGAGGGTCTGGCTCAGAGATAGAGGGTCTGGCTCAGAGAGTAGAGGGTCTGGCTCAGAGAGTAGAGGGTCTGTCTCAGAGATAGAGGGTCTGGCTCAGAGACTAGAGGGTCTGGCTCAGAGATAGAGGGTTTGGTTCAGAGAGTGGTGGAGCTGGTTCAGAGAGTAGAGGGACTGGCTCAGAGAGTAGAGGGTCTGGCTCAGAGATAGAGGGTCTGACTCAGAGAGTAGAGGGTCTGGTTCAGAGAGTAGAGGGGATGGCTCAGAGTAGAGGGGATGGATCAAAGAGTAGTGGGGCTGGCAAAGAGAGTAGTGGGGCTGGCTCAGAGAGTGGTGGGGCTGGCTCGTAACACAAGACCAAATCCAAATATTACACTGCTAATATTATCAGCATTTTACACATACTGTACTTTTCAAAGCATTTGTCAATTAATGAAACCCGAAAAATACTCTAGAAACATTCAGTAACATTATAAGAATATTCATTGACATGATGGAGTAGGTGCAAGATGAGAAAAATTACAAGAGTTTGAGTGAGAGATCTAACTGGTGTCTTTAAGTGGTCACACACATCTCTCCAAAGTGTGCAGAGTTCCTAAGTAATTTCTATGCACTTTTATGACTATAGGACAGAGCCTTCAACTATAAGGGGCTTTTTATAGCTCTCCTAGCTTTGCCATTGAGGAACTGAAGCAAGCACACTTGTAGTTTTTTGTTTGGAGCACAGCCCTGCGTCCCCACCATCACAGAACTACTGTTATTGTTTACGCATTCCAAAAACGTTCCAATATAAATCAAAATCTTGGTCTGGTGGGCATCATTTGAAAGCTTATTGTCTTGCTAACATGACTAGCTAAATTATAAAATACAATCTTACATTGTTAGGCTTTCAAAAGGCACTGCAGACATTTAGATTGTAATTTTGGTTTGCATAGAATGGAGTCATTCAAAGTGCGTGTTCTGCAGCTAATTTTATTCACAGTCCGACAAACATGCATGTTGACGTTTATTATCTTAGATCATTTCACCTTAGATATGCCAGCATCAAAGTAAAAAAATTGGCTATATTGTAAAGATTCATGAAAACAAAAATGTGCTTTTTGGTCTTAATTTAAGGTTAGGGTTAGGCATTAGGGTTAGCAGTGTGGTTAAGGTTAGGTTTAAGGTTAGGCTTAGGTTTAAAATATGACTTTGTGGCTATGCCAGCTAGTGACCACTGCAGAGCTGCATCAAGAACAAGATTCATGACAAAAAATGCTAACCTGCGGCAAACATAGGCTCATTATGTTTAGAACAACCAAGGATATAATGCATGACATCCTTGTAGCTGTGGACCAAACATAGCAATCACGTTTTCAAAGATGGAAGTGTGAAGTGCACATCTGGAGTCAGGGGTGTGTGGTTTGCTTGTTTGACATCAAAGCAGTATTTATTATAATCCTCAACGTCTCACCTTTCAGAACACATCAACTCCTCTCAATCTACAGCATTTCCCTCACTTAGACAATAGCAAATGTGTAAAAGTTGCCCAATTAGTGAGAGCGATGGGGGCCAACTTCTTGTCGCGAGCTACGCTCAAGTTTATAGCGGCTGTCAGTCAAAACCCATACAGAGCTGTGAAGCGGAGAACCTGAGCTCTAACTCATGTATAGCATGTGACTGTACAGCCATTGAGTTCCAATATAGGTGCTTATCAATGACAGAATCTTCCATTTACAACCCGTATACGGGATGACAGGGGTTGTGAATGGAAAGAGAAAAGGGGTATCTAGTCAGTTGCACAATTGAATGCATTCAACTGAAATGTCTTACGCCTTTAACCCAACTGCCTTAATCGACTTTTCCGGGGAGCAGTTGTTCTTCAAGAGCAGAACAGCAGAGTTTTCCACCTTGCTGGATCGGGAATTAGAATCAGAGACCGTTCGATAAATGGTCCAATGCTCCTATTCGCTAGGCTACCTGCCGCCCAAAGGGCTACATGTGCTGAGGATGTTCCCAAGCCAAGCAACTATCCTGCACCATTCCAAGAAATTTGTGAGAAGGTTGTATGCAAAATAACCATAGGACAACCACGCTCTAAGTGTTCTCAGAACGTTATGTGCTAGCTGGGACTCTTTCTCACTCTGTCTCATAACACACACACACATTCTTGCCAACACCCCCCCCCCCCCCCCCCCACTGGATCATAACAAGGTGTCTGTGGTGAATTTAGGCCACCTCCATTTTGGAAACCGCTACTCCACCTCCTACTTACTCCTCCTCCTTCTCGCTACAAACATTATTTAAAACAACAAACATTTTTGTCCAAACAACTCCACCCTCTACACGCACTGTGCCCAAATTGCCTGGAGAACCCATTTTCCACACGGCATGGAGAGATGGAAATACATGTGATTATTCGAAGCATCACTTTGTTTTTCATCATTCTTTAATTTCCTCTTTTGAAGCCACGGAGTGAGGGGTGTTAGTGAGGGATATTGGCGAGAAGCCTATTTTGCCTTCCCAATGTATAGGGCAAGGGAATTAGATCTGTGTCTGCCTTATCACCATGCTGCCTGATTGTCCTCAGACCACTATGGACCACTCTATATGAGATTCACATGCCCTCAGCTAATCCAACTTGGCCTTGTATGCGGTACAAATCACATTATTGTGGAAGCACCTCCTCTAAGAGTATGAATTAGGCTGTTTGTGAAGGTTTGAATCCTAAGAATCCTGCCTTCACATAGATAGATAGATAGATAGATAGATAGATAGATAGATAGATAGATAGATAGATAGATAGATAGATAGATAGATAGATAGATAGATAGATAGATAGATAGATAGATAGATAGATAGATAGATAGATAGATACTTTATTTATCCCCACGAAAATACACAAAAGACAGATACACGATACATGATGCATAGAGCGGCAGTATGAAAGAAGAAGTAGTCTGGAGTGCAAAAAAGCTTTAAAAAGACATTGCATAGTATGGGTGGATGGATGAATATGTACACTATACATTGGTGGATGGTGCATGGTTAACTATACTATACAGGTCGATGGCAGAGAAATACTTAAATAGCTAAAATAGCTAAATGTGTGTATGATATAATTTAGGGTAATAATAGTAATTCCCTTAAAATACAGTCCTTAGTGCGCAGGGTTTAATTACAGATACATGCACGTATTGCACTTTCGAAAATACTAAAAGCAATGAAAAAAGATACAACTGACAGGATACTAATTAGCATTCCTGAGTGAATGACTACGTAAGTTAAGTCCAAGAATTACTTATAATATTGCACGTAATATGATATAACAACTGAACATGAATATGTATATACAGACCTGATTGAATAAATAAGTCCTGAGTGAATGAGTGATTACAGACCAGAGTTACTCACAGATGGATGCATAATTGTTAAACTAGGTCCTAACACCCCAACAGTTCCAGGTCTATGTTGAAGACGGCACGGCACCCCAATGAGGCATTAAATAGTCTAATAGCCGCCGGCAGGAAGGACCTCCTGTAGCGCTCTCTGGCACACCGTGGTGGGATCAGTCTGTGACTGAAGGTGCTCATCTGCGTCATAAGCATGGCCTGCAGAGGGTGGGTGATGTTGTCCATGATGGCCAGCAGTTTGGCCAGGATCCACACCTCCTCTAGATTGTCAAGGCTAATCCCCAGAACAGAGCTAGCCTTCTTGATAGGGACTGCAGTTAGTTGGGCCTTGGTTCTCCTGAAGTCCACCCCCATCTCCTTTGTTTTGCTGATGTTGAGCTGAAGGTGGTTCTGCTCACACCACAACACAAAGTCATTGATTGCGCTCCTGTACTCCTCCTCCTGCCCACCCCTGATGCACCCTACAATTGCGGAGTCATCCGAGAACTTCTGTAGGTGGCATGTTTCAGAGTTATATATGAAGTCAGAGGTGTAGAGGGTGAACAGGAAGGGGACAGGACTGTTCCCTAGGGGGCCCCTGTGTGTTGCTCACTGCCCGTTCTGACACACAGCTTTGTAGTCGCACAAAAGAAAGGAAATACCAAAAAGTACAATACCAACATAGCTACTGTAGTAGGTCAAAGCTGTATGCTGGAAAACCTTGGTAGAGCATGGGTGGAGCATTGTGCTGCTCATGTGATTTTCCTTTCTTTTTCGGCTTCAGACCAATGCGTACATCTCACTTAAAACACTGTTTTTTTTTTGTTTTTAATAGATTTTAGGACATAATGCTCAGATAGGTTGAATATGCTTACATTGCAGTTGTTGTGTTGTGTGTCTAATCTAGTGATTTGATGTCGGTTTAAGTGTTTGTGTGCTTCGGGGGAGGGGTGCCCGTGCATGTGTGCCTGTGTGCGTTTGTGTGTGTCCCTGGGGGTGGAGAAAGGTATAGTGTCCTAGAGGAACAGACCTGTAAATCAATGGCCTGATCACTAACATGGAGGATTGGGTTATCTATTGTGACTTATCTTACCAAGCCCCTATTTATGTAGTGGGAACCAATATGTTGACATCTCCTAGAGAGTTATTACAGTGTGAAGGGCATGACAATAGAGCTGAACTTCCTCTAACCTTGTAGAATGGCCCTTGTCTAATTCAAGCTATTGGAGAAAATGGGCTGAGATCAGGAAATATAGCAGAGAGAGAGGGGGGGGGGGGGGGGGTGGGGGGTGGGGGGGGGGGGGGGGAGAGAGAGAGAAGGGTTGGAGGGTTATAGAGATTTGAATGCAGTATGTGGTATTATTTCGGCTGTAACACACACATTGATGCAGACATACACATGCATACACACACAGACACACAGACAAGAACACATACACCGACACACATGCACTTGTAAACGCAAACACACACACACCCTGTGACCCTGTCTGCTATTGTTGGCCCTGGTCCAGTAGTAGAGAGAACTTGACTACCTGGCCACTGGAGAGAATATGATTTCACAGTGAAATGTAGACCCAGATAATGAACTCTACTGAAATAGTTAGGATTAATCAAGAATCTGAGCTGCGGAAACATTACCATAGAAACAGTCTAATACCAATGAATGGGTTCAATCGTCTAATAAATACATTTACAGATATAGTGGAATATTATCCCTAGTGTATTAGTTTGTACTGTAGTATATGAAAATAATAGTCAAACACTGCATTCATGATATTTGACTTGTGTTATCTGTCTCGACTTGTCAAGCTCCTATTTATTTAACGGGAACCATATTGTTTAAACTCCTGTAGAGTTATTACAGTAATCTGTAATAGAAAATATATTTTAAAAATAAGAACATAAGGTCATAACACAATATTTAGTACATTAATATATCAAAATACGATTTAGTTTGAGGACACAGCCTTGCCTAAAATGTTCTTTCTACAGCACACTGACCGGTTACGGTAACCCACTTGACCAGTCAGTGGAACCTTAGCAAAGTAGGGAAACCTTTTCCCTCCAGTCTGGTTATTCTGCTGCACGGTCACGTGGCAGCCAGAGTTAATAGGCCCTGCTGTTGTGCCCTGGGAAATTAGGCGAGCGCTAGAGCATGGACCCGCTAGTGAACCCCAAGCAGAGGAGCAAGAACAGTCACAGCACAGTCGAACATAGGTCAGAGGAATCAATGTTATTTAGGGGCCGAGGGGGGAAGGGGTTGAGAAGAGATCTGAACTTCCTCTAAACCTTGTAGAATTGCCCTTGTCTAATTGAAGCTATTAGAGAAAATGGGCTGAGATCAGGAAATACAGCGTGGAGAGAGAGACAGAGAGAGAGAGAGAGAGAGAGAGAGAGAGAGGAGAGAGAGAGATAGGGGGAGAGAGAGAGAAAGAGAGGGGGGAGAGAGAGATAGGGGGGGTGGAGAGAGAGAGACAGAGAGATTGGGGGAGAGAGAGAGAAAGGGAGGGGGGAGAGAGAGAGAGAGGGAGAGAGAGAGAGAGAGAGAGAGAGAGAGAGAGAGAGAGAGAGAGAGAGAGAGAGAGAGAGAGAGAGAGATATTGCTGTTCTTAGCTGAGATAGGAGGGTTAGAGAGGAGATCTTAATGCAGTATTCATGTGGTATTTCTTTGGGCTGTAACACACACACACAGACTGAGACACACAGACAAGCACACATACACCGACACACATGCACTTGTAAACGCAAACACACACACACCCTGTGACCCTGTCTGCTATTGTTGGCCCTGGTCCAGTAGTAGAGAGAACTTGACTACCTGGCCACTGGAGAGAATATGATTTCACAGTTAAATGTAGACCCAGATAATGAACTCTACTGAAATAATTAGGATTAATCAAGAATCTGAGCTGCGGAAATATTACCATAGAAACAGTCTAATACCAATGAATACATTTACAGATATAGTGGAATATTATCCCTAGTGTATTAGTTTGTACTGTAGTGTATGAAAATAATCGTCATACACTGCATTCATGATATTTGACTTGTGTTATCTGTCTCGTCTTGTCAAGCTCCTTTTTATTTAACGGGAACCAATATTGTTTAGTTATTACAGTAATCCGTGATAACAAGAATGAAGAATAACAATAATCAAAAAATATGTAATTAAAGGAAATTAAGTCCTAATACAATATTTAGCACATTAATACATCGATATACTATTTAGTTTGAGTACAAACCCCAAGAGAATACATTTACAGAAATCTTGTAATATTATCATTGCATTGTTTTAGTATATGTACTGTAGTTTACGAAATATGATAGAAAAACACAGTATATCTCCTAGAAGTAGATCAAGAGACGTTTTTACTCCTAAGGGTGTGATGACTTGTGTTTCTCCGTCTCTCTCACTCCATGGGGGGTCGGGAGCGACAGCATAGAATGTGTAATCGTCTGATATCTCTGAGCTCAGAGAGACGTAATCTGCATTCATATTGATAGTTTTGTTTGCTCTATGAAGTACTGTTTGTAAGGCATTCATATTTAATAGCTAACCCCATGTAAAATCACACACATCAATCTGTCTATCTTGTTATGTAAAGTACAGTACGTGTCAGAAACCACAGTGCTGTTTATAATGAGAGACAGATAATATTTTACCATGAGGCAACTGACATATATTATTCATATAGCATAACATGTATCATTGCCAAGACCTCTGTCTGACCTAAATAGCTCCCTATGGAATGGTATCCATGAGCACACATGGTTTGGGTCTGTGGCTGGTCACCCTTGGAGACCGTAGCTAGTCAGCCATAAACAACCAGGGAGTTGAGTGCAGTAGGGACACATCAGTTATACATCAGCCTATCAGCCCTCAGCAGTCCCAGGGGTTAGAGGTCAACTAGAGAGGAGGAGGGCAAAGAGGGCATTTTAGAGTCAGGACAACAGGGAGGCAGTGGTGACAGAATATGAAATCTAGTCATAAAATACAGCCAAAGACAGGCAAATGTACATGAATGTCACACACAGTCCACTATATATAAACCCACATACGCACATGATAACACTATCCCTCCCTCTCATTATATCTCTCTCTGACACACACACACACACACACACACACACACACACACTCCACAAGGAACCAGCTGCTTGAGTGCCCCCACTCTATACAAGGGGCTTGTACTTGTACATCCGTGTCTGTCTGTCAGAGACACACACCGTGGCTGGATGTGTGTGTGTTCACCGCGTAGTGTCTGTACTGTGGCTGTCGGAGACACTTTCCCTTTAATGGGCTAATTGTACCAGAATGAGCCCACACTAGAGAGGTGTCGGAGAACGTGTCTCGAATCTGTTCAAATATCTTCACTTGATGTCGGGGTTTCCTAGAGGTAGCTCCTGTGGGAGAGGCAGAAGAGAGGGAGGGAGGGGGAGAGAGAGAGAGAGAGAGAGAGAGAGAGAGAGAGAGAGAGAGAGAGAGAGTAATTTGATGTAATTATATTTAAAGAAATATATGTGTATGTATATATATATACAGCGGGTGAAATAAGTATTGAACACGTCACCATTTATCTCAGTAAATATATTTCAAAGGTGCTATTGACATGAAATTTTCACCAGATGTTGGTAACAACCCAAGTAATCCATACATACAAAGAAACCAAAACAAATAAGTTCAGAAATTAAGTTATGTGTAATAATGTGAAATGACACAGGGAAAAAGTATTGAACACACTTACTGATATTTATTTAATACTTTGTACAAAAGCCTTTGTTGGTAATGACAGCTTCAAGACGCCTCCTGTATGGAGAAACTAGTCATGCATTGCTCTGGTGTGATTTTGGCCCATTCTTCCACACAAACAGCCTTCAAATCTTGAAGGTTCCGTGGGCCTCTTCTATGAATCTTGATCTTCAGTTCTTTCCATAGATTTTCAATGGGATTTAAGTCAGGTGATTGGCTGGGCCATTCTAGCAGCTTTATTTTCTTTCTTTGAAACCAATTGAGAGTTTCCTTGGCTGTGTGTTTGGGATCATTGTCTTGCTGAAATGTCCACCCTCGTTTCATCTTCATCATCCTGGTAGATGGCAGCAGATGTTTGTCAAGAATGTCTCGGTAAATTTGCCCATTCATCCTTCCTTCAATTATGTGAAGTTTGCCTGTACCATTTTCTGAAAAGCAGCCCCACACCATGATGTTCCCACCTCCAAACTTCACTGTTGGTATGGTGTTTTTAGGGTGCTGTACAGTGCCATTTCTCCTCCAAACATGGTGTGCATTATGACATCCAAACAGTTCAATTTTGCTCTCATCTGACCACACTATATTCTCCCAGTATTTCACTGGCTTTTCCAAATGTTGTGCAGCAAACTTTAAACGAGCTTCAACATGCTTTTTTTTCAGCAATGGAGTCTTGCGTAGTGAGCGTGCATACAGGCCATGGCGGTGGAGTGCATTACTTACTGTTTTCTTTGAGACAACAGTACCTGCTAATTGCAGGTCTTTTTGAAGCTCTCCACAAGTGGTCCTTGGCTCTTGGACAACTCTTCTGATTATTATTTTCACTCCTCTGTCAGAAATCTTGCGAGGAGCACCTGGTCGAGGCAAATTTATGGTGAAATGATTGACTTTCCACTTCCGTATTATGGCCCCAACAGTGCTCACTGGAACATTCAGAAGCTTAGAAATGCGCCTATAACCAATGCCATCATTATGTTTTGCAACAATTAGGTTGCGAAGGTCTTGAGACAGCTCTTTGCTTTTACCCATCATGAGATGTGTCTTGTGTGACACCTTGGCAATGAGACCTTTTTGTAGGCCATCAGTTGGGACTGAACCAGCTGATATTAATTTGCACTGACAGGGGGCTGGATTGCTTTTTAATTACTGATAGTTTTCAGCTGTTGTCTTGGTGACGTGTTTAATACTTATTTCACCCGCTGTATATATATATATATATGTATGTGCGTGCGTGTGTATGTATATGTATATATATATATATATAAATAAAAAAAATTGATGTATGATACTTTGGCAATATGTACATTGTTGCGTCATGCCAATAAAGTGAATTGAATTGAATTGAGAGAGAGAGAGAGAGAGAGAGAGAGAGAGAGAGAGAGAGAGAGAGAGAGAGAGAGAGAGAGAGAGAGAGAGAGAGAGAGAAGATGGTTTCTGGGGCATCCTTGCTCCTCTCCATAAAGATGTGGGAGGAAAGTGAAGCACACCACATAGCTACAGTAATGTCATCTCTTCAAGGCTCTCTCTACTGTCAGTAACGTAATTAGAGAAAACTTCTAGGGTTGGAATTTATGTTTTTTTGTTGCTGTTGTTTTGTTGATTTCACTCACCTCTTTTAGGTGTACTGTTCCTGTCTTCAAATGTTCCCTTTATCTAAATCTGTAAGCAGTAAGAATTGTCTATAAATACAAATAATACATTGATGAATCTATAAATACAGTGCACTCGGAAAGTATTCAGACACCACTCCACATTTCTTACATTACAGCCTTTCGGTTGCTGGCCCAACACTCTAACCGCTAGGCTACCTGCCACCTTGGATTAAAACGTTTTTTCTCCTCATCAATCTACACACAATACCCCATAATGATGAAGCAAAAACAGGTTTTTAGACATTTTTACACATTTATTAAAAATAAAAAAATGTAATACCTTATTTACAAAACTATTCAGACCCCTTGCTATGAGACTCGAAATTGAACTCGGGTGCATCCTGTTTCCAATTATCATCCTTGAGATGTTTCTACAACTTAATTGGTCTGCCTGTGATAAATTCAATTGATTGGACATGATTTGGAAAGGCACACACTTCTCTATATAAGGTCCCACTGTTGACAGTGCATGTCAGAGCAAAAACCAAGCCATGAGGTCGAAGGAATTGTCCGTAGAGCTCCGAGACAAGATTGTGTCGAGGCACAGATCTGGGGAAGGGTACGAAAAAATGTATGCACCATTGAAGGTCCCCAAGAACACAGTGGCCTCCATCATTCTTAAATAAAGGAAGACCAAGACTCTTCCTAGAGCTGGCCACCCGACTAAACTGAGCAATCGAGGGAGAAAGAATGGAGGTGACTCTGACAGAGCTCCAGAGTTCCTTTACGGAGATGTGAGAACCTTCCAGAATGACAACCATCTCTGCAGCACTCCACCAATCACCACCTTTATGGTAGAGTGGCCAGAGAGAAGCCACTCCTCAGTTAAAGGCACATTTTACAGTAAGGTCTATACCTGTTGTATTCAGCACATGTGACAAATACAATTTGATTTGATTTAATGAGGCCCGCTTGGAGTTTGCAACAAGGCACCTAATGGACTCTCAGACCATGAGAAACAAGATTCTCTGGTCTGATGAAACCAAGATTGAACTCTTTGCCCTGAATTTCAAGCGTCACATCTGTAGGAAACCTGGCACCATCCCTACGGTGAAGCATGGTGGTGACAGAATCATGCTGTGGGGATATTTTTCAGCGACAGGGATTGAGAGTCTAGTCAGGATCGAGGAAAAGATTGACAGAGCAAAGTACAGAGAGATCATTGATGAAAACCTGCTCCAGAGTACTCAGGACCTCAGATTGGGGCGAAGGTTCACCTTCCAACAAGACAACGACCCTAACCACACAGTCAAGACAACGCAGGAGTGGCTTCAGGACAAGTCTCTGAATGTCCTTGAGTGGCCCAGCCAGAGCCCGGACTTGAACCCGATCGAACATCTCTGGAGAGACCTGAAAATTGCTGTGGAGCGACGCTCCCCATCCAACCTGACAGAGCTTGAGAGGATTTTCAGAGAAGAGTGAGAAACTCCCCAAATACAGGTGTGCCAAGTTTGTAGCGTCATACCCAAGAAGACTCAAGGCTGTAATTGCTGCCAAAGGTGCTTCAACAAAGTGCTGAGGAAAGGGTCTGAATACTTATGTCAATGTGATTTTTCAGTTGTTGTATTTTTATACATTTGCAAACATTTCTAAAAAACTGTTTTTGTTTTTTCATTATGGGGTATTGTGTGTAGATTGATGAGGGGGAAAACACGAATCAATTTTACAATAAGGCTGTAACATAAAATGTGTAAAAAGTCAAGGGGTCTGAATACTTTCCGAATGCACTGTTACATAAACACCAAATAGATTAGATTAACAATTATTTCTCATCGTTCCATTCACCATATAACTATTAACAAATTGCTTCAAACCAAAACACAGAAAGACAGAGAGAGTTGGTGGGTGTGACTGACATGGCTCAATGGTTTGCAATCATCTTTAAAAGATTATCTGTGAGGCTCCTTCTACACTGACTAAGTAGCATCTGATAATGTAAGAAAAGTCTCTATATCCACTGAAGTTGTGGGGAGACACAGATGTATCGCAACAATGTGAGTTAAGGCTGGCTTCCTATTCTGCCTAGCTGCCCACCAGTCCACTGCACTCACTTCCTTAGCGTCTGCCTTGTCGATACCCATGTATCTGTGCCACTCCTCTGCAAACACCTGGCTCAGAGCAGGGATGGCATGGACATAGTCCTAAATGTATTTTCTTGCCCCTAACACCTGGGCTGGAAATTGTGGGTAGAGCTCTGGAATGTACTCAGATGGGATGGCGCTGGGATAGACCCTCACTGCTTGCAGTGTTTCTTCAGAAATGTTGAGAACTCTCAAGAGGTATATTTGCTTTGATTAATGTTCCTGTGAATTCCAAGAGGAACTCCTTTCTGTCAGCTGTAGAGGGGGTCTTTGCCTCATAGGAGGCCAGGGTCTGTGTTCTTGTTTGGACTGAAACATTTTAGAAAATAAAGAACAATGTTAAATGTTGCAAATTAAGTAGTCTCAGGTTGCGTTCAATAGCAATAGGATCTCAAGCTTTGAATCTAAGCACTCTCTATCCTGAAGACACACACACACAGCCCATAAACCTGACAGTATATCTCACACACACACACACACAGACACACATACACATTTAAAACAATGAGAGTAGTTAACAAAAACAATGCACAAATAACATCATAAAAATGTATGTCTGACTTGCTACTTTTGTAATTAATTCCCAACATATTATATTATGATATTTCCACAACGTCACTTTGGCTAACTGGTTAGCTAATAGCTAACATTACCTCAGCTAAATTCGCTAGCTAGCCTAAATGGCATGATGGAGTGACAAGTTGCAGCATCAAAATTCTTACCTGGTCCACTAGCCCTCTTATTTTTGTGTCGGAGGGACCTCAGGTGCTCCACCGCAATTTTACGCCGTAAAGTAGTCGATTTAATTCTGACAGTCTTCGCAGAAAAGTACTACTCCATCCTCATACAGTTCAGCTGGAAACTCTCTGGCCCTGTCCCTGGCTGTTATTCTGGTCGCCATGTCTTTACTCCTAAACTCTGTTCTAAATCTGAGCATTTTTAGTTAGATAACATTACTTCGCTCTTCAGACAGCTGCCATTCACTCACTGAGCTGTCTGCACCAGTCACACAGGGGAGGGGCTACGGTTGGGAGTGTGGGACCTCTGGCTAGACTTTGGGGGGATTAAAATACATGCAAAAATAAATAAAAAGCAAATTCAGCAACAAGTCAATTTTAGTAAATGTTTCTATCCGCTGGCAGTGTATTTTTAGCTTTAGAATCCTACGCGTTCTATTTGAAATTCCGCTGATTTTCATCGGATCTGCGTGCTCGGATTCCGCGTGGGCCTGCTCATAAGTCATACAACAACAACACACAACCCCTCGCATCCTTCTTCATGGTCATTCCATTATCTCTTCATTAAACATGGGATGCACACGGTTAATTATGTTACATCGGAAGGCCTCTTTACAAACAAGTATAAAAAAACAAGCTCATTTTTAATGTGTGTCGTCGGCTCTGTGATTAATACACCAAAATGATCAAGCTGGCAGTGCTAACGAGAAACATAGAAAAACAAAGAAATGAATAATTGAATAATCTCTCCACTTGTTCTTCTGGGTGTTTACTTTATAAACTGTTGAGGCCCCATAACTACTATTTAGACAAACATTGTTTGTTTGCAATTTAAAGTTATAAAAAATACCAATCATTGTGAATTAGGTGTGTCTAACTTTTCACTGAGACTTCAAGGCGTTCAGCTAACCGTTCTTTAAACACCTAGGAGAGCGTGTGGGTTTAATTCAGCCAACAGACTATGGCTTTATACACTGACATCTCTTAATCATGGAAGGAGATGGCAGACAGACCTCATGGCATATGATACTTTCAACTTTCAATAATGTCAGTCTACAGTTAATAGTTGTGGTTCCAAATGTCCATAATTGTAATAGTCAATGGAGAAGATCGTTCTAAATGTCTCTTACAACCATTTTATAAATGTGATCAGTATAAGAATCTGAAGCCAGAAAAGTGCACTTAAACTCTGTAGTAGTACATCTGGATTGTAGTTTGGATTTGAACTGGGACCCCCATGTCTCCGAACTCTGATCTGTTCTGTGTTGTTCTGGCCCACAATGTAAAGTACAGTCTATGTACATAATACAGGTGGCTGGTGGCACCTTAATTGGGGAGGACGGGCTCACAGTAATGGCTGGAATGGAATTAGTGGAATGGTATTGACACATCAAACACATGGTTTCCTTGTCTACGATACCGTTTCATTCACTCCATTCCAGACAATGATTATGAGCCGTCCTCCCTTCACCAGCCTCCTGTAGTACGTAGCATTGTCTTAATGTTTCCACTTTAACTCTCATTCTGCCCTGGATGATGAAACTGCAGCTCCTGTGTTCTGACACAGCCTGTCTCTTCCCATCAGACCAAAGTGATGGAGTTTGTCAGACGGTGAGTGCTGGGCGTTTGTTCCTGACTCATACCGCCTTCCCTCCCGTCTCCTCTCCTCCTCAAGCCCTCCTCCTCCCCTCGAATCCCTTTCTGCCTGTCACTCACGGTCCTCAAAAATCAAAAACTGAGAGGGACAAAACTGCCAACTCCCCGGGATATCAAAGAGGGCTGCCGAGAACCAGACACATCCCACACGCACACATGCAGACGCGCGCACACACACACACACGCACATACACAGTAATCAGTAACGCATGCACAGACACGCAGTCTCTAACACATCACACGTCACATATTCGTGCAGGCAGTCTGAAACATATACGCACGCAACCACACACACACACACACACACACACACACACACACACGCAGCCTCCTCACTGCTCACACACACCCTCCCCACCACACACCCACGCACACATACACAAATGTCAACTCATGACAGGAGCCATCTTCTAGTCTGTCATTTCTGTAGCCACTGTGTTTTTCTCCATAGTGATTGTGAGTGGTGCATAATTGAAGCTATGTCTGTTCTCCTAATGGCCCATAAAAGTACCTTTCATCTCCCAGCAGCTCAGCCTGCAGCTCACATCCTCTCTGTTTCAACAACAGAGAAGTACTATGAGAAAAGGTAAAACGCCTAGTAAACCAGAAATACAGTGCATTCAGAAAGTATTCACACCCTTTGGCTTTTTCCAAATTTTGTTACGTTACAGCCCTGTTCTAAAATGTATTAAATAAAAATAAAAAATCCTCAAACTATACACAATACCCCATAATGACAAGTTAAAAACAGAAAAACTTGATTTAAATAAGTATTCAGAGCTTTTGCTATGAGACTCTAAATTGAGCTCAGGTGCATCATGTTTCAATTGATCATCCTTGAGATGTTTCTAAAACTTGATTGGAGTTCACCTATGATAAATTCAATTGATTGGAAATTATTTGGAAAGGCACACGCCTGTCTATATAAATGTCCCACAGTTGACAGTGCATGTCAGAGCAAAAACCAAGCCATGAGGTCGAAGGAATCTATCCATCTATCTATCTGTCATAGAGCTCCGAGACAGGATTGTGTCGAGGCACAGATCTGGGGAAGTGTACGAAAAAAAGGTCCCCAAGAACACAGTGGCCTCCATCATTCTTAAAAGAAAGAAGTTCGGAACCACCATGAGCTGCAGAGAAGAAGGGGAGAAACTCCCCAAATACAGGTGTGCCAAGCTTATAGTGTCATACCCAAGAAGACTCGAGGCTGTAATCACTGCCAAAGGTGCTTCAACAAAGTATTGAGTAAAGGTTCTGAATACTTATGTAAATGTGATATTTCATTTTTTTATATACAGTGGGTAGAACAAGTATTTGATACACTGCCGATTTTGCAGGTTTTCCCACTTACAAAGCATGTAGAAGTCTGTCATTTTTATCATAGGTACTCTTCAACTGTGAGTGACGGAATCTAAAACAAAAATCCAGAAAATCACATTGTATGATTTTTAAGTAATTCATTTGAATTTTATTGCATAACATAAGTATTTGATACATCAGAAAAGCAGAACTTAATATTTGGTACAGAAACCTTTGTTTGCAATTACAGAGATCACACGTTTCCTGTAGTTCTTGACCAGGTTTGCACACACTGTAGCAGGGATTTTGGCCCACTCCTCCATACAGACCTTCTCCAGATCCTTCAGGTTTCGGGGCTGTCGCTGGGCAATACAGACTTTCAGCTCCCTCCAAAGATTTTCTATTGGGTTCAGGTCTGGAGACTGGCTAGGCCACTCCAGGACCTTGAGATGCTTCTTACGGAGCCACTCCTTAGTTGCCCTGGCTGTGTGTTTCGGGTCGTTGTCATGCTGGAAGACCCAGCCACGACCCATCTTCAATGCTCTTACTGAGCATTACATGGCCCCATCCATCCTCCCCTCAATACGGTGCAGTCGTCCTGTCCCCTTTGCAGAAAAGCATCCCCAAAGAATGATGTTTCCACCTCCATGCTTCACGGTTGGGATGGTGGGGTTGTACTCATCCTTCTTCTTTCTCCAAACACGGCGAGTGGAGTTTAGACCAAAAAGCTCTATTTTTGTCTCATCAGACCACATGACCTTCTCCCATTCCTCCTCTGGATCATCCAGATGGTCATTGGCAAACTTCAGACGGGCCTGGACATGCGCTGGCTTGAGCAGGGGGACCTTGCGTGCGCTGCAGGATTTTAATCCATGACGGCGTAGTGTGTTACTAATGGCTTTCTTTGAGACTGTGGTCCCAGCTCTCTTCAGGTCATTGACCAGGTCCTGCCGTGTAGTTCTGGGCTGATCCCTCACCTTCCTCATGATCATTGATGCCCCACGAGGTGAGATCTTGCATGGTGCCCCAGACCGAGGGAGATTGACCGTCATCTTGAACTTCTTCCATTTTCTAATAATTGCGCCAACAGTTGTTGCCTTCTCACCAAGCTGCTTGCCTATTGTCCTGTAGCCCATCCCAGCCTTGTGCAGGTCTACAATTTTATCCCTGATGTCCTTACACAGCTCTCTGGTCTTGGCCATTGTGGAGAGGTTGGAGTCTGTTTGATTGAGTGTGTGGACAGGTGTCTTTTATACAGGTAACGAGTTCAAACAGGTGCAGTTAATACAGGTAAATAGTGGAGAACAGGAGGGCTTCTTAAAGAAAAACTAACAGGTCTGTGAGAGCCGGAATTCTTACTGGTTGGTAGGTGATCAAATACTTATGTCATGCAATAAAATGCAAATTAATTATAAAAAAATCATACAATGTGATTTTCTGGATTTTTGTTTTAGATTCCGTCTCTCACAGTTGAAGTGTACCTATGATAAAAATTACAGACCTCTACATGCTTTGTAAGTTGGAAAACCTGCAAAATCGGCAGTGTATCAAATACTTGTTCTCCCCACTGTATATACATTTGCAAACATTTCTAAAAAACTGTTTTTGCTTTGTCATGATGGAGTATTGTGTGTAGACTGATGAGGGGGAAAAAAACAATTGAATACATTTTAGAATAAGGCTGTAACGTAACAACATTTTGAAAAAGTCAAGGGGTGTGAATACTTTCCAAATGCACTGTAAATACAAATGCACCATTGGAAATATTTTTTTTTATATAATAACAGAAGGCTTGAACAGCTGTGAGACAGAAGTAAATACCTAAAATTACTAAACTAAATTAAACCTGAATACAAAACATCGGAGGTTAAGCTTTGGAGGAAAAGTGAATGCTCAAAAGCCTAAAAGAAACTGAAATAAAACTAAATATAGCATTGGATCTAAACAAACCAGGGCCAGAGTGGGACTAATTTTCATCCCTCAGACCAGCCCTCTTTAGTTCATAACCTATTATACTGGAGTTAAATATAATTATAGCTTTACTATTTAAGTCTGCTATAGTGCACTATTCTCTACAACCTTTTTATTCCCAGTGTATTTTTCTTGAACATCATTTCCAATTTAGTTCAAATCAGTGTAGCTTCACAACTTCATTTGAGTTTATCCCACAAGTGTTTGTCTGTCTGTCTGTCTGTGCATTGCACACCATGAGCTACTGCGAGGCCAAGCGCCCGAGCTAGCGAACCTTGTATTTCACACCATGAGCTACTGCGAGGCCAAGCGCCCGAGCTAGCGAACCTTGTATTTCACACCATGAGCTACTGCGAGACCAAGCACCACATGAGCTATCTCAAGGCCAGTCCCAAGCTTCCCAACCTTGTATCGCACACCATGAGCTATCGCGAGGCTAAGTGATCTGTGTGTCACCGAATCAACTAACCGACCATGATCTTAATCACCGGCTGCATCACTGCTCTAGTATTATAAAGATAAGAAAACGTGTTACTTTTGTATTGTGTGTCACTTGCGTTAAATTGTATTCTACATTCCCTGTGTGTTCCTTGTGAATTAACCCTCTTTTTGCCTGCTGCAACGCCGCAATTTCCCGATGGGGATAAATAAAGTATCTATCGATCTATCTATCTATCTATCTATCTATCTATCTATCTATCTATCTATCTATCTATCTATCTATCTATCTATCTATCTATCTATCTATCTATCTATCTGTCTGTCTGTCTGTCTGTCTGTCTGTCTGTATGTCTGTCTGTCTGTCTGTCTGTCTGTCTGTCTGTCTGTCTGTCTGTCTGTCTGTCTGTCTGTCTGTCTGTCTGTCTGTCTGTCTGCCTAACTATCTAAAAAAAATCTAAATAAAATAAAACTTACATATCCAACCCTGAAACATTGATATGTATTGCACTATTCTCTACCACCTCACAATGTGTTTTCAGTGCACATTAGCATGAAAGACTCCAGAGTTAAAGTGCACATGTCCTCTGTTCTCTGCAACTTTATTCACACAGTATTACTTTCTAATGACGCCATAGTTTATTTTTCCCTGTGCATGAGTGTAGCTCCAAGGAAACATGGCCAACCCTAAAACATTAATGAACACCTGAGCAGTGCACTGGTCTCTGCAACTTTGATTATTACCGTATCATTGTCCAAAGTCATGAGAATTTCTTTCTCAGTGCACATTAGCATGAAGGCCTCCAGGTGCTTCTGGGTTAAAGTGCTCCTGACTCTGTTTTTGATTAATTTCACTGTTGAGAAGCTTCTCTCACAGGCTACTTGTGTGATGGACAGTGTTAATAGTAATTTGTAAGCCAGTCCAATCACATGGTTGGCATCAGTTAGAAGATTGTACTGAGAGAGGATGAGATGAACACAAATGAGGAACAAGTTTTTCTCTCTAGTTCTACATCCTGCTGTTCCATGGAAGGATCCTCCTCACTTCCTTGTGGCATCTCACTGGCTGTCCTGACAGTGTAACCCTACGGTTGGGGACATCTTTAGTCTGTTCCACTGGGACGCAAGGCTGAACAGCTCACCACATAATGTGCCAACCGTAGCTCTATTGTCAAACCTAAGCAGACATTTGCTTATTTCTTTGAGAGCTGAGTTGGGGAGCCCATTTTCCCTCACTTGAGCAAAGTTTCTAGGGTCCAAACAGGCAAAATCTGAACAAAGTTTTGCATTAGCAGAAAACCTATGAATACTGTCTATCACAGTGTCTACAATGACGTTGTGTACTTTGACCTTGAAGTCAGTATCAGGTGATGCTAGTGGCTCATCTTCTGCAAGCTCTCCTGGCATTGTATTATTTTTCCTGACCCTTTTCTCAGTAATGGCAGTCTGCACTACCAGCTCACAGTCTTCCTTCTCTTGCAGCTTTCCATTGGCCCACTTCACAAACTCATCAGCTGCTCTCTTAACTCCTTCAAAGTTTCTAACACACTTCCTAAGGCTGTCCTCTGTCCCCTCAACCAGACATTGAGCTGTGAGAATATCCATTCCCCTTGTCTGTAAGTATTTTGAAAGAGGAGATGTATGCTTAAAAATGTGAAGGAAGATTTGAGCAGTGAGCACTGTCTCATACTTCAAAAGGGCTTCTATGAATCCCTTTGCTTTGGCCCTCACAGTTGGCTTTAGTCACAAGGTGTCTAAAGTCACAAGCACATAAAAAAACAAGGCTTCCTGAGGATTCCCGAAGCACCCAAACACTTTACTTAGAGCCTGATCCTTAGCCCACCCCCTAGTTTACCCTATTGGGCACAGTCGTCTGTGATGCTTGTCCTGACTCATCTCTTCCCACTTAAGCATGCGCTTGTATGACTCTCTGATGAACACTGCTAAATCATTAAGCAGTGAAAACAGTGATGCACTTTCCACAACACTGCCAGTTGTGTCTGCCAGTGCAAGATTCAGAAGATGGGCGTAACACCATATACGAATCTGAGTAGGAGACTGCTCAGAGAGAAGTGTAGAAAACCCCCAATACTGTCCCTGCATATTAGCTGCACCATCCGTTGAGTTGCCCACACGTGCCAATGTCTATATCGAGATTAAGTAATACTTTTTTTATTTGCTCTGCAAAATCCTGCCCTGTAGATGATTCACAGTCCACCATAGCAATTAATCTTTCATGAATGACATCTGTGACATATCTTAGTATGATAGAACACTGGTCCTTTGAGCTGATATCTTGGGTCGTATCTACCTGGACTAAAAACGTGCATGCCTGCCTAACTTCCTCTGCAATAGTGGCATTTATCAGTTGGCTAATGACATCCACATCTTTGTTGATTGTGTCTTTTGACAGCAGGGTAACAAGAGATCCTCTGCCCTTTGCACCAGTTTCATGGTGCTTTTTACTATTCCCTATGCAACTGTTTACATGCTGTTGGAGGCAAACGTCACATTTGCTCAAGAGTAGAATCAGTTCTAGGACGTTGCCATGATTAACAGCAACGTTTTCCAAGCTATAAGCAGCCTCTGCTTTATCTCCCCTGTAGCTCAGGCCACATTTGCCTATAAGTTTAATGACATCCACTACGCGCTCCATCACCTGAAGTTTCTTCTTCACTTGCTCGTTATGTAACGACATTTGGTTGCCAGTCAACAGGCTTTTCACATCTGCCTTTTTTAAATTTAGAAAGTAAACATCTGCACTATCACTGTGGACATTACTTTTTTCATGTCCCACTATCCTTTGGTGAATATGCTTCCAGGCTTTCATGCCACCCTTTATGAAAGGGCTGTCACTAACCAAAGGTGCAAATGCCAAACAGACAGTTCAGTATAGAGATTGTTTTTTTTCACAGTAAGTCAACCACTTGCGATTGGTTCCATCTTTGTTGTTAAAAACTTTTGGTTTTTGAAGTTTTGGTGTTTGTTGAGGATGATAACAAAAAAACATATCTATATCATGTGACTGACGGTGAGCAAATCAAAACAATCAACAGCCTTATCTTCATGTGTCTGCTGCTGAGCTGTTGTTGCCTCGGTGATCAGTCCCTGAGTAGACTCTGCTCTCTCTTTAACACTCTTTAACACTTCCTTCAGGAGGCCCATGAGACTCAAATTACAATAAAAAGCAATCTGCAAGGCTTAAGCTAATTTAGCTAGTTTAACATGGAAACATGTTTTGACTGATACAACAGACTTCTTTTCCATGCTAAAACATGCAGTCATATTTATTTTCATCCTATCCCCTTTCAATTGTGGTATTTGTATGTTTACTATTCTTATTCTACTATTAATGATAAAAAGCATAATAGGTCACTAGTAATATATGGGTATAAATAGTGGTGATATTGAACTAATATATCTGGTCATGTTAGATTGTTCACACAGTGTGGTACAACATCTCTACCTGTGCCTTCCACAGCAGGGATCCTTCTGGGCGCATTACTGGATCCTGGCACTGCCTTAGACACTAAATCAAATTTAAACATGTTTTAATTGTTATAATTGTTAGCACAAGTCCCCCCTCCCTACAAAACAAAAGTGTTCTGATCGTCTTTAACATTGAGTAATCCTACCTGCCCCCTCTGGCGTTATGGGCTCATGGCTGGCGCCTGGTACTGCCTCTTCTTCCATGCCAGCAGCAAACTGGTCTACTGGTACTGGCTGCTGTTTAGAGACTACAATAGACAACAAAGTGTATCACACTTAAGTGGCGTCGCAACATAACATTTAGCTTTTAACAAGGCACTTATTAGTTTCATATATGTTATATGCTGTCTGCCATAAGGCCACATACTTCCATAACACTAAACTTGAATTGTGATTTATAGGCAATTGTTGCACATTATATTTTGTTTTGCACGCCTGACATCTTGGCAGTTGGTACAGTACTAGCATACCTGTCTCATCGTCACCATCAGTTACTCTCTTAAGCTGCAAACTTTTTTTAATAAACATGTTGCTGAATTTGGTATATTTGGCCGTGTTATCTTGTAAAGCTTTTTTTTTTTGCCTTTGTTAGCTCCCCCTTTTCTCTTATTCTCTTCTCATATTCTTGTCTTTATCAGCTCTCTATTTCGGGCGGTTGGTCGGTTAGTACTAGGTCCACAAAAATCTTACCACCCTGTGGCGCATGCTTGCGCTTGTTTGTGTCTGAATCGCATCATCTACCAAGTGTATCAGTAGCAGGGTGTGCGAGCGTACGACGCTGAGCAGCCCACGCTTCTGCAAGTGTAACGTACATGTAGCCTACGTTTCTGCAAGAGTAGCCTACAATAATCTATTTTAAAAAATTGTGTTTACCAACCCCTTTCGGCCCAACAACCAGCCCGGCCCACTGGGAATGTTCCCATTTCTCCTGATTAGCCACTCCGGGCCTGCATGTAACTCAATTCATCAAAGACCCACACTCAAAAGTGCAGCTCTATAGAGCTACTCTTCCTGATGGCATGAATAAAGTAGTCCCTTTCCACAAAGTTTCTTTCTCGTCTAGCTTGTTGTTACACCTTTAATCAAGGACATTGCAAAACTCTGAAAGCTTGAACAAGTCAGGTAACAAACAACACTGCTTGTTTACTGTTCACTTTCCCGCAATGCTTTCCTTGTGCTTTTCTGAGCTGTACCACAAGGTTGCTTCAAATATGCTA
Source organism: Thymallus thymallus (assembly GCA_023634145.1). Classification (NCBI taxonomy): domain Eukaryota; kingdom Metazoa; phylum Chordata; class Actinopteri; order Salmoniformes; family Salmonidae; genus Thymallus; species Thymallus thymallus. The sequence goes on from CM042422.1 coordinate 18,368,889, forward strand.
TTTGTGCAGAGGAGGAGGAGGTGACAGATTGTCCAGACTGTCTACAGAATGTCCCCTTGACTGACAGGCTAAGATGTGTCTGAAAAGGACGAGGGAGCGGGGGCTTGAGGGTCCCTGCCCAATCACCACCCCCGACTGCAGTGATTGACAAAATTGACGCCAAGGCATATCCTTCCCTCTAACTCACCACACTCTCTCTCCCTCACCTCTCTTTTCCCAACACCTTAAAGCTTTGTGTGTCCAGTTTGTCTGCTTGTTTTAGGGACTGTCAAAGTGAGTGCTGTCAAAAGCTACCTTGAATCTCATTCCTCAGTCTCTGGATATGTTTGGCCACATGCCTTAGGGTTTATTATGTTCCTTGACATCGGTATTATCCTTGTTCTCTGGTGACCCTGAAAGTTGAAGATTGTGGCCATCACAGCCAGTGTAACAGCATTCTATCAGTCTGAACTGTAGATAGTATGAGCTCAGACATATTTCTGTGTGGATGCATCCCAAACGGCACCCTATTTCCTGTATAATGCACTACTTTTGACCAAGGCCAAGCATTCTAGATAGATAGACAGATAGACAGATAGACAGATAGATAGATAGATAGATAGATAGATAGATAGATAGATAGATAGATAGATAGATAGATAGATAGATAGATAGATAGATAGATAGATAGATAGATAGATAGATAGATAGATAGATAGATAGATAGATAGATAGATAGATAGATAGATAGATAGATAGATAGATAGATAGATAGATAGATAGATAGATAGATAGATAGATACTTTATTGAAAGTTATTGATGGCACCCTAAATGGCACCCTATTCCCTACATAATGGTTTCCTACACAGCACCTCTTCTGTGCCTGTGGATCACAGAGTCCAACCCAAGGTCTATGATCTCAATGCTTTTCTCTGAAAGTATGGTATCTGTTGGAGTGGTACTCTGTGTAAGTCTGTCATCCAATGGCATCACATGTGTATATGTGGACCTAAAACGTGGTCTTAGATTGATTAAACCCAAAATGTTGTATTTACCCAGTAACATAGAAAATACTGGCTCGCTCCAAATACTTGAACTTTGTGAAGCATTTATTTGGGCTGCAATCTGAGGCTGTAAACTAATGAACTTATCCTCTGCAGCAGAGGTATTTCTGGGTCTTCCATTCCTGTGGCGGTCCTCATGAAGCTGGTTGAGAGAATGCCATGAGTGTGCAAAGCTGTCATCAAGGCAAAGGGTGGCTACTTTGAAGAATCTCAAATATAAATGATATTTTGATTACTTTTTTGGTTACTACATGATTCCATATGTGTTATGTCATAGTTTTGATGTCTTCACTTTTATTCTACAATGTATAAAATAGTGCAAATAAAGAAAAACCCTTGAATGAGTAATATTCCAAACTTTTTGCCCCTAGTGTATGTCCCGTTCCATTTCATTATAGTGTAGCCTGCCAGTCATAGATATGCGTTATAAGTGAATTATGAGGAAATGGTGTAGAGCCTTTTTATATGCTAATCAGAGAGAAGGAAGAGGAGGAATGGGAATGAGAGGAAGGAGAGGAAGGAGAGGAAGGAAAGGAAGGTGAGGAAGGAGAGGAGGGAGAGGAAGGACAGGAGGGAGAGGAAGGAGAGGAAGGAGTGAGGGAGAGGAAGGAGAGGAGGGAGCGAGATAAGAGGAAGGAGAGGAAGGAGAGGGATGAGAGGAAGGAGAGGAAGGAGAGGAGGGAGAGGAGGGAGAGGAGGGAGAGGAGGGAGCGAGATAAGAGGAAGGAGAGGAGGGAGAGGAGGGAGAGGAAGGAGAGGAGGGAGCGAGATAAGAGGAAGGAGAGGAAGGAGAGGGATGAGAGGAAGGAGAGGAAGGAGAGGAGGGAGAGGAGGGAGAGGAGGGAGAGGAAGGAGAGGAAAGGTAAAGAGAAGAAGGAGTGAAAGGAGAGAGAGAAAAAAGTGAGAGATTGCACCTACACACCTTGTGCAGAACAATGGTCCCTCTCTGTCAGTGACTCACTGACAGGTGTTCTGTAGCCAGAGTAAATTTCAGTGTGCTCTGTAAAGTTATTAATGAGAAACCAAGTAGAGTTGTTATTACATTAAAGAAACACATCCCGCCTCCTCCTTTACATTCACTTGCTTTGGAAGGGATTACACACACATAGGCATGCGCGAGCACACACACACACACAGGTGTGCACATACACACACAGCCACACACACACACACACACGGGTGTGCACATATACACATGCATACACACGCAAACACAAACACACACCCACATCTATAACACCTGATGGAAATGCCACTCATGATCTTTCCATCTAGTGGAAATAAATGAAGAAAAACATCCCGTCTGCTCGGGTCCTGATAAGGACACCTCCCTCCCTCTGCAGGCAGCCTGTTGCCTTTCTGTGTTTCCCAGTCACAGACAGATCGGCACAGATAAAAACCTCTCATGTTCTCAAACACATCACACACACGCATGACTCAGGTGGGGCGACATTCATTCTTTTAGCTCTCTCTTTCTTTTTGTTGTTTCTGTTCTTATTTGACAGTAGAAAAAGGATTTTAATTCAAAGCAATTATCAGCAGTCAGAAAAACAAGCCACCCGATGTGATAAAAAGAGAGGCCCCTGAAATTACTAGAGGAGGAATTCAGAATAACAACATAAACGTGGTCTGGTAGGGTGTCCTGCCATTTGCCTCAAATCCTGTTTAGGTCATATGGCTTTATTTTAATTCACTCTGGATATTTAATCAAAGCCTCGGGCCAGATACAGTATATAATACTTCAAAAAATTCTCTCCATGAGTCTGGGAGAGAACGTATAGCCCTAGGCGATTCTGTTGGTTCATTAATTGTGCGGGTAGCCTACAATTATAGTGAATTTGTATTTGAGTTTGAATAGCCTACTAATTGGGATTTATAATTAAGTGGGTGGCACATGTTCCAAAGGCTTGTATGTAGCTTGTATGCGTGGAGTCCTGGAGATGCTAAACGTGTTTATGTTCATTAACGGTCAATTACCATAAGACCGGCAGTCTGTTGCATGACCTCCACAGCCCTACCCTAATTTGCTTCATTCTACATTCGTTTTTGAATGTTTTGTTAGTGTCTTTATTAGTTGAGTTTCAGTTAGTTTACCATTCCTTGTCGATATCGTCTCTTACAGTGAATGTAGAAAACATTATGAACATGACATAGACTGACCAGGTGAATCCAGGTGAAAGCTGTGGCCCCTTATTGATGTCACTTGTTAAATCCACATCAATCGGTGTATATGAAGGGGAGGAGACAGGTTAAAGAAGGATTTTTAAGCCTTGAGACAATTGAGACGTGGATTGTGTATGTGTGCCATTCAGAGGGTGATTGGGCAATACAAAATATTTAAATGCCAGGCGCACCGGTTTGTTTCAAGAACTGCAACGCTGCTGTGTTTTTCACACTCAACAGTTTCCTGTGTGCATCAAGAATGGTCCACCACTCAAAGGATATCCAGCCAACTTGACACAACTGTGGAAAGAATTGGAGCCAACAGGGACCAGAATCCCTGTGGAACGCTTTCGACACGTTGTAGAGTCCATGCCAAGACGAATTGAGGCTGTTCTGAGGGCAAACGAAGGTGCAACTCAATATTAGTTGAGTTCCTCCACTCAGTGTAGATAAGACAGGTAAGCTGGAGATGTATTGTGTACATGTACAGTAGGTCTATCTTTCTATATACTACTGAACATGCAGGTGTCATTGTACAAGTACTATATCAAGTCTTTATCAACTATTATTTTATATGAGTAAGAAGTGGATCCAACTATGTTTTTACACATTTTACACCTATTTCCCTCTTGATTTCTGTAATTGAGCTGTTCTTGTCTATTAATGTTCTGTCATGTCATGTTTCATGTTTTGTGTGGACACCAGGAAGAGCAGCTTCTGTTTTTGCAACAGCTAATGGGGATCCTAATAAAATACCAAATACCAAATCCTGTCTCTCCCATGGGTTGTCAGTGGTTAGTGGATTGCCAACTGGGGACATTTAGTTATCAAATGCTATTTCTAGTGGGTTTAGAGTTCAGGTTAGATTTGGTGCTAGGGTTAGAATTAGGTTTAGGGTTAGGAGCTAGGATTAGTTTTAGGGTTAGGGTTAGGAGCTAGGGTTAGAGTTAGGGTTAAGGTTAAGATTAAGATTAGGGTTAGGGTAAGGGTTAGAGTTAGGGTTAGGGTTTAGGGAAAATAGGATATTGAATTTTGTGTCCACACAAGGTTAGTTATACAAGACTGTGTGTGTGTGTGTGTGTGTGTGTGTGTGTGTGTGTGTGTGTGTGTGTGTGTGTGTGTGTGTGTGTGTGTGTGTGTGTGTGTGTGTGTGTGTGTTGCGTTGCGAGAGGGACAAAAGGGCTGAGGGGTAGAGGCAGAGGAAAGGTCAAGAGAGGAATGGATAGAGTGAGGCGGTAGATAAAAGGAAGAGAGGAATGGACAGAGTGAGGCGGTAGATAAAAGGAAGAGAGGAATGGACAGAGTGAGGCGGTAGATAAAAGGAAGAGAGGAGACAGCAGTTGCCACAGAAAACAGAAAAAGCAGCTGAGGGGAGATGATTAAACTAGAAAGAGAGAGAGCATGAGAGAAAAAGAGAGAGACATCATTGTCTGGGAAGCTGAGGCAAGGACAGATATATGAGAGAGAGAGAGAGAGAGAGAGAGAGAGAGAGAGAGAGAGCATAGTCCAAATGAATGGAACTGAAAGACAGAAAAGACAGAAAGTGTATTATTGAAAAAGTAAATGAGAGAACAGAGAGAGGGGGATTACAGGAGATAGCAATGACAGCAAAGCAGATGGGAATTAAAAGAGAAGGACGGAGAGAATATGAGGGGAAGGTTAAATTGAGTTCTGATAGACCGTTTCTTTCCCTCTGCGATAATGCATGATTTGAATTGTACATTTAGTGGAAGCTCTCATCCAGAACAACTTGCAGGAACAATTAGGGTTAAGTGCCTTGCTCAAAGTCACATCGACAGATTTTTCACCAAGCTGACCCAGGGATTCAAACCAGTGACCTTTCAGTTACTGGCCCAACGCTCTTAACCACTGGGCTACCTATCACCCTGTTGCAGGAACACTTTCCTGCAATACAGAAAATTAAAAACGTTTGTGAATTTGAGGTTTAAAAAGGCTTTTGAAGTTTGTAATTTACACTTAGAAATTTTCCCTTTCAAAAATCTATTAACCCCTACCAAAACGTCCAATAATTATAATCCACGTGATAATTCACATTTCCTGTTGCTGCAGGATTATTGTCATGCTGTAGTAAACTGGCTCAAATTAAGCTCCTGTCACCTTGTACAATGATAGGAGAGAGGCCCAGGAATACATAAGAGTTTTTTTATATCTTACCCAAAATAAAGTACGTATATACTGTATATATAACGCAGGGCTGTAACCCAAACAAAAGAGTGAGGTGTAAACCTCTACATAATTCACGGGACGAGACCCGTAATAACAAGTGCCCAATAATATGCAGCACGAAAGCCGCCACGACAGAGCACAGGTACTCACAAGACCAACGGACAAGGGACAATAATAAACAAGGACAATGGGGAGCAGACATATACACATACTAATCAGGGGAAATGGGAACCAGGTGTGCGTAATGAGACAAGACAGTCCGGGATTGGTGGTAATGATCCAGTTCAGTGACGCCTAGAAGGCCGGTAACGTAGACCTCCGAAGTTGGTGAACGGAAGGAGCAGCAGTACCGGGTGGATCACTGGCAGCTCCTAAATCTTTAGGCTAAAGACATGCCCACAGCCAAACTGGATTCACTGGCTGATACAACTTTAGATATTCACAGAAGCAGTTAAGGTGTCCAGAGCCTTACAAACCATCCACCATAGCATTTGACCATCTGAGATTTGAACCTGCAATTCTCTGGCAACATAACTAGAATAATAATCATTATCCTGTACTCTATTGGCCGATGCAGTATTTAGGTTATTCATGAGAGCCAATAACTCCTAATGTGTCTGACCCCTGACCCTCATGAATATTGACGATTCTAAAATAATAGGGTTTGTATGCAATCGCTTCATTAGCAACTACACAAGTAAACATAGGGTGACGGCTAGGGGAGAAAATAAACATATAAGTCAACAAAACACCTCAACACATCCAACGGCGTCAAACAGCAGCACCTCGGCAATGCTCTTGTTTGGCACTTGTTTTGCTGGGAAATGCGAGACGAGACAGTTTTAGCCTCGAGACCGTGCGAAACGCCAGCCGTGGAGGCGTGTGGCTCATGGTGATGCGGCTCCTGACTCACATACGCGACCCACAGAGACCACGGCCCCAGGGCGTCCTTGGGATCCTGCCGCTACTAAGGACTCACTGTATTATATGTATGGCCTGTAGTGTAAGTCAGGTGGAAATGTATCCGTAGCTATATACACTGTAAAACATTTCCCTGTAAATTTACAGCAATGTAGTATATACTGGCACCACAGTGGCCAGCTAAATACTGTAATTTTGCTTTACAGCAGAGATTCTGTAATATGTTTTACAGTAAATGTAACATCTAAATGTAAGAAAAACACGTATATACTGCATATACATTAGTACATAAAACAAATTTATTCAAATTGGTAAAACATAAAAAATGAATTAACAACATAATTGACAATAAAAGTAACAAGAAGTTAACACATATGTAAAAAAAATAATAACATCATTACAACACTAACTATTTTGTGCCCTGTGCTTGTGGGCTGTGGGGGAGCTCCGAGCTCCAACATGCAGGACTAAGTGAAATAAAACTATGAAAAATGGTAATAGTACTTTATACACTACCGTTCAAAAGTTTGCGGTCACTTAGAAATGTCCTTGTTTTTGAAAGAAAAGCACATTTTTTGTCCATTAAAACAACAACAAATTGATAAGAAATACAGTGTAGACATTGTTAATGTTGTAAATAACTATTGTAGCTGGAAACAGCTGATTTATTTATGTAATATCTACATAGGTGCACAGAGGCCCATTATCAGCAACCATCACTCCTGTGTTCCAATGGCACATTGTGTTAGCTAATCCAAGTTAATAATTTAAAAGGATAACTGATCATTAGAAAACCCTTTTGCAATTATGTTAGCACAGCTGAAAACTGTTGTGCCGATTAAAGAAGCAATAAAACTGCTTTAGACTAGTTGAGGATCTGAAGCATCAGCGTTTGTGGGTTCGATTACAGGCTCAAAATGTCCAGAAACAATGTCCTCAACTGGCAGCTTCATTAAATAGTACCCGCAAAACACCAGTCTCAACGTCAGAAGTGAAGAGGTGACTCTGGGAATGCTGGCCTTCTAGGCAGAGTTGCAAAGAAAAATGTCAATTTAGCACTACAAGAAGCACTGCAGCAGTAATGAATGAGTAGGACAGTGTTGCGATTGGCTTGTGTTGTTGTTATTATTTCAATTAAATTCAGCAGCTTGGGTCTTTTTTACTAGGAATATTTCATTTTCTCTGTTCATAGAAGAAACAATATGAATTTGTGAATGAGGCAGAAATAATGCGGTGCGACTCAAGTTTTGCCGTCAGCTGGAAGACGGTGTCCCTTTTTGATCAGTGTCAGTGGAGGAAAGGGAGCGGAGGGACGCTGAGATTGACCATCAGATGCAGGCACCATCACCCCCGTAAAATAAAAATAAATAGCAAATAATTTTAATGTACAGTCGCTCAGCTGTGCCTTGCAAATAATACAAACAGATCTATTACCGGTAAAGTCTACCTCAAATTGTTAAATATAATTTTAAATGGGCCAAACAACAATGCATTGGCAGGGCAATTCAAGCAAAGCCAATATGAGGCGATAATGTAATGGGTCTATAGTTTACTGCACAAACATCATTGCTACAGTACTGTTTTTTTGCATATGCTTACGTTTTTTAAGTCATGTATAAGTCGGTAGATCTCGGTTTGAATTTTGACTCAGAAAGTGATCTTGACTCAGAAAAGGTTGGTGACCACTGATCTAAGAGATCCGTGTAGAAAATCAATCACAGCAGTTGGAGTCTGGAACGTTCAAAGTTGTGCTCTCTCTCTCTCTCTCCCTCTCTCTCTCTCTCTCTCTCTCTCTCTCTCTCTCTCTCTCTCTCTCTCTCTCTCTCTCTCTCTCTCTCTCTCTCTCTCTCTCTCTCTCTCTCTTTCTCTCTCTCTCTCTCTCTCTCGCTCGCTCGCTTTTCTCTCTCACTGATGTGGCCCAGCTAGCCACTGTTTTTGTTATTGTCAGAATGGGCGATCTCGTCAGGTGGGGTGATACAATCCGTTGGATGACCTTGGCTGCATCTAATGTGTTTCTGTGGTGCTATCTATACATAGGTTTACCAAAAAAACACTAACAGAAATAGCAAGTGTTTGGGATCTATTTGATTCAAGGGAGCGAGGAGGAGTTTTCAGGTTGTGTATCGCCCCCCACATTGATTTCTGATGTTGAAAAATAAATGTTGACACAAGGTCAGTGGTCTGGGTCTGGCTCCATGAAACTAAAGTGAGGGGTGGAACCCAAACCTTCTGTCTTTTAATTCCAGAGGGACTGTTGAACAGGGCGCACCTATAATGTGATATCACCAACTGACATCAAATGTAAATGTGCACATGTATTCAGTGTATAAAAGTTAAATAAAATTACATGTAGCATTTCCTGTGTTCACTAGCCAGAACCAATATATTATGATAAACAATATAGTATGGGAAGCATATATATTATGGGAACCAATATATTATGGGAACCAATATATTATGGGAACCAATATATTATGTGAACCATATATATTATGTGAACCATATATATTATGGGAACCATACTATACAGGGTCAAAGGGACATATTTTACTCTTTGAAGTGGGGATACAATCTTAGCTTCACTCCCAGAACATTGTAGCCCTAAATATACAGCACAAAAAAAAATGTATTCTCGTAAGCTGCCCTGAGTAAGGTTAAATCAATAGAATAAATATCAGTATGCCCAACAGGCCCATTCTTGCAGTTCTGTCTGACACGATCGCAATGTTTCCCTTACTGGGACTCCAGCACTGAATTACTTGAAGGAGCAAATGCTGGGTGTTGTCTGAGTTTGAAATCAAAAGAAGTTTGTGAGAGCAGAATGAACGTCTATACCTCACCAGGTCTCCCTATACAAAATGGTGTTAAACCTTATAGAATTACAATGAAACATTTCCCTCAGAGCATCACCACTTGGCCCCTGCAGATCTCACCTACACCACAGCCTTTCAATACATTGCAATGTTATGCAATTTGCAGTAATGCATACATGAATAAGTATCAACCATTACAAAGGCCCAAAGAAAAAACAATACATTGACCAGCCTCGGAAACTGTTAGGCTGAATCTCTCCTTGCATTCAGCCTCAATGTTGGTAAATCCAGGACATGTTTCAGAGCTATGAGACCATGGACCTAGAAGAGTTTGTGTGCCTGTTTTGAGTTTTGAGTTTCACACCAATGGAAGGAACCCCTTAGGGACACTACTGTATAGAAATCATTCACTTGGTCTAAAAATGCAATACTTCTACTGCATTCACTTGGTTTGAAAATCTACAGTATCTCCTCCTTCATTGACCCACCTGGTAATTCTTGGATCATTTATTTCTAAAGGGTTATGTTCAGACTTCTATATTACTGAGAATTTGACAAAGAAAGCACTTTGTTTATTTGGCAGTGAGAAGTTTCTTAAATACCAATATTCAGACAATGACACGTTTATTTGACGCTCTCTTTTTCTCTATTTATTATCTCTCTCTCTCTCTCTCTCTCTCTCTCTCTCTCTCTCTCTCTCTCTCTCTCTCTCTCTCTCTCTCTCTCTCTCTCTCTCCACAGTAGATAATAGCTTGTCAGAGATTGACCCTGCTTTTTAGTCATCTTAAATACTTGAATCGGAATCCCAGTCCTGTTATCGTCTAAAGACAAAAACAATTACTTAAAGGGTTCCTCTCTCTGCCTCTCTGCTCAGCACCCACCCTAGGCCTCCTGGGCCGTCAAAGGACGTTTTCTGGGTCGTCGTTCGTTAACTCTTCAATCAATTCCTTGATTGAAGAGTTCCAAATCAGTGCTTTTTTGTTCAAACTTCAAATGAAGGTTCTTATGCCTTTAACCCAAGAGTTTGTGGATAAGAGTCCCAGATAAATGATAACAAGAACTCCTCCCTCTTTCAGTTTAGTGCCATTTTGTCTAGGAGGCAGAAAGTGAAAACATGACAGGGCATTATCGCTCTGTTTTCATTTAGAACAAGGCAACATTCTAAACCATGCTGTATGTGTAATTGGGCGGCAGGTAGGCTGCCGATGTGCCATTGAACAAGGCACTTAACCCTAATTGATCCTGTGTAACTTTTATCATGTTTAATCAGAGATAACTGCACCATTGTCTCATGATACTGCATGTCTGGGTCATGAAAACTGCACTGAAGATTTAAAAGTCTCTACAAACTGCTATTTATAAGGACATCTGCAGGGACAGAGTGTAACACTATGCAAAGGCCTCTGGGTAGGGAGGAGCTAGCGGTACATGGGGATACACTTCCTTGCAGCAAACAGGATGTCTGTACTCAGCATGACTTATGTACCTCTGTGTGGCAACCACTTAGCTAAACACAGTATTCTTGTGTCTCATATAGGCTTACTCAGTATAAACATGGCTAGGGGGTGGTAAACAAAGGTGAAAAAAATAAAAGATAATTTACCATGTTATAAATTAATAGAAAAGGATTATGCACTACTCTCTCTTAGTCTCTTTAACAAAACGATGGGATTGAACTGAAGAGCAAGGCGTTTTTGTGATAAATAGTCTTGAACTCTTATCCACAAATGTAAACCATTTAGGTTTAAACAATGGAGTGGAACACTTGAGACAGTGAATCGGTTCCAACATGCTCTTACCGTCCCCTATAGCATAGCTCCACTGCGCTGTCCCTCTGGTAGGTTTACGATTAGCAGGATGATGAGTGAAGACAAACAGCCACACGGCTACACACACCGCCCTTATCATCTTTTTTATTTACATTTCATCCATGGCTGCTGATGTAACCAGCTCCCGCACAGAAAAATGCCATCCTTCAGCAGAGTCAGAGTTTATTTGCTGCCTGGATGCCGAGAGCCTTCCTAGGATTTACACTTCTTCTTGGTGTGGCCATATTTTTCCCATCCCATAATATTTCTCTCTCCCCCCACTCCCCCCCCCCCACCCCACCCCCCCCCCCCCCCCCCCCCCCCCCGAAACGTGCATCCTGTGTTTGTCTAAATGACTAAGTGGTATTTGTGAAGATCCAAACATTACCTCAGTCGGCAGCCATTTTGTATTTGTTCCGAAAGGTCATCAGTGTTTTGTCATTGTTTCACCATCACTCTCTTTTTCATCTTGTCATGGCCTTTGTCATCATGCAGGTCTATGATAAAAGTGGTGTGTGTGTGTGTGTGTGTGTGTGTGTGTGTGTGTGTGTGTGTGTGTGTGTGTGTGTGTGTGTGTGTGTGTGTGTGTGTGTGTGTGTGTGTGTGTGTGTGTGTGTGTGTGTGTGTGTGTGTGTGTGTGTGTAATCTCACCGCTTTAGTCTGAATATGCATGAATGTCACAGTGTAATGTAGATTCATGTCAATTCCCCCATGTCAAACACATAAGCTGGGATTTATTCAAAGAGAGGCAGAGGATCATAATATATTCCAATACAACATAATCACGATGAGCCTCCAGTAGTAATATCACCTCAGATGTGCTGAAGAAAATCTACACTCTACCTGGTGTCTGGGGGAAAAAGAGAAAGAAAACATCTGTCAATTCTGATATCAGCCCATTATTTATTTTTGAGCCGTTATTAAACCTCAACCTCCCCTGGAAAATATGTCTATTTTGATTTTCCCTTAGCCTACCGCACTCACATGGACAATCCAAGTACATAGACTCCCAGGCAAACACAGTCTATACCATATTGAATCTGTTGAGCTGTGAATTTCATGAATCACATGATGGATGAAGCTTAGACTCCAGTACAATGTTCTACCAGCGTGGTAGCACAACATCACAACCTGTAGCGTTAGATAGGTAGCTAGGTAGGTAGGTAGCTAAGTAGGTAGCTATGTAGCTATGTAGCTAGGTAGGTAGGTAGGTAGGTGAGCTGAACAAAAGGCTGAAGTTGAGCAACAAAAAAAGGAAATTCTCTCCCTCGAAAAACTATCAAGTGCTATTCAACTCAATGTAGTCTTTTGTTCTAATATTACATGGTGTTTCGTGAATCGTTCAGTCTAGGCAACAATCAATGTTGGGATAATGAGATCCCTTGTTTCAAGGAGCGGATTAGGACTTTTTCCGAGTTACAAGGAGTTGGTGTCAGTGACTCTGATGAGGTCCTAATATGGACACTGTAAACAAGGCTGTGTGGATTCTGTTGAGGAGAACACTGTCACTAAAAGATCTTAGTTGACATGGTAAAGTGGTCTCATACTATGTTCTAAGTGCCTGCTACTGTATGAACAAACCTCTTACACATGAAACGATACACTAACAGATCTAATGTTTGCCAATCAAATGACAATAAACAGAGATGCCTATATTGATTCATTTGATCATTTCCCATCGTCATGACTACAGTGTTAGACACTGGTGACTAGAGGGTTAGTACTGAATAGGGCTGTTGTGGTGACCATGTTGCCACACCGGCAGTCATGAGTCATGACCGCAGTCAAATTCTACACAACCGTTGAGTCACAGTAATCTCCTCTTACGCGTTCTGTACATGAATGTCACATTTACCCCTACCCACATGTACGTACTGTATTATCTCAATTACTTAAACTACCTCTTACCTTGAACCAAGAAGGAGTTAGACATTTTCATTTTATCCCATAGATATTGTTTACATGTCTGTTTTTCACAGACACATTTGTACAAATAAATGCATTTATTGTCTGACACTTAAATTATATTTCATTGTTCTTAGCCGACACTTTTGTATTGTATTGAGGTTTACTTTCAGAGCCCAGGTGTAAGAATAAAGGTTTATTTGTGTGCTGAAAAATCTCTTTCTCTTCTCAATACAAGGCGTTTCAATGCATTCTGTTATCACAGCTCAGGCTAACACCCAGGAGGCAGGAAGTATGAGAGTTTATTATAGTTCAAGGAGCAGGAAAATGGCCATAATCCAAATCAGAGTCAGAGTCAGGCAGAAAGGTCAGACTAAGAAAACTAGAGCACAGGAAACTCGCTTGTAGGCTTGACAGGACAAGACAACCTGGCACCGGACAAACAGAAAACGCAGGTATAAATACACAGGGGATAATGAGAGGAGATGGGAGACACCTGGTGGGGGGTGGAGACAAGCACAAAGACAGGTGAAACAGATCAGGGTGTGACATCTATTTGATCATCAAGTGCTAAAAATGTTGAGAAGAGTTGTCTGCCACAGGCTTTCTTCTACTTGTGAGGTGTAGTTCAATATAATCTAAATTAATGCACACTGAGACATCATAGAATAATTGGATTAAAAATACATTTTAGTACAGTGCTTTGGTTCAGAGTGCACACAAAGAAGAACTGTGAGTCTGTGTCCGTTCAAGGGGTGTGTGTTTAAGCAATCCAAACAAAGGCCTATTCCACATGTTTGCAGGCCTTGGGTTGAGTTGTACTCCTAACCATGTCTTCCTTCCACGGCACACATCCAGGGGGGAGAGGAAGAAGCCCCTGGGCTTGTTTCTGGTTTCACTTGCAAGGCGTTTCGCCCTGGCACGAGAGTCTCCCTGACTCTTAGAGATTGTTGTCCTCTGCCACAACCCTCCTCCACTTTCCAGGTTGGTAGTCCCCAGAAGGGAGGTGCATGTCTGCAAAAGCGAGAGACACATATCTTGCGTTCGGTCCGTGAGCTTCCTCCGTGGAGGACAACTAGAAGTGGAGGTCCATACATACCTTCACAATGTCCTTAGCCTTTTCATGGGTACACTTGATTGGCAGACCAAGAATGCTAATCCTTGCAGCCATGATGCCAAATGCATTCTCTTTGACTCTCTGACAACGAGCGTGGCGGTAGTTGTAATAACGCCCAAGCCTATTTGGTCAACAACAAAAAACACCATAACATTTTCCAGAAACCATATTCCAAAAGCCTTGATAAAATGGCATTTCTCATATTGAAGAGCATCCATACATGCAGCAACAAGGGAAATTAGAAACGGAGGGGGGGTGTTCTTAATGTTTTGTACACTAAGTGTAGTTGCATAATGCTGCCCATATAGATAGATAGATAGATAGATAGATAGATAGGTACTTTATTGATCCCCCGTGGGGGAAATTTCATTGTCAAGCAGCTACAACAAAAACACAGGGCAGGTGCAAAATGCCACAACGAAAGTACACAAAAGACAGATACACGGTACATGATACATAGAGTGGCAGTATGAAAAAGTATAGAAATACAAGATATCTGGAGTGGAAAAAAAAGCTATAAAAGGACATTGCATAGTATGAGTGGTTGGCTGAATATGTACACTATACATTGGTGGATGTTGGATGGTTAACTATACTATACAGGTCGATGGCAGAGAAATACTTCAGTAGCTAAAAATGCGTATGATATGAGCGAGGGTAATAATAGTTTACTTAATAGACAGACTGGGTAAATGAACAGGTAAGTGAAAATTTTGCATGGTTAAATTAGCTGTACAGTTAGGTATACAGTTATATTTACAGATAAGTGAATACTTGCATGTTTACACAAACTGTACAGGTAAATGACAGGAAGAGATACTTTAATAGCTAAATGTGTGTATGATATCATTTGGGGTAATAATAGTAATTCCCTTAAAATACAGTCCTTAGTGCGCAGGGTTTAATTACAGACAACTGCACTTATTGCACATTCGATATACTAAAAGCAATGAGAAAAGGTGCAACTGGCAGGATACTAATATGCATTCCTGAGTGAATGCCTACGTCCAATAATTACTTACAATATTGCATGTGAATACTGTATATTGCATATACAGTGAGTGTACAAAACATTATGAACACCTGTTGTTTCCATGACAGACTGACCAGGTGAATCCAGGTGAAAGCTATGATCCCTTATTAAAGGGCAGGAGACAGGTTAAAAAATGATTATTAAGCCTTGAGATAATTGAGACATGGGTTGTGTATGTATGCTATTCAGAGGTTGAATGGGGAGGTGCCAGGCGCACTGGTTTGTGCACTGGTTTGTTTCAAGAACTGCACCACTGCTGGGTTTTTCTCAACAGTTTCCTGTGTTTATCAAGAATGGTCCACCACCCAAAGGACATCCAGCCAACACAACTGTGAGAAGCATTGGAGTCAACGTGGGCCAGTATCCCTGTGGAACGCTTTCGACACCTTGTAGAGCATGTCCTGACGAATTGAGGCTGTTCTGAGGGCACGTCATAAGCTGCCCTTCCTGGGGTCCATACAAAACATGAAACATGACATAATACAGAACATTAATAGACAAATACAGCTCATAGACAGAACTAATAGACAGAACTACATACATTTAAATATGACACACATAGCCTACATATCAATATATGTCTTTGAATCCAGGTTTGCTTTTTATTTGAGCAATATGAGATGGGAGTTCCATGCAATAATGGCTCTATTTAATACTTTATGCTTTCTTACATTTGTTCTGGATTTAGGGACTGTGAAAAGACCCCTGGTGGCATGTCTGGTGGGCTGAGTGTGTGTGTCAGAGCTGTGTAAAAGTTGACTATGAAAACAATTAGACATTTTCACCACATGAATGTTTCTTATAAAAAGCAGAAGTGATGCAGTCAGTCTCTCCTCAACTCTTAGCCAAGAGAGACTGGCATGCATAGTATTTATATTATCCCTCTGATTACAGTGTCGCTCTGTTCTGGGCCAGCTGCAGCTTATTTAGTCTATCTATCTTTGTAACACTCGACCACATGGCTGGACAATAATCAAGATAAGACAAAAATAGAGCCTGCAGAACTTGCTTTTTGGAGTGTGTTGTCAAAAAAGCAGAGCATCTCTTTATTATGGACAGACCTCTCCCCATCTTTACAACCATTGAATCAATATGTTTTGACCATGATAGTTTACAATCTAACTCAACGCTAAGTAATTTAGTCTCCTCAACTTGTTCAACAGCCACATCCCAGATTAAGCTGAGGTCTAGAGTTTAGGGAATGATTTGTACCAAATACAATGCTCTTAGTTTTAGAGATGTTCAGGACAATTTATTACTGGCCACCCGTTACAAAAACCCCTTGACTAAAACAGACTGCAACTCTTTGTTAAGGGTCAGGTCATTGGTAAAAAAAATAAACACCACACCCTACATGTTTTACATTAGAGAGTCTTCATTAGAGTAAGCCCTCTGAGTTCTATTAGATAGATAGATCTGAATCCATGATTTTTCTTTCATTTTTTTATTTAACCTTTTATTTAACTAGGCAAGTCAGTTAAGAACAATGATGGCAATGATGGCCTACCTACAGGGTCCGCCCCTGGAGCAAATTAGGGTTAAGTGCCTTGCTCAATGACATATCGACAGGTTTTTCACCTTGTCAGCTTTGGTATTCGAACCAGTGACCTTTCGGTTACTGGCCCAACGCTCTAACCGCTAGGCTGAAACGCCATAAAACATACATTTTCTCAACAACAGGTTATGGTCAATAATATCAAAAGCAGCACTGAAATCTAACAGTACAGCTCCCACAATCTTCTTATTATACATTTCTTTCAACCAATCCTCAGTCATCTGTGTCAGTGCAGTACATGTTGATTGCCCTTTTCGTCATATACAAAAAAAGTTTTCGTCATATTCTGCTTTACCAGTCTTGGGTAGCGGAATGACTTTGGCTTCCCTCCAGGCCTGAGGACAAACACATTCCCCTAGACAGATTAAAGATATTACAGATAGGAGTGGCCATAGAGTCATCTACTATCCTTAGTATCTTTCCATCTACGTTGTCAATGCCAGGAAGTTTGTCATTATTGATCGATAACAATATTGTATCCACCTCTCCCACACTAAGTTTACAAAATTCTAAATTACAAAGCTTTTCTTTCATGATTAGTTTTTTTAATGAATGAATACGATGACTCACTGTTCGTTGTTGGCATTTCCTACCTAAGTTTGTCCAAGTAATCATACAAATAATTGGCAACATCAAATGATTTTGTGATGAATAAGCCATCTGATTAGTTCAAAGATGGAGTTGAATTTGTCTTTCTACCCAAATTTCATTTAAAATACTCCAAAGTTTTTTTCCATCATTCTTTACATCATTGATCTTGGCTTCATAATACAGTTTCTTCTACTTTTTGTTGAGTTTAGTCACATCATTTCTTAATTTGCAGTAAGTCAGCCAGTCAGATGTGACCCATCTCTTTCATAAATCCATCAAGTGCAGTCAGGATGCTCCTTATGAATCACATCAGACCAACAAATATTTTTTACATCATCGACCTCGAGTCGAAGTCTGCACCCCAGGAAAAAAAAATGTAATTAGCATAATAAAGAAATCCACATACAAATCTGTCAGTTTAAGCTCGTGATCTTTGATTTTGCATGGGATGCATCTCAATCGACCACATCCGCCGATGTCGCACTTCCGCATCTGTGGTGAAAGGTAACAGAGCTAGAGCGGTGGATCATCTGTAGAGTCCAAACGGTCCGAACGGTTTGGCTACGGAAAGTGTTCAGACCTTTTGACTTTTTCCACATTTTGTTACTTTACTGCCTTATTCTAAAATAATAATCCTCAATCTACACACAATACCCCATAATGACAAAGCAAAAACAGGTTTTTGGACATTTTTGCAAATGCATTACAAATAAAAAAACAGAAATACCTTATTTACATAAGTATTCAGATCCTTTGCTATGAGACTCCAAATTGAGCTCAGGTGCATCCTGTTTCCATTGATCATCCTTGAGATGTTTCTACAACTTGATTGGAGTCCACCTGTGGTAAATTCAATTGATTTGACATGATTTGGAAAGGCACGCACTTGTCTATATGCTAACCCAATTACATGATAAGCATCTGTGAGGAGGTTATACTGTGAGAGTATTAAATGGACACAAATGGCACAGTTTTTGCAGGAGGAACAGGTCCTGCTTTCAAGTTCCATCTCTGGTTCTTCCATATATGGCACTCCACCACTATCGTCCTGACCTTCCTGTGTCACCTCACTACATGTCCTGACAGTATAACTGTTACGTCCCCAGAGTTCTGGATTCGTTTTATTGTCATATTTGGTCTGGTATTGTTTGTGGTTTGTGTGTTTGTTTTCCTATCAGGCAAGATGGCTTTTTGTGACTGTTCCGGCAGCTGATTGGTGGTTCAACGACTGATTGGGACTTGGAACTCCGCCCACTCGTCAGTGGCTACAGCTGGCTGCTCTCTTTAAAAAGCCCAGATTTGGACTAGCTAGGGAGCTGCTGCTGGTTTTGGTTTGTACCCTGTGTGAGGATTATATATAACAGTTAGACTCAAATGTTTTTTGATAGTCTAACTGTTTTTGTGTGTGTAAAACTAGTTTGTGTTCCATGGTTTTGACTTGTAGCAACAGGAGGTAGAAAAATGTTTATTTGTGGATCCTTTGGATCCTTATAATTTTGGGTTAATTATTATTTGTTCACAGGGAGTTGGGGAGTAGATTTAGAGCTACCCCGGGGTATACATCACCCGTAGGTATACTTCTTTGTCTAGAAACACCAGCTAGACCTGGGCGGACCACCAACTGTAAGTTTGGTTGGGGTGCCTCGACCGTGTGCCAGTGTAGGGATTGTATATTCTATTTGGGGCCTGGTTAGTACAGATTAGGGGTGGGGGAATTTTGTTTATTTCTTTGCTTTGGTCCGTCCAGCCCTCCCCTTTTCCCAGAAAGTTATTGTTTATTATTCACACTATTACAGTGGCTAAATAAACCCTGTTTTGTACGGTATTTGGTGTTTGTGTCCTTTTATCGCACCACGACTCCGTACCTCCCTTGTTGGCATCGGTGGGCCCGAGCAGTGGGTTGTCAGGCTCCCCTTCCTTTTGGGAGCTAGAACGTAACAATAACCTTCAAGAGAGGACTGTTTCAGTCTGTCCCACTGGTATGCCAGGCTAGAAAGCTCAGTTTGTAATGTGCTAACAGTAGCTCTGTCATCAAACCTAAGCAGACATTTGCTGATTTCCGGGAGTACTGAGTTAGGGAGCCCATTTATCTTAATTTCAGGTAAGTTTTTAGGGTCAAGACAAGCTAAATCTGAACAAGTTTTGCATTTGCTGAAAACCTATCTATGCTACCTGCCACAGTGTCAGAATAACATTATGGACATTCACCTCAAAGGCAGCATCAGATGAGGCTACTGGTTCATCTAAAAGCTCTCCTGGCATTATTTTATTTTTTCGGACATGCTTCTCTGGAAGTGCAGTCTGCACAACTAGTTCATAGTTGTCCATCTCTTCCAGCTTTTCATAGGCCCAACTCACAAACTTATCAGCTTGTATGTTGGAAAATGCGAAGGAAAGTTTGAGCAATGAGGATCTCATATTTCAGAAGATTTTCAATTAATCCTTTTGCTTTGACCCTCACTGTTGACTTCATACTTCCATCTTCCTCAACAGAGGCTAGGGTCAGCAGCAGGTCAACAAACAATGCATCCTGGGGATTACCAAAACTCCCAAAGACCTTAGTGAAAGCTTGATCCTTAGCCCACCACCTGGTTTCCCCTATTGGGCTCAGTCTCCTGTGAGGTTTGTCCTCATTCGTCTCTTCCCAAGTCTGCATACGTTTATAAGACTCCCTGAGGAAAACTGCCACATCAAGTAGTTAGAAGAGAGATGCACTCTCTATGACACTGCCTGTTGTGTCTGACACATCTGACAATGATAGCACACTGGTCCTTTGATGTGACATCTAGAGTTGTATCAATCTGAACCGAAAACAGTCCCGCCTCTCTAACCTCATCTGAAATTGTGCCCTTTATGACCTGGCTGAGAGCATCCACAACTTTCCCAACAATGTCCTTTGATAGCAGAGTCACAAGAGATCCTCTACCTTTTGCACCAGTGTCATGATGCTTCTTGCTTTGCTCAATACAACTGCTAATGTGCTGTTGAAGGCACAGATCATAACGACTCAAAAGTATTACCAACTCTAGAAAGTTGCCATGATTGACTGCAGTATCTTCTAGTGTATAAGCAGCCTCTGCTTTATCCCCTCTGTAACTAAGTCCACATTTGCCAATTACTTTTAGCACATCTATTATGCGTTCCATCACCTGACGCTTCTTCTTCACCTGCTCATGATGTAAAGACATTTGATCTTACTTTTCTCATGCTCTTCTATGCGCTGATGAACATGTTTTCATACCTCCCTTCATGAAAGTACTATCACTTGCAGCAGGTGCAAATGCCAAACACACAGAACAATACAATACTTTGTCAACCACTTGCGGTTGGTGCCATGCTTGCTGTGAAAAACTTTAGCTAGTAGGTGATGTTTTGTGGGCTGCTGAGGATGGTAATTGAAAAATGTGTCTAGATCCTGTGCTTGAGGGTGAGCAAAATAATCAAAATGTTAGGCTTCCTCATCTACACTTGCATCTGCCTGTGCCTCTGGGATCTCTTGCAGGGCTGTTGTCTCACTGGATGCTGTCTCTATATCTACTCTTTCAGCATCTGACTCACCTGTATTGCATTACAAAAAGGGCAGAAGGGCATATACCAGGGGTGTCAGACTCAGATTAGGCAGTAGGCCGGGTTTGTTGGAATGAGACCTCATGGGGGCCATCATTGCCAATTTTTTTCATATTTTATTTAATATTATAATATTCAAAAAATAATGCTTTTTTAATAAAAAAACGTGATACCTACTCTCAGATAAATGAGGCCTATGATTAATCAGATGCAAATAGAAATATAAAACCAGTCCTAATTGAAAGAAAACAAGTTGACAAAAAGATTGAATCCAATATTGGGTGATAATATAGTATAATGAGAGATTTATAAGCTATTTTTTGTAGGTCGGTCATTTTTGACCGGGAACACCACAAGTGTGACTGTGCCATTTTGTACAAAATAAATGTTTTTCAAAACAAATTTCCTGGTGAAAAATTAAAGTAGACTAGTGTGATCAACAGTGCCAATTTGTTTCATATTTTATGTCATATTTACACATTTATTGAAGATTGAATCCAATATTGGGTGATTATATAGCATAACAAGTGATTTATAAGCTATTTTTTGTAGGCTGGTATTTTTTGACCGGGAACACAAAAGGTGTTATAGGGTTTTGAACACAACCTGAGGGTTAAATAACTTTAATTCCTATTGTTTACTCTGGTATCCTCTCTACCTGTCCCTGTAGTCATCATGGCCTCCTCATTTTCAGCGGGGGACTGGCTTATCTGCTGCTCAGAAGCTAAAAAATAATAATTAAGAGGTCATTTTACTGCATACACAGATCAAGCTTGAGTTTTGTTATCAATATTAAATTGCATAATATTTGCAAAGTCTATGAATCGCCATGTATTGGGTAATATAAAAAGGATAATTTCTTAATTAAATTGTATATTTTGCTTGTGAATAGGTTGACAACGCTACAACGGTATTAGCTGAATAATTAAGATGCGGCGTTGCTAATGCTAATCATTACTAGGTCTCTCTCTCTTTACCTGTCGCCACTTGTGTTTGTGCTCTTGAAAATAAATCTGTAAGCTTGGCACATTTGGCAACATCCTCCTCCCAATGCCTTTCTTTTTTTCAACCTGGCTTTTTCAGCCCCTCCTGGTCTCTTCCTCCCATCCATCCTCCCTGACGTTTTGGAAAAGACGGGTTATGGACCCAACCAACTCTATGGGAGGGGAGGGGAGAACGCCCTCATATGGTACAACCCATGCAGAAGCTGCGCGCTGCGGTGTCAGAATGCGGAATGTGTGTAGCCTAATGTAACTAACGTGACAAATTTACAAAAAAATATATATAAAAGGGAAGCGGCCCAGATTACCCACCCCGGGTCTGGAAGGCACTGTATGTATGCTGATTACTCAACATTATACATCTACCAGAGCAAGTGAAGTCACTGCAACACTTAACAAAGAGTTGCAGTCAGTTTCAGAATGGGTGGCAAGAAATAAGTTAGTCCTAAATATTTCAAGAACTAAAAGCATTGTATTTGGGACAAATCATTCACTAAACCCTTAACCTCAACTAAATCTTGTAATGAATAATTTGGAAATCGAGCAAGTTGAGGAGACTAAGCTGCTTGGTGTAACCCTGGATTGTAAACTGTCATGGTCAAAACATATTGATGCAACGGTAGCTAAGATGGGGAGAGATCTGTCCATAATAAAGCGTTGCTCCTATAGGCCCTAGTTTTGTCACACCTGAACCAGTCATATGGTCAAGTGCCACAAAGAGAGTAATTTACAATAGGCCTAGAACAGAGTAGCACGGAGATGTAACATTATTAATAAGCATGTGAATCTCTCCTGGAGATTAATTTCATCACTGCCTGTATTTGTGAGAAGTACTGACGTGTTGAATGCACAAAGCTGTCTGTTTAGGCAACTAGCACACAGCTCAGACACCCATGCATACCCCACAAGACAAGCCACCAGAGGTCTCTTCAGAGTCCCCAAGGCCAGAACAGACTATGGGAAAATGCACAGTACTAAATAGAGCCGTGACTACATGGAATATTATTTCACATCAAGTAACTCATGCAGGTGGCGGCAGGTAGCCCAGTGGTTAGAGTGTTGGACCCATAACCGAAAGGTTGCTGGATCGATTCCCCGAGGTAAAAATCTGTCGTTCTGCCCCTGAACAAGGCAGTTAACCCACTGTCCCTAGGCCGTCATTGAAAATAAGAATTTGTTCTTAACTGACTTGCCTAGTAAAAAAAATGCAGGAAGTAAAGTCAGATTTAAAAAAGAGATAAAACGACACCCTTATGGAACAGCCTGGACTTTAAAGAGACTAACACAGGCACTCTATGCACACATACATATGGATTTTATAAATTTTGTAATATGTTGTAGTAAAGTGTAATAATGTGTTGGGAAGTGTAACGTTTTATCTGTATGTAAATTGCCTTAAAATTGCTGGAACCCGGGAGGAGTAGCTGCTGCTTTGGGAGGAGCTAATGGGGATCTACAGTATAACAATAAATACATTTAAAATGTATATATATACTTTTTTTATAATCCGCCCGGCGCAAAAACAGGATAGGATACATAGCCACCATGCTGTTTCTCTTTCTCTTTTTCCTCCCTGAGACCTGGGAAGCTTTGAGCCAGACACAAACAGATGAATGGGTCTCAATATCCAGACACTCTAACCCCTATGGACCTCGTCCCTCCCTCCCTCCCACACACACACACACACACACACACACACACATCCATTCACGCACACACACACACATGCAGGTATGCACACACACGCATTCACACACATTTTTACATTTAGTCATTTAGCAGACGCTCTTATCCAGAGCGACTTAGTTAGTGCATACATGTTCATACTTTTTCCATACACACATGCACGCACACACACTCACTCACTTACTCTCTCACACACACAATCCCGTCTCCTGGGCAGCTAGCAGCAGCATTGCTACTTTGTCACCTTACAGTCAATAAGGCTTGAGCCCGCCCTGTAGTGCTTCACTCTATCACCTGTTAATTAAACTACCTTAATATTTAAGCAGGTTCGAGGGGAAAAGTTGATTCCCTCAAGGATAACTAAATGAATGCACTCGTTTAAAGCACAGGCCCAGCCCCGTTCTTCCCTCCCTCCATCTCCCTTCCCTCCATCTCCTTGATCTCCTGCCTCTCTTTTTTCTTTCATACTCGTCTTCATCTTTCCGCACTCCCTCACTCCGTTGCTGGCCTATAGCTCACTTATCTTCTGCTCCTCTCCTGCCGTCAATCTGTAGGAGTGGTTATGGGTTCATATAGATGGGCAGGCAACAGATACATCTTCAGCACAGATGAGCATTTAGGGAGAGAGTCAGGGATGCTCACCTGCATCCATCAATGTCGGAAAACCGCGCCCGCATCCCACAACTCCAAAGCAGAAGTTATAAATGGATGTGACACTAGAGCCCTTGCATCCCCTCTCTCTGATTCTGAGTTATCCAACCGAAAGTGTGATTCTCTCAAATACTGAGTAGAAAGATTTGCTTTTTTATTTCTGACCTTTGACCTTCCCTCTCTATTGGCTATTAAAGGTTCTTAATGGTATCGTCAACTTAGTGTCGTCTCTCTGTTAAATGGTTTATAGAGGGTGAGCTGGGTATTTTTGGCCAGCGGAGATAATAGCTTGACATTCAGCATTTATAAGATGTGATCTTCTTGAGGGACAATTAATTTAAAGCCGAGACTATGTTAGTAGCACGACCTCTTGGAGCTAAAGTAGGTTATCATTAAAGTCATTAAGCAGCTGTACCAGGATACGGTAGCAGGAGATTTAATAATTGAATAATCAGATTCCTGCTTCAGATAAAAGCATCTATTAGATGTTGGAGAGTTTTAAGAGGTTCTTATTAAAATACTGTAATTCTCTCCAATAAAGACAATTATTCTGTGAGATCACATCAGCCAGACTTCATTATTCAACGTTTGTCCAGGTCCCCAGGATGTCGGGAGTTGCCTTCAATAAATAAAATAAAATCATATTGTCATGGTCGTGAGGAAACAGGACCCGAGGCGCAGAGCTGTAGTGCGAAGACATTCCTTTTGATTAAACCGAAAGCACAAAAATAACAAAAGGAGCGACAGCGACCATGAACCAGCGTGAAAAAAAAATGAAACCCACAAACACAGGTGGGAATGTTGAACATAAATAGGCTCCCCAATTAGAGGCAATGCGGCGCAGCTGCCTCTAATTGGGGACCAATTCCCAAACTGAATCATAGAGATTTCCAGAGAGGTCTCTGGACACCAAACCTGAAAACCGTAAAGATTTCCAGAGACCTCTCTGAACATAAACCTTACACATATCAAACTTTATTTGTCACATCCGCCGAATACAACAGGTGTAGACCTTACCGTGAAATGCTTACTTATAAGTCCTTAACCAACAATTCAGATAAAGAAAGAGTTAAGAAAATATTTACCAAATAAACTAAAGTAAAAAAAATTATAAAAAGTAACACAATAAAATAACAATAACGAGGCTATATACAGGGGGTACCGGTACATAGTCAATATGTGGGGGTACAGGTTAGTTGAGGTAATTTGGACATGTAGGTAGGGGTAAAGTGACTATGCATAGATAATAAACAGCGGGTAGCAGCAGTGTAAAAAAAAATGGAGGGTGGTCAATGTAAATAGTCCGGGTGGCCATTTGATTAATTGTTCAGCAGTCTTATGGCTTGGGGGTAGAAGCTGAGATGCGGAGCAGTTGCCATACCAGGCGGTGATGCAACAGGTCAGGATGCTCTTGATGGTGCAGCTGTAGAACTTTTTGAGGATCTGGGTACCCATGCCACATTTTTCAGTCTCCTGAGGGGGAAAAGGTGTTGTCGTGCCCTCTTCACTACCGTCCACTACTGGCAACGTGAGCAAGTATTACCATCTTGTAGGCTCGTGTTGTGGATGGGGATAGACTTAAACAGCACGCTTCGGCAGTTAGCACAGCTGAAAACTGTTTTGCTGATTAAAGAAGCAATAAAACTGTCCTTCTTGAGACTAGTTGAGTATCTGGAGCATCAATATCTGTGGGTTTGATTACAGGCTCAAAGAAACGTTCTTCTGAAACTCGTCAGTCTATTCTTGTTCTGAGAAATGAAGGCTATTCCATGCGAGAAATTGCCAAGAAACTGAAGATCTCGTACAGCGCTGTGTACTACTCCCTTCACAGAACAGCGCAAACTGTCTCTAACCAGAATAGAAAGAGGAGTGGGAGGCCCCGGTGCACTGAGCAAGAGGACAAGTACATTAGAGTGTCTAGTTTGAGAAACAGATGCCTCACAAGTCCTCAACTGGCATCTTCATTAAATTAAATATTCACGTCAACAGTGAAGAGGTGACTCCGGGATGCTGGCCTTCTAGGCAGAGTTGCAAAGAAAAAGCCATATCTCAGACGGGTCAATAAAATAAAAGATTAAGGGCAAAAGAACACAGATACTGGACAGAAGTGAGTGGAGTTTGCCGTTCAAGACATGATTTGCATCTCTGGCGGGTAGCCCCCACTCATAGGACCACTATAAGCCCTTGGCAGGCCACTTTCGCATCTCCTCAATAAATAAGTAATTTGAAAAGTCCCGTTTTTATTTATTAAAAAATATATGTGTTCTTTAAGATGCTCTTTGAAGAGGTAGGGTTTTAGATGTTTTTGAAAGATGGGCAGGGACTCTGCTGTCCAAGCATCGGGTTGGGTTTGAGCATAGCCTGAAGGTAGGGAGGAGCAGTTCCCCTTGTTGCTCCTGTAACAGCGTTGCTTCCATCCCTCTCCTTGTCCCAACCTGGGCTCGAACCAGGGACCATCTGAACACATTGACAACAGTCACCCTCGAAGCATTGTTACCTAAAGCTCCACAAAAGTATCAGCACTTGCAGAGCAAGGGTAACAACTACTTCAAGGTCTCAGAGCAAGTGGCGTTACCGATTGGAACACTACTAGTGTGCACAGCTAAGTAGCTAGCCATTTCACACCGGTTACACTCCATAGGCAAGCACCATGGTCTTGTAGTGGATGCGAGCTTCGACAGGGAGCCAAAAGAGTGTACGGAGGCGCGGGGTGACATGAGAGAACTATGAGACATGAGCAAATCTGCCATGAGTTAATTTGAACAACAATAGTAAGGAATTTCTGTAATCTAAAATTTGGCATTCCAGCTAACCACAGCCAGCTAAATGCTGCAAGCTGTTTTGGTTGTTTCTACAAATACCTTACATTAATTTTATTTGATTTAGAAGCCAATTTAAAAACACAATACAACCACACGTGGACATAATGCATGTACAATCACTGAGGATGACACAAAAAAGTGATACACCTAAGAATTTACAATTTAAGGAGATTAATGATATATTGATTATGCCCCAAAATACATTTATTCCATTGATTAAAAATACTATATATTTGAGGCAATACAAACAGTTCCTTTCTAGCAATACCACTCCTTAAACCGCCTCACCCCTTTGAAGAAAAGTGTTGATGACTATGTACTGTAGGTGGCGGCAACTCTTAAACACCACAGAAGAAGCCGAAATGCCTCAACAGGAAGTTATCTTTGTTACCATCCTCCATTGACTTTTCAAACCTGACTTTGATATGTTGCTTTTGACACAGAAAATTCCATTGGCAGGTTGTGGGTTGGCAGGACTGGTGCCAAGTTTGGGCCGCAGACATGAAGGTAAGAACATAACTGTAACCAACTTTAAATGTAAATACTTATTGGAAATATCTGCCATCTGCCTTTACAGGCTGTCACAATAAATATATATCAAATATAAGGGGTGGGGAGGGATATGCTGTATATTAACATAGTGTGTCATTTCTAAAACTCCTCTTGCATTTTCTAGCTTAGGTTTCTGGCTGTAATGACCTGAAATCGGCAGTGCGGCGGATGCTACCTTGCATTCTGTCAAACCATCTTGCCATCGCCACAACCTGGACTGGGGAGGGGACTTGTTTCTGAAGACCATTCTTCACAATAAGATTTGATATTATGTGTTTCTAGTTTTAATATATATATTTTTTAAAGCATTCTTTAAACTCGTGTAAGTCCACGTGTGTGTCAAATGTAACTCAATGTTCATTCGGAAGAACCCTGCAACCTGGGATGCCACGGATGAGGGGGGTTACCTGGAGACAGAGGCCGCACAGGGGAGATGGATCCGCTTCAGTGAGGGCCAAAATCAATTTTCTGACCACCTGTCTCAAAGCAAGCCTCTACCCCCAAGCCACAAGACTGTTGCAAGAGCCCGAACCCTGGGCGGACTACTGCATGCAACCACAGACTTACCATTTATTCATATTTATTCATATATTCAAATCACTTTTGTCTACTGGACCAATCCAGTAGTTTTGCCACTTTACTGCACTAATTTATATGCAGTACTTTCATATAATTAGATGCTGCTACAGCTTAGTACTTATTGAACTATCTATGCACATGGGCATACAATGTCCATACCCTACTATGTCCCTATAGGCTTATTTTTTTTCTATCTTATTTTAGATAAGGTATCAATGAATACAGGGAATAGGCATGCCGCTGGCTTGACGCTCAACAAATGTCTTGCCTCTGAATGGCAGCTGTAGTGTCGCCGTTCGGGAGAAGGGCAGTTGAAAGGTGGGCTGTGTGAGGAAAATGGGCTTGACAAAAAGCGGCATTTCGTATGACAAATGTGTGAAAAAAGTATGGACAATGTATGCGCTCACTACTGTTAGTCGCTCTGGATAAGAGTGTCTGCTAAAAAAAATAAAAGTGCTCAATACTAACTGGGAAAGCGACTGATCAGTGACAGATACCATGTTGACTACTACCAACACATTGAAAACACAGCATCATTTAAACACACCAAATCTACCAGGTCTGCTTTTCCTGTTGCGCCTGTAGCACCTTGCTTTTCCCTGTTTTCAGCAGGCCTCTTCTCTGATCTTCCAGCCTCATCTGGCTCCAGATTACACCATCCCCACAGTTCCCTTTCATACCCCTGCCTCTTTCTACTCGGTGGGGGTCAGCACATGCTGTGGCGACCCAACTGGAAAGCTAACTGATCAGACCACAGTGATGAGACTGTCTGCCAATGCTTTAACATTAAAACTTCTGTGGTGGCGCATTTATAAATAGAGGAAGAAACATGGTTAAAGACATTCTGATCATGAAATATTTACCATGGTCATTTAGTAGATGATGTTTAGCCTAAGAGGCATCCAGTCAATGCATTTTACATACAGAACCAGTCAAACGTTTGGACAAACCTACTCATTCAAGGGTTTTTCTTTATTTTTACAATTTCCTACATTGTAGAATAAAAGTGAAGACATCAAAACTATGACATAACACACATGGAATCATGTAGCAACCAAAAAAGTGTTAAACAAATCTAAATATATTTTATATTTGAGATTCTTCAAATAGTCACAGTACATTTCTTAAAAAGATTAAGAATTTCAGGGAGTAGTTTGGGGAAAAAAATGAATCCCGTCCGAATCGTCCTCTGGAAGAAAGGACATTCTGGGGTAATAATTACATAACCAACGTTCTCTAGTAATTCTAGTCCTGTGCTAATAGGGCTTTTGTTACAGGGAAGATAGAGAGGATGTGGCTTGTGTGTGTAGCACCTGAATGGACAAGCAAGTTATGCATTGTAGGGGAGATTGTCACTGCTAAGTTATCCTCTGTTGCATTAGGCTATAGGCCTAGAGGAATGTATTAGGCTATAGGCCTAGATGAATGTATTAGGCTATAGGCCTAGAGGAATGTATTAGGCTATAGGCCTAGAGGAATGTATTAGGCTATAGGCCTAGAGGAATGTATTAGGCTATAGGCCTAGAGGAACGTATTAGGCTATAGGCCTAGAGGAATGTATTAGGCTATAGGCCTAGAGGAATGTATTAGGCTATAGGCCTAGAGGAATGTATTAGGCTATAGGCCTAGAGGAATGTATTAGGCTATAGGCCTAGAGGAATGTATTAGGCCAT
Organism: Thymallus thymallus; assembly: GCA_023634145.1. Classification (NCBI taxonomy): domain Eukaryota; kingdom Metazoa; phylum Chordata; class Actinopteri; order Salmoniformes; family Salmonidae; genus Thymallus; species Thymallus thymallus. The sequence goes on from CM042422.1 coordinate 18,398,557, forward strand.
AGGCCTAGTACTTTTCTGAGTCAAAATTCAAACCGAGATCTACCGACTTATAAATGACTTTAAAAACGTAAGCATATGCAAAAAAACAGTACTGTAGCAATGAGGTTTGTGCAGTAAACTATAGACCCATTACATTATCGCCTCATATTGGCTTTGCTTGAATTGCCCTGCCAATGCATTGTTGTTTGGCCCATTTTTTTAAATTATATTTAACAATTTGAGGTAGACTTTACCGGTAATAGATCTGTTTGTATTATTTGCAAGGCACAGCTGAGCGACTATACATTTAATTTAAAAAAAAAATTTTTTAAGGGGCTGATGGTGCCTGCATCTGATGGTCAATCTCAGCGGAGGGAGAGAGCAGCAGACTGAGGTTCCGCCTCTCAACATCCCTCCGCTCCCTTTCCTCCACTGACACTGATCAAAAAGGGACACCGTCTTCCAGCTGATGGCAAAACTCGAGTCGCATCGCATTATTTCTGTCTCATTCACAAATTCATATTGTTTCTTCTATGAACAGAGAAAGTGAAATATTCCTATTAAAAAAGACCCAAGCTGCTGAATTGAATTGAAATAATAACAACACAAGCCAATCGCTACACTGTCCTACTCATTCATTACTGCTGCAGTGCTTCTTGTAGTGCTAAATGGAAATAGGAAGAACACGCATTTGTTGAATACAAAGTGTTGACAGTGTTGAGTAAGAACTTAAACATGAACTCACTCATACAAACAGCAGCTCTTTGCTGTATTCGTTGACAGTCTCTCGCTAGTCATGTTTTTAAACGTTTTTAAATCTTACAGTATCAATTTTTCTGTAGCTTTCTTTTATGCCTGTAACGTTACTGCAGACAGGTAATCTGAGCCATCCGATTGGCCACTTGATTTTTCTCTCCGGGCCCACCGGGAAGGCAGAGTTTGTACCTTCAGACACATGAAATGGATCAAAATGGCAACCGTTTGCCTACCCGGCACGCAGGGCAGCTGAATCGGGTGTACCTACCTCCAACAGCCCGAGACAAATAAAATAAATAGGAAAACAAGGCTTTATCGTTGGGTTTTTTATAGAAATGTTTGGCGATCGACTAGGAATGCCTTGGAGATCGCGATCGACCGGTTGTTGACCACTGTATTAGGCTATAGGCCTAGTGGAATGTATTAGGCTATAGGCCCAGTGGAATGTATTAGGCCATAGGCCTAGTGGAATGTATTAGGCTATAGGCCCAGTGGAATGTATTAGGCTATAGGCCTAGTGGAATGTATTAGGCTATAGGCCTAGTGGAATGTATTAGGCTATAGGCCTAGTGAAATGTATTATTGTTATAGCATGCCATATTCTTATAATTTTTGCAATTCCAGTTACATTTAAAATATCCCTGATATCATAGTTGAATATAATGTTTTGTTATGTTAGTGACTCCTTGACTTTTTCCACATTTTGTTACGTTACAGCCTTATTCCTCATCAAGGAAAATTTGCATGTATACACCTCTTCAATCTACATACAATACCGCATAATGACAAAGTGAAAACAGGTTTATAGAAATGTTTGCAAATGTATTAAAAATAAAAAACAGAAATCAGACCCTTTGCTATGAGACTCAAAATCTCAGGTGCATCCTGTTTCCGTTGATCATCCTTGAGATGTTTCTACAACTTGATTGGAGTCCACCTGTGGTAAATTCAATTGATTGGACATGATTTGGAACGGAACACACCTGTCTATATAAGGTCCCACAGTTGACAGCATGTCAGAGCCAAAACCAAGCCATTAGGTCAACAACCATCTCTGCAGCACTCAACCAACCAACCAACCAACCAACCAACCAACCAACCAACCAACCAACCAACCAACCAACCAACCAACCAACCAACCAACCAACCAAGATAGATAGATTGTTAGATAGATAGTTAGATAGTTAGATAGATAGTTAGATAGTTAGATAGATAGATAGATAGATAGATAGATAGATAGATAGATAGATAGATAGATAGATAGATAGATAGATAGATAGATAGATAGATAGATAGATAGATAGATACTTTATTGACCCCCGAGGGGGACATTTCTTACTTTATCAGGCCTTTATGGTAGAGTGGCCAGACAGAAGCCACTCCTCAGTAAAAGGCACATCACAGACCACTTGGAGTTTACCAAAAGCCACCTAAAGACTCTCAGACCATGAGAAACAAGATTCTCTGGTCTGATGAAACCAAGATGTAACTCTTTGGCCTGAATGCCAAGTGTCACGTCTGGAGGAAACCTGGCACCATCCCTACAGTGAAGCATGGTGGTGGCAGCATCATGCCGTGGGGATGTTTTTAGCGGCAGGGACTGGGAGACTAGTCAGGATCGCGGGAAATATGAACAGAGCAAAGTACAGAGAGGTCCTTGATGAAAATCTGCTCCAGAGCGCTCAGGACCTCAGACTGGGGCGATGGTTCAACTTCCAACAGGACAGAGACCCTTAGCACACAGCCAAGACAACGCAGGTGTGGCTTTGGGGAAGAGTCCCTCTCTAACCGGACTTGAACCCCGAACTTGAACCCGATCGAACATCTCTGGAGAGACCTGAAAATAGTTGTGATGTGACACTCCCCATCCAACCTGACAGAACTTGAGAGGATCTGCAGAGAAGAATGGTAGAAACTCCCCAAATACAGGTGTGCCAAGCTTGTAGCATCATACCCAAGAAGACTTGAGGATGTAATCGCTGCCAAAGGTACTTCAACCAAGTACTGAGTAAACGGTCTGAATACTGATATTTCCTTTTTTTATATATATATATATATTAGCAAAATGTCTTAACCTGTTTTGCTTTGTCAAAAAAAAAAATACATTTTAGAATAAGGCTGTAACATAACAAAATGTGGAAAAAGTCAATGAGTCTGAAGACTTTCTGAATGCACTGTAACTTGCACTTTTTTTCAGGTTTGAATGAGACAATGTATTCCTCTAACCTTATTAAGTAAAGTTCTTGTTTTTATTAATAATATATTACTTGTGTGTCTTTATCATATGTAAGACTAAATGTCATGTGTAATATGTACTGGTGAAAATGTGTTTAATATACTATCCAGATAAAAAGTGTCTGATCACGGAAAATCGATAGAATTCTAGAAAATACCACTGTAGACTAAAGTACTGTCTGATTCACAGTAAAAGGTATTACTATTCAGATTTTAAATATTTAGAAAATAACAAAGACTATATCCTCTAAGTTTTTCTCCTTCATTAGGAAGATGTCTAAATGGGAGTTATTTGGGGGCAAAAGCATTGATTTTCGTTATATGATACACACTTTCACAGGTGGTGCCTTTTCTTTAATGATTACCATTTGATTGATGTGGTGCTATTGTATGTCATATCATTTGAAAGGGCTATTTCTCAGCTTATGTATTATGTTTTCATCATGGTTTGGCACCCGCAAATTATGCTCATTCATGCAAGCAGAGGTCATGGTCTCAGTAAATTCAGGAATTACAAAACCCTCCTGCCAGTGATGCAACAATGCCAACATGGTGATTTACAGTTACAGTTAGCTGGTGTTCTAAAGTCTAGTCTTTCCATTCCCCTTTAAACTGGACACTCCTGCGGTAAGGACTGTTCAATGTTTTTCTGACCAATTATAATCTATGGTTCAAGATAGTTTTGATCACGTGGACCGGGAAATGTTCTGGGTTGCCTCTGAGAATACTATTGACGTATACACTGACTCTGTGACGGGTTCATCAGCAAGTGCATAGAGGATGTTGTTCCCACTGTAACGATTGGAACTTATCCAAACCGAAAACCGTGGATGGACGGCAACATTTGCACAAAACTGAAAGCGTGAACCACTGCATTTAACCTTGGCAAGGTGACATGGACGTGTACAAACAGACCAGCTACATCCTCCATAAGGCAATCAAAGAGGTAAAATGACAGTCCAGGGACAAAGTAGAGTCACAATTCAACGGCTCAGATATGAGACGTATGTGGCAGACAACCACGGATTATAAAGGAAAAGCCAGCCACATCGCGGAAACCGATGACTCGATCCTGGACGAGCTAAACACCTTCTTCGTCCACTTTGAGGAAAACAACATTGAGCCGCCGACGTGGGCCCCCAATGCTTACCAGGACTGTATGCTCTTGTTCTCCGTGGCCGGTCCAGACGGCATCCCTAGCCGCATCCTCAGAGCATGTGCAGACCAGCTGGCTGGAGTGTTTACGGACAGATTCAATCTCTCCCTATCCCAGTCTGCTGTCACCACTTGCTTCAAGATGTCCACCATTGTTCCTGTACCCAAGAAAGCAAAGGTAATTTAACTAAATTACTATCATCCTGTAACACTCACTTCTGCCAGGCAGTGCTTTGAGAAGCTAGTTAATGACCATATCACCTCCACCTTACCCCACACCCTAGACCCACTACAATTCGCATATCGACCCAACAGATCCACTGACGACGCAATTGCCCATGCACTGAACACTTCCCTTCTCCCACCTGGATAAGATAAATACCTATGTAAGAATGCTGTTCATGGACTACAGTTCAGCCTTCAACACCATAGTGACCTTAAAGCTCATCACTAACCTCAGGGCCCTGGGTCTGAACCCCTCCCTGTGCAACTGGGTCCTGGACTTCCTGGCGAGGTAGACAACAACACTTCCGCCTCGCTGATCTTCAACACGGGGGCCCCACAGGGGTGCGTGTTCAGCCCCTTGTTGTACTCCCTGTTCACACATGACTGCGTGGCCAAGCACGTCTCCAACTCAATCATCAACTTTGCAGACGACACAACAGTGGTAGACCTGAGCTATCAGACTGTTAAACAGTGACCACTAGCCTCAGTCAGTGTTCTAGCCGCTGCCCTATGTACAGTACAGAGTCATTGAACACTGGTCACTTTAATAATGTTTGCATTACTATATGTATACATGTCTAGTCATGGCTCATCCTATATACTGTAACTACTGCTGTTTTTCTATTCACATACTGTCCATACTGTCGATACACACCATTATATACATATTTTTTCTATTCGGTTGTCTGACATTGTTCCTTCAGCTATTTCTTAACTTCTGAATTTTTCTGTATTACGTGTGTATTATTATTATTTTTTATTATTGCTAGGTATTACTGCACTGTTGGAACTAGAAACCTAAGCATTTTGTTACACCTGCGATAACATCTGCGATTCTGTGTAGGTGACCAATAAACTTTGATTTGATGACATTACGGATTAGCCTACAGTACATGCTAATGTTTCTCCACCACTACAGTAGCAGTTTCCCCCACACTGAAGCCCAATGCTAATGCTATGGGGAAACGGAATCCCAAAACAGCTCCAGATGGCAGGCTGGTTTCCTGGTTGCTGTCTTCTCAGCCATTCAGAGAGCGTCCAATCGTGCATGGGCTAAAAGCATGTGGGGGGAACGAGACAATACCAGAGGCCTGAGCTGCCTTTCTCACACACTGACAGGGGGCAGTGGAGCGCAGTCCATGCATACACATGCGCTGGCACACACACGAACACACACACTGACAAATACAGGACCAGTCAAAAGTTTGGACACACCTACTCATTCAAGGGTTTTTCTTTATTTCTACTATTTTATACATTGTTGAATAATAGTGAAGACATCAACACTATGAAATAACACATATGGAATCATGTAGTAACCAAAAACGTGTTAAACAAAATCAATATATATTTTATATTTTAGATTCTTCAAAGTAGACACCCTTTTCCTTGATGACAGCTTTGCACACTCTTGACTGGTACTGTATGTGCGTGAACACACAAACACAGATAATCTCTCTCTCGCTCTCTCTCTCTCTCACACACACACACACACACTCTCACATGCATACACACTATCTTTCTTGATCGGTCTCTCACACACACATACACACACAGACACACACACACACACTATCTCGCTCACAGACAGACAAACACACACACATTATCTCTCTCTCTCACATACACACAAATGATCTCTCTCATCCCACACACACACACACACACTATCTCGCTCACATACATGCACACACAAATACTCACACACTACACACACAAAAACTCACACACTACACACACAAATACTCACACACTCGCTCATACACACACTAACTTTCCCTCTCTCTCTCTCACACACACACACAAACACACACCATACCATGACCCTAGGGTCAGCATGCAGGCTCCAGTGACAACCTGCTACTTATCTGTTGGATCTCTCCCTCTCTCCTCACTGTGTAGACGTGTGTGTTTTACGGCTCTGCTCTCGCATGTGATAGAGCGTTGAGGGGGAGTTCCCCATCCGGTAGTGGTGGATGTATTTTCTTCAGCTGAGCGGTGAAGAGAGAGGGGGAGGGAGCTCCAGTGCTGTCTGTCAGCTAGCGTTAGCCTCCCAGGCAGAGAAGAACCCGCCCAAGGACTGGAGGCTCTGCCATAGAGACACAATGTCTGCTTCACTGCACTGCATTGCTCTTGCTCTGCTGATGATGATGATGTTCCTTTTGCTGTGGCCCCACACTGTCTTTATCACCACACACACACAGACATAACACACATAGACAGTCACACAGTTGGAACAGACATTCATACACACACAGACACACACAGCAGGGAACGGTAAGGGCTATCTATGCCTTCAGAGAAGGCCTAAGTATTTATACAATAATGTTATATAAAATGTTCTTTATATAACATTATTTATTTATATTTAATCTCTTCTATAATTAAAATTATTTTCTGATTTAATCTCTTCAGTTTGTGTTGGAAAGGGAAGGGTTAATTAACCCCAACGTTTTATAAAATACACTAGATTACTGCCCGGTGGCACTGTTTTGAAGCCACCATGCCTCCATCTTGGCACCCCCCAACGGGTGTAAAAAATATTTTGGAAGCCATAGAAATGTATTTATTAATGTCTACATTTGTTTTTGCCACATTTATTCTATTACAGACACTTTAATGCATACGTTCGTTTCTCCTGACCCCCCCTGTCTCAGCCTCCAGTATCTATGCTGCAATAGTATCTCGGCGGCAGGTAGCCCAGTGGTAAGAGTGTTGGGCCCATAACCGAAAGGTTGCTGGATTGAATCCCCGAGCTGACGAGGTAAAAATCTGTTGTTCTGCCCCTGAACAAGGCATTTAACCCACTGTTCCTAGGCCGTCATTGAAAATAAGAATTTGTTCTTAACTGACTTGCCTAGTAAAATAAAGGTTACAAAAAAAGAGTCGTTGTGCCGGGGGGCTAGGGTCAGTTTGTTAAATCTGATGTTATTATCCAGTGTCTTGTTTGAATTTAAGTATGCTCCCTCTAATTCTCTCTCTCTCCCACTCTCCCTCCCCTCCCGGAGGACCTGAGCCCGAAGACCATGCTTCAGGACCACCTGCCCTTATGACTCCTAGCTGTCCCCAGTCCACCTGGTCGTGCTGCTGCACCGGTTTCAACTCTTGTCCCAGACCTGCTGTTTTCATCTTGCTTTCTCTCTACCGCAACTGCGCTCTATCTTACCGTACCTGCGCTCTCTACCGCATCTAAATGCCTGGCTATAAAAAGCCAAGGGACATTCACTCCTGATGTATTTACCTGTTGCAACCTCTACAACTACTATGATTATTATTTGACCCTGCTGGTCATCTATGAACATTTGAACATCTTGGAGAAAGAACTGGCCATAATGGCCATGAATTGTTATAATCTCCACCCGGCCCAGCCAGAAGGGGACTGGCCACCCCTCAGAGCCTGGTTCCTCTCTAGGTTTCTTCCTAGGTTTTTGCCTTTCTAGGGAGTTTTTCCAAGCCACCGTGCTTCTACATCTGCATTGCTTGCTGTTTGAAGGTTTTAGATAGATAGATAGATAGATAGATAGATAGATAGATAGATAGATAGATAGATAGATAGATAGATAGATAGATAGATAGATAGATAGATAGATAGATAGATAGATAGATAGATAGATAGATAGATAGATAGATAGATAGATAGATAGATAGATAGATAGATAGATAGATAGATAGATAGATAGATAGATAGATAGATAGATAGATAGATAGATAGATAGATAGATAGATAGATAGATAGATAGATAGGTAGGTAGGTAGGTAGGTAGGTAGGTAGGTAGGTAGGTAGGTAGGTAGGTAGGTAGGTAGGTAGGTAGGTAGGTAGGTAGGTAGGTAGGTAGGTAGGTAGGTAGGTAGGTAGGTAGGTAGGTAGGTAGGTAGGTAGGTAGGTAGGTAGGTAGGTAGGTAGGTAGGTAGGTAGGTAGGTAGGTAGGTAGGTAGGTAGGTAGGTAGGTAGGTAGGTAGGTAGGTAGGTAGGTAGGTAGGTAGGTAGGTAGGTAGGTAGGTAGGTAGGTAGGTAGGTACTTTATTGATCCCCCTGGAAATGTCATAAATTTCGGCTGGGTTTCTGTATAGCACTTTGTGACATCGGCTGATGTAAAAAGGGCTTTATAAATACATTTGATTGATTGATTACTTTTCAATTATATTATGTGATATATACAAACATTTTCCTTATTTTCCTTTTGAAAGTTCTAATGTTACTGTCCCCACTACAACTAAACATACTTAAATACATGTAATTTTGTCCTTGAAACATTTAATTGGAATACTGCATAATTCCATTCATTCCTGATGACTATTGCTTCTGGGGCTTGCCAATATGGCCAACCGGTGGCTTCAAAGCCTCTCACTGGTCAATGTATAGCATCAGCAATCCATGGTTCATATACATCATTGGTTAGCACAGATGAGAAGAAAAAAAAATTGCTGATTTTTTGGGGGGGTGGTCTCTGGGGAGAAAGATCTAGGTTGCTAAGTCAGCCATTCTTTTTTTTTCCACCTTTATTTAACCAGGTAGGTCAGTTGAGAACAAGTTCTCATTTACAACTGCGACCTGGCCAAGACAAAGCAAAGCAGTGCGACAAAAAACAACACAGAGGTACACATGGGAAATAAACAAACGTACAGTCAATAACACAATATCAAATCTATATACAGAGTGCAAATGTAGTGCAAAATGCAGTAATTGGCTAGGCCTGGTTGTAGTTACCACGGCCACAAAGTCATATCATTTATCTTCTTAAAATATTATTTTAAACCACATCCTAACCTTAAAAGGCAATTGAAAACATTGTAAACTTCATATTCATCATCTCCAGCACCACCCCAACATCAACGTAATGTGGAAATTGCACGTTTCTATGTTTTGTGGATAAAAAAGATGTGTTTCCAATGACATAATCGGTTTATGAGTAGGTATTGCCTACTAATTATAAGTAGGTATTGCCTACTAGTTATGACTAGGTATCAACTAATAATTATGAGTAGGTATTGCCTAATAATTATGAGTAGGTATTGCCTAATAATTATGAGTAAGTATTGCCTAATAATTATGAGTAGGTATTGCCTAATAAATATGAGTAAGTATTGCCTAATATTTATGAGTAGGTATTGCCTACTAATTGCCTACTAATTGTGAGTAGGTATTGCCTACTAATTATGAGTAGGTATTGCATACTAATTGCCTACTAACTATGAGTAGGTATTAACTAATAATTATAAGTAGGTATTGCCTAATAATTATGAGTAGGTATTGCCTACTAATTGCCTACTAATTATGAGTAAGTATTTACCCACTAATTGTGAGTAGGTATTGCTTACTAATTATGAGTAGGTATTGCCTAATAATTATAAGTAGGTATTGCCTAATAATTATAAGTAGGTATTGCCTAATAAATATGAGTAAGTATTGCCTAATAATTATGAGTAGGTATTGCCTACTAATTATGAGTAGGTATTGCATACTAATTGCCTACTAACTATGAGTAACTATTGCCTACTAATTGCCTACTAATTATGAGTAAGTATTGCCCACTAATTATGAGTAGGTATTGCCTTCTAATTATGAGTAGGTATTGCCTACTAATTTCCTACTAATTATGAGTAGGTATTGCCTAATAATTATGAGTAGGTATTGCCTACTAATTGCCTACTAATTATGAGTAGGTATTGCCTACTAATTGCCTACTAATTATGAGTAGGTATTGCCCACTAATTATGAGTAGGTATTGCCTAATAATTATGAGTAGGTATTGCCCACTAATTATAAGTAGGTATTGCCTAATAATTATGAGTAGGTATTGCCTAATAATTATGAGTAGGTATTAACTAATAATTATGAGTAGGTGTTGCCTACTAATTGCCTACTAATTATGAGTAGGTATTGCCTAATAATTATGAGTAGGTATTGCCTAATAAATATGAGTAAGTATTGCCTAATAATTATGAGTAGGTATTGCCTACTAATTGTGTGTTGGTATTGCCTACTAATTATGAGTAGGTATTGCATACTAATTGCCTACTAACTATGAGTAACTATTGCCTACTAATTGCCTACTAATTATGAGTAAGTATTGCCCACTAATTATGAGTAGGTATTGCCTACTAAGTATGAGTAGGTATTGCCTACTAATTTCCTACTAATTATGAGTAGGTATTGCCTAATAATTATGAGTAGGTATTGCCTACTAATTGCCTACTAACTATGAGTAGGTATTGCCTAATAATTATGAGTAGGTATTGCCTACTAATTATGAGTAGGTATTGCCTTATAATTATGAGTAGGTATTGCCTTCTAATTGCCTACTAATTATGAGTAGGTATTGCCTAATAATTATGAGTAGGTATTGCCTAATAATTATGAGTAGGTATTGCCTACTAATTATGAGTAGGTATTGCCTAATAATTATGAGTAGGTATTGCCTACTAATTGCCTACTAATTATGAGTAGGTATTGCCTACTAATTGCCTACTAATTATGAGTAGGTATTGCCTAATAATTATGAGTAGGTATTGCCTACTAATTATAAGTAGGTATTGCCTAATAAATATGAGTAAGTATTGCCTAATAATTATGAGTAGGTATTGCCTACTAATTATGAGTAGGTATTGCCTAATAATTATGAGTAGGTATTGCCTACTAATTATGAGTAGGTATTGCATACTAATTGCCTACTAACTATGAGTAACTATTGCCTACTAATTGCCTACTAATTATGAGTAAGTATTGCCCACTAATTATGAGTAGGTATTGCCTTCTAATTATGAGTAGGTATTGCCTTCTAATTATGAGTAGGTATTGCCTACTAATTTCCTACTAATTATGAGTAGGTATTGCCTAATAATTATGAGTAGGTATTGCCTACTAATTGCCTACTAATTATGAGTAGGTATTGCCTACTAATTGCCTACTAATTATGAGTAGGTATTGCCCACTAATTATGAGTAGGTATTGCCTAATAATTATGAGTAGGTATTGCCTACTAATTGCCTACTAATTATGAGTAGGTATTGCCTACTAATTGCCTACTAATTATGAGTAGGTATTGCCTACTAATTATGAGTAGGTATTGCCTAATAATTATAAGTAGGTATTGCCCACTAATTATAAGTAGGTATTGCCTAATAATTATGAGTAGGTATTGCCTAATAATTATGAGTAGGTATTAACTAATAATTATGAGTAGGTGTTGCCTACTAATTGCCTACTAATTATGAGTAGGTATTGCCTAATAATTATGAGTAGGTATTGCCTAATAAATATGAGTAAGTATTGCCTAATAATTATGAGTAGGTATTGCCTACTAATTGTGTGTTGGTATTGCCTACTAATTATGAGTAGGTATTGCATACTAATTGCCTACTAACTATGAGTAACTATTGCCTACTAATTGCCTACTAATTATGAGTAAGTATTGCCCACTAATTATGAGTAGGTATTGCCTACTAAGTATGAGTAGGTATTGCCTACTAATTTCCTACTAATTATGAGTAGGTATTGCCTAATAATTATGAGTAGGTATTGCCTACTAATTGCCTACTAAGTATGAGTAGGTATTGCCTACTAATTTCCTACTAATTATGAGTAGGTATTGCCTTATAATTATGAGTAGGTATTGCCTTCTAATTGCCTACTAATTATGAGTAGGTATTGCCTAATAATTATGAGTAGGTATTGCCTAATAATTATGAGTAGGTATTGCCTACTAATTATGAGTAGGTATTGCCTAATAATTATGAGTAGGTATTGCCTACTAATTGCCTACTAATTATGAGTAGGTATTGCCTACTAATTGCCTACTAATTATGAGTAGGTATTGCCTACTAATTGCCTACTAATTATGAGTAGGTATTGCCTAATAATTATGAGTAGGTATTGCCTACTAATTATGAGTAGGTATTGCCTAATTATTATGAGTATGTATTGCCTAATAATTATGAGTATGTATTGCCTAATAATTATGAGTATGTATTGCCTAATAATTATGAGTATGTATTGCCTACTAATTATGAGTATGTATTGCCTAATAATTATGAGTATGTATTGCCTAATAATTATGAGTAGGTATTGCCTAATAATTATGAGTATGTATTGCCTAATAATTATGAGTAGGTATTGCCTAATAATTATGAGTATGTATTGCCTAATAATTATGAGTATGTTTTGCCTAATAATTATGAGTAGGTATTGCCTAATAATTATGAGTATGTATTGCCTAATAATTATGAGTATGTATTGCCTAATAATTATGAGTAGGTATTGCCTAATAATTATGAGTATGTATTGCCTAATAATTATAAGTAGGTATTGCCCACTAATTATAAGTAGGTATTGCCTAATAATTATGAGTAGGTATTGCCTAATAATTATGAGTAGGTATTAACTAATAATTATGAGTAGGTGTTGCCTACTAATTGCCTACTAATTATGAGTAGGTATTGCCTAATAATTATGAGTAGGTATTGCCTAATAAATATGAGTAAGTATTGCCTAATAATTATGAGTAGGTATTGCCTACTAATTGTGTGTTGGTATTGCCTACTAATTATGAGTAGGTATTGCATACTAATTGCCTACTAACTATGAGTAACTATTGCCTACTAATTGCCTACTAATTATGAGTAAGTATTGCCCACTAATTATGAGTAGGTATTGCCTACTAAGTATGAGTAGGTATTGCCTACTAATTTCCTACTAATTATGAGTAGGTATTGCCTAATAATTATGAGTAGGTATTGCCTACTAATTGCCTACTAAGTATGAGTAGGTATTGCCTACTAATTTCCTACTAATTATGAGTAGGTATTGCCTTATAATTATGAGTAGGTATTGCCTTCTAATTGCCTACTAATTATGAGTAGGTATTGCCTAATAATTATGAGTAGGTATTGCCTAATAATTATGAGTAGGTATTGCCTACTAATTATGAGTAGGTATTGCCTAATAATTATGAGTAGGTATTGCCTACTAATTGCCTACTAATTATGAGTAGGTATTGCCTACTAATTGCCTACTAATTATGAGTAGGTATTGCCTACTAATTGCCTACTAATTATGAGTAGGTATTGCCTAATAATTATGAGTAGGTATTGCCTACTAATTATGAGTAGGTATTGCCTAATTATTATGAGTATGTATTGCCTAATAATTATGAGTATGTATTGCCTAATAATTATGAGTATGTATTGCCTAATAATTATGAGTATGTATTGCCTACTAATTATGAGTATGTATTGCCTAATAATTATGAGTATGTATTGCCTAATAATTATGAGTAGGTATTGCCTAATAATTATGAGTATGTATTGCCTAATAATTATGAGTAGGTATTGCCTAATAATTATGAGTATGTATTGCCTAATAATTATGAGTATGTTTTGCCTAATAATTATGAGTAGGTATTGCCTAATAATTATGAGTATGTATTGCCTAATAATTATGAGTATGTATTGCCTAATAATTATGAGTAGGTATTGCCTAATAATTATGAGTATGTATTGCCTAATAATTATGAGTAGGTATTGCCTAATAATTATGAGTATGTATTGCCTAATAATTATGAGTAGGTATTGCCTAATAATTATGAGTAGGTATTGCCTTCTAATTGTCTACTAATTCATTGGAAACGCTTTTCTTCCTTTATCTTTTACTTCAAAACATAGAAACGCGCCATTTACACATACTGTATGTTGATGTTGTGTTGGGGCTGGAAAAGATCAATATGAAGTGAAAAAGGGTGACATTTATATTTAACCCTAACCTTAACCACACTGCTAACCTTATACCTAACCCTAGCCTTAAATTTAGCCCAAAAGGTAAGTTTTGTTTTCATGAATGTTTATGATATAGCCAATTTTGGTCTAGAGCATATCCGTGTCCTTCCCTGACTTTTCCTAAATGTTTATATTTTACGCTGCTCATTTGTCAGAATTTTGAAATCACAAAGAGAAAAATATTTAGAGCCTTTAAAAAAAAAACAATTCTGGCAAGACAATGCTCTCTCTCCTCACTGAATGAATGACAAATGGATGAATGGGCGATAATTGTGCACCTAACTTCACAATTGAATTTAAATTAAGCCTAACTGAATTATAAGGAGGGTGAAGAGGTTGATTTAATTTAGAACAACAATAGTGTAATGAGTTTGTGTTATGCCTATTTATCAGCTTTGACGCTCAAGTTAATAATTTTACCGTGTGCTTTGCGAATTGATACAATTCTCTTTAACGTTTTACTTTGTAAAAAATAAGCTGTTACAGGACTGTTTTATTTACTGTAACTCTATTACTAATCAAATGTATTGTAAGGGAAACGAGAACATGCTCAGTGTTGCAGTCGGCATTTAAAATAATGCTAAACATATCCTTGACTGTATCCAAGTTGATGGGGGAAACAAACGATGCCAGTCGGCCTTCGTAGTCGGCCCATCGAAACTACACCCAAACTATTCCCAAACTAATGTAACACATAATAAGAGTTAGCATATATACATACAAGATTACATTGACAATAATCTTATGAGTGACAATATTAGGCCTATCAGTTGCCAAATTGTACATGAAGAGAACTAGTAACATAATAAACTTAAAATTAAAATATGCTATTCTGTCGTCAATAGATGAAAGGGCGATAGAAACCAGAAAAAAACACGCAGCTGAAGTGTGCTGGGCCCATAACCCAGAAGTCAATGGATCGAAACTATCCTCTACTAAGGTTTATGGGCGGCAGGTAGCCTAGGGGTTAAGAGATTTGGGACAGTACCTGAAAGGTACATACACATCTCTCGATGTGCCCTTGAGCAAGGCACTTAACCCTAATTTCTCCTGTAAGTTACTCTGGGTAAGAGTGTCTGCTCAATGACTAAAGGTTGATTGATGTGAAGAGGATGATTGAATTTAGAACATAGTGTGATGATGAAGAATTGTGGGCAGTCTAATTATTGTATATTGAAAGGCTGGAAATGGTATATAATTTCCCCCTCGGAGAGTCAAATCAGACACCAAGTACAACATAGTTCACAAAGGCAAGCCCGACCAAACTAATTGATGCACTGACATCATTGCACATTTAATTTACTATATAAGGGCATAATACAGTGTCTGATACAATCAACAAATGACAGTTTTATATCTTGTCATGAATATGTTTCCATGAATCTTTCTTTATGCAATTCATCCTTTACAATTGTTCATGCACTGGTGCTTTTGTTTAGGAATACAGTAAATAATTTCACCTGTGCACCTGGCTAGTTATATTATTATTATCTTTTTAGTTTTTACTTTGTCAAAAGAAGCTGTAACTGGAATTTATTAATTACTATAACTCTATTACTAATCAAATCTACAAATAAAGGTGATCAAATGGATTATACTCTGTTTTTATTGCAAGGGAAATTAAAATAGGCTTTAGGCATGCATTTGATGTTATTTTTTATTTATTTATACAGTGGGGCAAAAAAGTATTTAGTCAGCCACCAATTGTGCAAGTTCTCCCACTTAAAAAGATGAGAGAGGCCTGTAATTTTCATCGTAGGTACACTTCAACTATGAGAGACAAAATGAGAAAAAAAATCCAGAAAATCACATTGTAGGATTTTTAATGAATTTATTTGCAAATTATGGTGGAAAATAAGTATTTGGTCACCTACAAACAAGCAAGATTTCTGGCTCTCACAGACCTGTAACTTTTTGCCGTAGTGTGTTACTAATGGTTTTCTTTGAGACTGTGGTCCCAGCTCTCTTCAGGTCATTGACCAGGTCCTGCCATGTAGTTCTGGGCTGATCCCTCACCTTCCTCATGATCATTGATGCCCCACGAGGTGAGATCTTGCATGGTGCCCCAGACCGAGGGAGATTGACCGTCATCTTGAACTTCTTCCATTTTCTAATAATTGCGCCAACAGTTGTTGCCTTCTCACCAAGCTGCTTGCCTATTGTCCTGTAGCCCATCCCAGCCTTGTGCAGGTCTACAATTTTTCCCTGATGTCCTTACACAGCTCTCTGGTCTTGGCCATTGTGGAGAGGTTGGAGTCTGTTTGATTGAGTGTGTGGGCAGGTGTCTTTTATACAGGTAACGAGTTCACACAGGTGTGGTTAATACAGGTAATGAGTGGAGAACAGGAGGGCTTCTTAAAGAAAAACTAACAGGTCTGTGAGAGCCGGAATTCTTACTGGTTGGTAGGTGATCAAATACTTATTTCATGCAATAAAATGCAAATTAATTGTTTAAAAATCATACAATGTGATTTTCTGGATTTTTGTTTTAGATTCCGTCTCTCACAGTTGAAGTGTACCTATGATAAAAAATTACAGCCCTCTACATGCTTTGTAAGTAGGAAAACCTGCAAAATTGGCAGTGTATCAAATACTCTCCCCACTGTAGGTAGGTAGGTAGGTAGGTAGGTAGGTAGGTAGGTAGGTAGGTAGGTAGGTAGGTAGGTAGGTAGGTAGGTAGGTAGGTAGGTAGGTAGGTAGGTAGGTAGGTAGGTAGGTAGGTAGGTAGGTAGGTAGGTAGGTAGGTAGGTAGGTAGGTAGGTAGGTAGGTAGGTAGGTAGGTAGGTAGGTAGGTAGGTAGGTAGGTAGGCCGCATTGACTCTAATTGGGAGCCTATTTAAGTTCAGTATTTCCACCAGTGTTTGTGGGTTTTTGTGTGTGTTCTTGTCGCTGTAGCTCCTTTTGTTGGTTTTGGGATTATTCTTACCTTAATAAAGGAATGTTTTTGCACCACAGCTCAGCTTGTCCTGTCTGACCGTGACGGTAGGTAGGTACAGTGCATTCGGAAAGTATTCAGACCCCTTGAATTTATACACATTTTGTTACAGCCGTATTCTAAAATTGATTAAATCGTTTTTTTTCCTCATCAATCTACACACAATATCCCATAATGACAAAGAAACTGGTTTAAAAAAAAAAAAATGCAATGATGACATTTACATGAGTATTCAGACCCTTTACTCAGTACTTTGTTGAAGCACCTTTGGCAGCGATTACAGCCTTGAGTATTCTTGAGTATGACGCTACAAGATTGGCAGACCTGTGGAGAGTCGGTTGGATGGGGAGCGTTGCTGCACAGCTATTTTCAGGTCTCTCCAGAGATGTTCGATCAGGTTCAAGTCCGGGCTCTGTCTGGGCCACTCAAGGACATTCAGAGACTTGTACCGCAGCCTCTCCTGCGTTGTCTTGGCTGTGTTGTCCTGTTGGAAGGGGAACCAGTCTGAGTTCCTGAGTGCTCTGGGCCAAGTGTTCATTAAGGATCTCTCTGTAGTCTACTCCGTTCATCTTTCCCTCAATCCTGACTAGTCTCCCAGTCCCTGTAGCTAAAAAAACATCTGCACAGCATGATGCCACCACCACCATGCTTCACCATTGGGATGGTGGGGGGGGAATCAACTGATACTATAGTTAAAAAAATATATATAGTGTTTTTGCGGACATTCCTGTAGTTTTTACTGTAGTGTTTTTGCGGACATTCCTGTAGTATTTACTGTAGAATTCTACAGAATTCTATACTAAGTACTGTAGTATCCAATGGTAAACTGTAGTATTTATTCATGCCTTTTGTCACTGCTCTCTTTCTATCGGCCGTGTCTATCAAATCAAAATTGATTGTGTTTTGCAAAAAGTGTTCTTGGTCGCTGTCCTTTCAGATTACGGTCGCTGTCCTTTCAGCACCTTGACGTATCACTGTTGTCATCGCTACAGGAGGTTTAAGCAGTTGTTGTCGTCGTTGTTGTTGCTAGTCGCATTATTAGTGATAGCCCTATGCGTGGCTCAGGCCTGTTTGATTAATTAAGGATGTCATCAAAAAGCATTGCTACTCCTGGATTACAGCTATATATAATGTTGTGTGCATTAAGTGATGATGTCTTTTATTTTTCATTATTTTTTTGTATGAAGTTTAACATTTTGTAACATATTTTTCCCCCGCTTAATGCCTAGGTCCAATAGATATGGTTCGCCACTGCACACACAGGAACATAAACAACCACACACAGGAACATAAACAACCACACACAGGAACATAAACAACCACACACAGGAACATAAACAACCACACACACACACAGACATAAACAACCACACACAGGAACATAAACAACCACACACAGGAACATAAACAACCACACACAGGAACATAAACAACCACACACAGGAACATAAACAACCACACACAGGAACATAAACAACCACACACAGGAACATAAACAACCACACACAGGAAAATAAACAACCACACACACACAGACATAAACAACCACACACAGGAACATAAACAACCACACACAGGAACATAAACAACCACACACAGGAACATAAACAACCACACACAGGAACATAAACAACCACACACACACAGACATAAACAACCACACACATACACACACAGTTCACAGTGTGGCAAAATTCTGTAGCTAGGTAACATTAGCGCTGCCGTCATCCACACACACTCTTAGCACAGAAGCTAACCGTCTAAAACCTGCTAGGTCTCCTCTCAGGAGAGACAAACCAATTAAACAGAACTACGCCGTCTTCTCCAGAGTTTTGTCTTTGTGTATGCCTCCTCAACACCCCCCACCATCCCCCCACTCCTCTCATTCAACTTTAAGGCCGGGGCAAGGGAAGATGGACTTTGAGGGTTAGCCTTTGTGTTGTTGATGCTGGGGATATTCATGGGTAATTGCTGCTTTTCATCGTTAATTAACGGTAGTCTGGAGATAAGCGAGACAGAGGCTCAGTGTATGGATTGTGAGATAAGGGAGACAGTTTCAAGACGAAACCAGCCTCGGCCACATGGCAGCTCATCTCAAAAAAGAAAACAAAGAGACCCGGAAAAGTACGGCTGACTGGACAGGGACTTTATTTAAAAGCAAGATAGCTGTCTAAGCTATTATTACCTTCACTTATATCATACACACATCATGCTGTGTGTGCAATTAATGCTGAAGCTGGGAACAGAGCTGGGTAACAGACAGATATAGAGGAGGTAATAACACAGGTAATAACACAGGTGACTGAGTCCAGGTGAGTCCAATGAATCGCTGATGCGCGTGATGAGGGAAGCAGGTGTGCGTAGTGCTGGGAAGCCTGGCGCCCTCGAGTGCCAGGGAGAGAGAGCGGAAGCAGGCGTGACAGTACCAGATGTTCTTGTAAGCCAATTATATTGGCTAGTAGTCTCCATTAAAGTTCCTCTCAAAGTCTAGAGTGTCTTTTCAGTTTATTTAAAGTAGAAGTCTCTACAGTAGTTTAAAGTAGAATTGTCACAGATCCCCCCGGTGCTGCTCCATCCATGCACCAGCTCCGGAGGTCTACCTCACAGGTTTGTGTCACTGAACTGTCTCATCATGCACACCTAGTTCCCATTCCTCCCTGATTAGATTGTTATATATGTGCCCTCTGGTACCCATTGTCCTGGTAAATTATTGTTCTAAGGTCCGTTGTTTCCATGTCCATTCGGCCTGTGAGTACCTGTGCTTGTTATTTTGGCTTTCGTGCTACGTTTAACGCGCTGTGCTAATGTAATTAAGAGTCTCATCCCGCGCCATATTGTGCACTTGCTATTTTGGGTCTCGTCCCGTGTATTTATTACGGGTCTCGCCCCGTGTATTTATTCAAGGTTTACCTAGCTCTTTTGTTTGGGTCACAGTCCTGTGTTTTTGTATGAGTGTTTGTTTTGGGCTTCGTCCCCGTGCCGTTAAATGTAAACCTGCTGTAATTTGGGTAGTAATAAAAAACCCTATTACGCATTCCTGCGCCTGTCTCACAATCATTCAATATACAACGTGACAAGAATCCCTTAGAGAGAAGACACACATACTCCCAGGAGACATTGTGGCTGTGTGTGACAGTCGGGTAGACTGAGTTCAGTCATATGCTTTAGTGCTGTATCATCTCACTAAATTCACTGAAGCTAATCCCTGAGTGACGCCACAAGCCTGAATATAGAGGCCAGGGGGGAGGATGGGGAGTGTACTGAAGGATTATGGGTAAGGAGATGAGCAAACATTAAACACTCTAACAGTAAACACTAGGAGATTGGGTCGTGATGAAAAGAAAGTTGCAATTTAAATCAGCAAGAGAGTAGCTAGTGGTGAACTGTCTAATGCGTATAGTCTTGCTGTTTACAACGTGGCTACACTAATGTTTTATAAATGTGCCATTTAATAATGTGTCTAGTCTTGCCGTCTGTGACGCCGTCCCTCAGCTCTTTTCATCATTACCAAGCAAATTATGCCTCGCCTCGCCAAAGCCATTTCCAGATAAATATGTGTAGTATGCCATGTCTATTTGCTGATGGCAGTGCATTTCACACCGCCCTAATGGTATAGCTTAGCTCTTTCACCCAGTTCCATATTATTCACAGCCATCGTCCCTTAGAGGTTCAATTCAGCACAATCAGTCTGTCGAACAAGGAAGTCAACAAAGAATAGACCATTCCCTACAGTAATACCTGCCCAGTTTCTTCCCCGGTCTCTCTCTTTCTCTGTCTGCCTGTCTGTCTCTCTCTGTCGCGCCCTCCTTCCCTCCCTACTTCCCTCTCTCTTTCTCCCTCCCCATCCCTTTCTCTCTCTCCCTCTCTCTCTCTCTCTCTCACCAGATGCCAACGCCTTACATCTCTCTCCATGATCAGGGTTGATAGTGAAAATGAATTAGGGAGAAAAGGGACATGCAGCCACTACTTAAAGTGCAATTCCACCCATTTTCAACCTTATTTTCAATATAATGTTAAAAAGTTCTACCCGATATCATGATCAAAAGTTCAAACATGTTAAAAACAGTGATTTTTAAACACCATGAGATTGGTGGTGACGTGGGGAGCAAGAACATACTCTCACACTGTCTTTCTTACTTTTAATCCTACCCTGTGATGTCACAAAGAAGCTTTTTTTAGGACCTATCTTGTCTTTTTTATCCACAGATCATAGAAGCACGCCGTGTTCACATATGTAGACACTGGTATGGTGCTGGAGATAATGAGTAGATGTTGAAAAGTGGAAAATTGCCCTTTCAGCATTCCCACCCCATAGAGAGGTTAATCTGAGCAAGGCCTGTGATCATTACAAGCACTGGATGGCCTCTTGTCAGGGTGGGAAATGCAACGGCGTCAGCGGGCACCAACGCTAGCTTCATTCCATTAGATCAATCACCTTAGTCCTTTAGACCTTGTCTTCTCTCTCTCGATCTCTCTCTCTCTCTATTTAAGGGCTTTATTGGTATGGGAAACATATGTTAACATTGCCAAAGCAAGTGAAGTAGATAGTAAACAATAAACATTTACAGTATACATTACACTCAGAAGTTCGGCGGCCTTTCTCAATAGCAAGGCTATGCTCACTGACTCTGTACATAGTCAAAGCTTTCCTTAATTTTGGGTCAGTCACAGTGGTCAGATATTCTCTCTCGCTCGCTCTCTCTCTCTCTTTTCCTCTCCATCTCTCTCTCTCTTTTCCTCTCTCGCTCTCTTCCTCTCCATCTCTCTCTCTCTCCATGTCTCTCTCCATGTCTCTCTCTCTCTCTCTCTCTCTCTCTCTCTCTCTCTCTCTCTCTCTCTCTCTATGTCTCTCTCTCTCTCTCTCTCCATTTCTCTCTCTCCATGTCTCTCTCTCTCTCACACTCTCTCTCTCCATCTCTCACTTTTTCTCTCCATCTTTCTCTTAGTAGAAGAGCTGAGGAGATAGAAAAGAAAGGGAATGAGTGATGTATGTGTAATGGCAGCGCTGCAAAGCATTGCTAGCTTTCTATGAGGATAATCGGCACTTTAAGTGACAGAGTCTTGAGAACAGCGAACAACGAGGAAGGGCCAATTATAAAGGTGCAGTGATGGTGACAGGATGACAGACAGGTGGATAGAAGACAGCTTTGGGGTCTGTGGATCCCAAGGAAACAAATGTCATCAGTACAGCACAGCACCACAGGCTAGTGATAGCTGCAGGTCTCCAGCTGGCAGGTGGCAGCACTTAGGGAGAGGGAGAGGGAGTGTGAAGAAGAGATGGGGGTGAGAGGGGCAGAGTGCTTCAACTTAACAATCACAAAGGGTAACACTCACAGTATAATTTTTATTTATTTTTTATTTTACCTTTATTTAACTAGGCAAGTCAGTCAAGAACAAATGTTTATTTACAATGACGGCCTACACCGCTGGGACAATTGTGCGGCGCCATATGGGACTCCCAATCACGGTCAGTTGTGATACAGTCTGGATATCATGCAACATAACAACATCCCAACATTTCCCTCATCATCTGTCTGTCTTGTACAGCCATCCATCCCTCTTTCTCCCTCCCTCCTTCTCTACCTCCCTCCCTCCCTCCATCATCACCCTCTCCACTCGTTCAGATGTTCCGCTCCCCACGGCGTTGTTTACTCATTACCCAGTAACTGTTTCCCTTTCCACCTCTTTTCTATCCCTCTTCTGCTCCTTTTCCACTTCCATTCTTTCCGAACCAGTGACTCTGCCCTTTAATCGACAGCGGCACCTGTCACCTGAAGCTTTAATGTTCTCCATCCATCAGAGGGGGATGACGGGCAGCACCTCCCAGTATCGCTGCTCGTCGCTCGGGTAGTTGAGGCCTTCGCACTGCCTGGGCCTGGATGGAGGGTTGGAGGGATGGTGTACGGGATGGAAAAGGGGGAGGCTGACACTCATGGTCACTGCCTCCAGACTGTTAATCATTAGGGGCCTAAGGTCATCATCGGGGTGGAGGACATCCAGGACTGTCCCCTTTAAAGATGATTAATGTGTGTTGCTATGTTGTCGCTTAATGTGTTGATTGATAAAGGCAGATAATCAGAACAAAATATAGCCTTTTTCAGTTTTAGAGAAGAGAAGGGTGGTGTTGGGGGCTAGGAATGGTAGTTCTAGTGAGGCTATAACATCTTTGGTTGAAGTGATCCATTAATTGTTTGCAGAGTGTCTAAGATCACCAGTGTGATGATTTGTCTTCTCTTTTTACCTGTAACATCTTTAACACTAAACTGTTCTTTACAATGGAAAGAGATACAGATTAATCTAAATGGACGAGGTTATGTGGCCTAATATTCCATTTATTTGTTCAATTTCACAATGAGAGGCGTCTTAATACAGGGGTCAAGTAGATATCTTGCTTTTCATCTTGACTCTTGGCAGAGATAACTGAAATAAAAAAAAGCAAATTAACTCTCATCAATGGGAAAAAGTTGATCTCCCACACTCCCAAAACACACACACACAAACACAGACACACACAAACAAATCCCGGTGTTGGTGTTGTGCGTCTCCCGTGGTAATTGGATAAATCATCACAAAAATACTGATGATCTGACTAACAAGAAGTGGAGAAACACTTCCTGTTAGTCAGATCATCAGTATTTTTTTTTCTCTCTCACCTCCCTCTCTTAGTGATGTAGCAGGTAATGCTGGGTTGGTAGTGATGTAGCAGGTAATGCTGGGTTGGTAGTGATGTAGCAGGTAAGGTTGGGTTGGTAGTGATGTAGAAGGTAAGGCTGTGTTGGTAGTGATGTAGAAGGTAATGCTGGGTTGGTAGTGCTGTAGGAGGTAAGGCTGGGTTGGTAGTGATGTAGAAGGTAATGCTGGGTTGGTAGTGCTGTAGGAGGTAAGGCTGGGTTGGTAGTGATGTAGCAGGTACTGCTGGGTTGGTAGTTATGTAGCAGGTACTGCTGGGTTGGTAGTGATGTAGCAGGTAATGCTGGGTTGGTAGTGATGTAGCAGGTAATGCTGGGTTGGTAGTGATGTAGCAGGTAATGCTGCTACATGTGCTTCTGTTCCCTCACTGGTGGGGGCTCCCGGAGGAGTCCTCACAGGATGGGGATTGGCGGTGGAGAGAGGACGACTGGGGCAGTCGTAGATCTCCATCGACGGCCCACTGCCCGGAGCCTCCAGCACCGGTGCAGAGTCCGGTGCCTCCAGCGACGGCCCACTGCCCGGAGCCTCCAGCGACGGCCCACAGCCCGGAGCCTCCAGCGACGGCCCACAGCCCGGAGCCTCCAGCGGCCAGCACAGCTATGTGGCTGGAACCCTTCTCTGCGTTTGTGCCCAGGCTGGGCACAGCGTTCCGTACCGCTGGGGAGGCGGAGCTCCTCAGCGTGCCGTTGCCCAGTTCAGGGCCGGTAGCCAGCCCAGTCACATGGCTGGAGACACTCTCTGCGCTGGTGCCCTGGCTGGGCACAGCATTCAGACCCGCTTTGGAGCCGGAGCTCTTCAGCGTGCCGGGGTCCAGTCCGGGGCCGGCAACCAGCCTCGCCATGTGGCTGGGAGCTTCAGCTGTGTCGGGGCCCAGGCCGGGCAGGGCGGTCGGAACTGCTCCAGTGCAGGAGCAGTCCGCTCCCACGGTGCCAGGTCCGGGTCCAGTCGTCTGCTCCGCTCCAGTGCCGGAGTAGTCCGCTCCACCTGGGTCCAGTCCAGGTCCGGTCGTCTGCTCTGCTCCCATGCAGGAGCAGTCCGCTCCACCAGTGCTTAATCCGGCTCCGGTCGTCGGCTCCGCTCCAGTGCCGGAGCAGGCCGCTCCACCGGGGTCCAGTCCGGGACCGGTTGTCTGCTCCTCTCCAGAAGTGGAGGTCCCCACACCAGGGTCCGGACTGGACTTGGTGTGTCAGTGGAGTACTGGGGAGGGATCCATCGCGCCGGAGTCCGGACAGGACGCCGGATCCTGAGCCTCCACCAGCAACCTCCCCAGTGCTCTGTACCCTCTCTTTTTTTTTTTTTTTGTATAGTTAATGTGGACTCTTGTTTTTGTTGAGAGGGGAGCCTTAGGGGGGGGGTACTGTCAGGTTCTCTATGTGGCTAGGTCTGGCTCCCTCGTGTGGGGGAGTTGGAGAGCCGCGGTTAGAGCTTGACAGTTCATTGGGTGTTGGTGGTGTGTGTTAATTTCTATCCCCAATTAGAGACAGCTGTCTTGTGTTGTCTCTAATTGGGGATTCTATTTAAGTTCCTGTTTTTGTCACCTGGATGTGGGTTCTTGTGTGTGTCACTCCAGTTCACGGTCAGTACCGCTCCTTTGTTGTTTTGTGTATTTAATATAAAATAAAAAGGAATGTCGCTCCACCAACGCTCTGTCTTTCATCCTGTCAATACGAGCCGTGACAATACCAATGCTGCTTTGCGTTAGTGGCATGTCCTGTCCTCACCACGGTTTACTTACTGATGCTCTCCAGACCGGAGAGACATGATGATGTAAGAGATATGTGTCAGAGAGGTGCCTGGGATGTATACATAATCTCTCACATTAGGGTTATGGGGGTCGGTCAGTGGGGGAGCTGTCTTCCTGTGTGTGTTTGACAGAAAGCTTGACCTCAAGAGGTGAAGAGACTTTTTCTGTCACAGCAGAGAGAACGAATTGCAAAAATCATTGAAGCTAGAGGTTCCTATCTCCCTCAATAACTCTAAGCATCAGTTGTCAAAGCTGCTTATCGATCACTGCACCTGTATATAGCCCTTCTGTAAATAGCCCACACTACTACCTCATCCCCATATTTATTTTTGTTTATTTTAACTAATCTTGCACTCCAGTATCTCTATTTGCACATCATAATTTGCACATCCTTCATTCCTGTGTTAATGATGATAATTCTGTAATTTATATCACCACTATGGTCTATTTATTGTCCTACCTCCTAACCTTACTGCATTTTTGCACTACATTTTCCACTCTGTATATAGATTTTTCTATTGTGTTTTTGACTGTTTGTTTAATGTGTGTTGTTATTTGTCACACTGCTTTGCTTTGTCTTGGCCAGGTCGCAGTTGCAAATGAGAACTTGTTCTCAACTGACCTACTTGGTTAAATAAAGGTGAAAAAAAAAAAAAAGAAAAAGAGAAAAACATTTGGGAAATGTTCACCAAACTTGCCACCTTGGGTAGAAACTCTAGCATACAACTCACCATACAGTAGTTATTTGCATTGTAAGAACCTTGATAATTTATCCCATTGTGACACAACAAGGAACCTCTTACTCATTCTTTCTCTGCTCCACTAAAGAATTCAGATACACAGGAAGTGCTGGAAGAGAAATGTAGACTAATTTCCTGTCTGTACTGCAGCTATATTTGACACAATACTGATTCCATTGGTGAATGGTATATCTCTGTAGGTGGTGGTGTATTTTAGGACGTCTGTAGAGTAACGATAAACAGAGTATGGATGTAACATAGACTTTACTGCATCATCATTCCTTTGTAATCTGCCTGCATTGAAAGATATATCTGGGCATTCGCAGGCTTTTTTGTCATGTCTGAATGTAGACTCCCAATCTCACAAAATAGTTATTGAAAGAAAAGTGGCAGGTTTTTTTTTTTTTCACCACAAAAGCAGTCATCGCTGGGTGCCTTTCAGAACACACTGAATAAGAAATTGCTTTGGATCCCCTTTTTACCTCAAAAGAACCAAACGTCTTTGAATACTGGACTTTATAATCGATCTGTGATGATGTATGCTTTCACTGAGAACTGTACTAACGGGAGAGTTTGGACGAAAAGCTGAAAGAGGACCAGTAATTAATCTCTGTCTACGTCATCGTCTTCTACATAATAATCAATTAACTAGACTAGAGTGTCTCACATTTTCAAAGTGACTTTGAAATCCAGAAAAGATACTAAAACAAGTATTATTTTAACTTATTTTGATCTATACTATCCATTGGGTAAGTGACCCCTTACCCATGGGAGCCACAAAAAGTCAGTTCCCTATTTAATCATCTCCACTGGGTTTCTACAGAGATAGATAGATAGATAGATAGATAGATAGATAGATAGATAGATAGATAGATAGATAGATAGATAGATAGATAGATAGATAGATAGATAGATAGATAGATAGATAGATAGATAGATAGATAGATAGATAGATAGATAGATAGATAGATAGATAGATAGATAGATAGATAGATAGATAGATAGATAGATAGATAGATAGATAGATAGATAGATAGATAGATAGATAGATAGATAGATAGATAGATAGATAGATAGATAGATAGATAGATAGATTTGCATGGTTAAATTAGCTGTACAGTTAGGTATACAGTTATATTTACAGATAAGTGAATACTTGCATGTTTACACAAACTGTACAGGTAAATGACAGGAAGAGATACTTTAATAGCTAAATGTGTGTATGATATCATTTGGGGTAATAATAGTAATTCCCTTAAAATACAGTCCTTAGTGCGCAGGGTTTAATTACAGACAACTGCACTTATTGCACATTCGATATACTAAAAGCAATGAGAAAAGGTGCAACTGGCAGGATACTAATATGCATTCCTGAGTGAATGCCTACGTCCAATAATTACTTACAATATTGCATGTGATATAATATAACAACTGTACATGAGTATGTATATACAGACCTGTATGAATAAATAGGTACTGAGTGGATGAGTGCTGACGGACCAGAGTTACTCACGGATGGATGCATAATTGTTAAACTAGGTCCTAGCACCCCAACAGTTCCAGATCTATGTTGCCGACGGCACGGCACCCCGGTGAGGCATTATATAGTCTCATAGCCGCCGGCAGGAAGGACCTCCTGTAGCGCTCTCTGGCTCACCGTGGTGGGATCAGTCTGTGACTGAAAGTGCTCCTCTGCGTCATAACCATAGCGTGCAGAGGGTGGGTGACGTTGTCCATGATGGCCAGCAGTTTGGCCAGGATCCGTCTCTCCGCCACCTCCTCTAGAGTGTCAAGGCTCATCCCCAGGACAGAGCTAGCCTTCCTGATCAGCTTATTTACCCGAGAAGCATCACCGGCTTTGATGTTTGCTCCCCAGCACACCACAGACTGGTAGAAGGTATGCAGTAGTTTACTGCACACGTTGAAGGACCTGAGCCTCCTCAGAAAGTAGAGTCGGCTCTGGCCCTTTTTGTACAGGGCCCCGGTGTTACCAGCCCATTCCAGCCTGTTGTCCATATGGACACCCAGGAACTTGTATGACTCAACCATTTCCACATCCATCCCCTTTATAGGGACTGCAGTCAGTTGTGCCTTGGTTCTCCTGAAGTCCACCACCATCTCCTTAGTTTTGCTGATGTTGAGCTGAAGGTGGTTCTGCTCACACCACAACACAAAGTCACTGATTGTGCTCCTGTACTCCTCCTCCTGCCCACCCCTGATGCACCCTACAATAGCAGAGTCATCCGAGAACTTCTGTAGGTGGCATGTTTCAGAGTTATATCTGAAGTCTGAGGTGTAGAGGGTGAACAGGAAGGGGGACAGGACCGTACCCTGGGGGGCCCCTGTGTTGCTAACTGCCCGTTCTGACACACTGCTCTGTAGTCGCACAAATTGTGGCCTACCGGTCAGGTAGTCCGTGACCCAGGAGACTAAGGGTGCTTCCACTTTCATCCTCCTCATCTTCTCACCCAGTAGCAGGGGCTGAATGGTATTGAAGGCACTGGAGAAGTCAAAAAACATGACCCTCACAGTGCAACCTGCGTTGTCCAGGTGAGAGTAGGCCCTCTGCAGAAGGTAGATGATTGCATCATCCACCCCGATGTTGCGCTGGTATGCAAACTGCAGGGGGTCCATTGATGAACACACCAGGGGTCTGAGGTGAGCGAGGACTAACCTTTCCAGGGTCTTCATGATGTGGGATGTTAGCGCTACAGGTCTGAAGTCATTCAGGACAGTGGGGTGTGCCTTCTTGGGCACTGGGACGAGGCAGGATGTTTTCCACAGCACAGGGACCCTTTCTAGGCTAAGGCTAAGGTTGAAAAGACGCTGGAGTATTCCACACAGTTGGTCAGCACAGACCCTCAGCACCCTTGGGCTGATGCCATCGGGGCCCGCCGCTTTCCACTGGTGTAGTCTCTCCAGCTCTCTCTTCACTTGGTTGGTGGTGAAAGCCAGCCCAGGTAGGGAGGTGGGGGGAAGGGGGGTGTTGAGGATCAGTCCAGGGGGGGCAGGGGCGGAGGTGGGGTCACTGATTGTCTCAGCAGAGGTGCTGTGAGCAAAGTGGGGGTGGGATAGCCGTGAGGGTGTGTGGTCTGGGGAGCTGGAGGGGAGGTGGACAGGGCCAGTATCAAACCTGTTAAAAAATTGGTTCAGCTCATTGGCTCTGTCCTGGGTCCCCTCCGTCTGCCCACTGTTTGACTTTTTGAAGCCAGTGATATTTCTCATACCCTTCCACACCTCTCTCACCTGGCTCTGCCTCAGCTTGTCCTCCATCTTCTCCTTATACACTCTCTTCCCCTCAGCAATCCGCAACTTCAGCTCCCTCTGGACGCATTTCAATTTGTCCTTGTCCTTCTTCTTGAAGGCCCTCTTCTTCTCATTCAGCAGGGCCTTCAGGTCGCTGGTGACCCAGGGTTTATTGTTTGGGAAACAGCGTACCTTCCTGGTGGGTACAGTGTTATCTACACAAAAATTAATATAGTCTGTTATGCAGTCAGTGAGTCCATCGATGTCCTCCCCATGAGCCTCACAGAGCACATCCCAGTCTGTTGTTTCAAAGCAGTCCTGTAGGGCCTCATTCGCCTCAGGGGACCATCTCCTAATAGTCCTGGTGGTTGCAGGCTGCTGTTGGACCATAGGCCTGTAGAGTGGGGTGAGGTGGACAAGGTTGTGATCCGATCTACCGAGGGGAGGGAGTGCAGTGGAGTTGTATGCATCCTTCACATTAGCATATAACAAGTCCAGAGTTGTATTATTCCTGGTTGGGCACTTCACGAACTGTTTGAACGTGGGCAGTGTTGAAGAGAGAGATGCATGGTTAAAATCCCCCGAAATGGCAAAGAAAGCACTGGGATGTGCTGTCTGTAACCTCGCGATAACAGAGTGGATGACGTCACACGCTGCGTTTGCGTCAGCAGAGGGCGGGATGTAAACAATAACAGCAATGGCCGCCGTGAATTCCCTCGGCAAATAGTAGGGTCTCAGGCTAACGGCTAACAGCTCAATGTCCGGGCTACAAAACTCTTCCTTAAGAGTAATATGTTTCGGATGACACCATCTGTTGTTAACTAATAAAGCCAGCCCACCACCCTTACTCTTACCGGAAGAGACGCGATCCCTGTCCGCTCTGATGGTCTGGAAACCGTCGATAGTGACGTTCTGTATGGGGATGTTATCGTTCAGCCTAGTCTCAGTAAAAAACATTAGGCTCGTTTCCCGATAAATCCTTTGTCCACGAACAAGTCCCGCCAACTCATCCATCTTGTAATGTAGAGCCCTCACATTGCCCATAATAATAGATGGTATAGCCGGCTTGTACTTGAACCTCCTCCGCTTTGCCTTACATTTCAATCCCGTCCTGCGTCCACGGCGTCGCCTTTTCAACTCGTCCGGAATATCAAACTTTTCCCTGGGGAGCAGCAGCGCTGCGTGGGCTAAATCCAGGAGCTGGGCTCTGTTGTAAACAATAACAGTTGACGACTCCTGTCGACGTTCAGCTGCGATAAAATCCATAAAATCCATAATCCTGAACTGTTATAGTTCGACTGTAGCAAAATAAAAAATAAAACTAAAGAAAATAGACGAAATAGACGAAAGAAAACGAACTAAAACAACAATTAATGCACGAACAACGGGAGCTGCTTAACAGGCGACCACTCAGGCGCCAAACCTCATGGTGCTCTTTGAGAGGGTTTCCCACAAACCACATGTATAATGGTGAAACTGGATCCCCAGACCGTGTCCCTGTATCACGGCCTTTGAGCCGTCATGGCTGCCACTTCAAGGGCACTGGGCTTATGTGTTTCAGTGGGTTTTAAAGACAGGATCGCTTTTCTGTATCCTCCAGGAACCACTCAGACTGGTGACCTTCAACACTGCAGGGGCCAGCGGCCTACACCAGCCACCAGCCTCCCCTATGTCCACATACACACACACACACACACACACACACACACACACACACACACACACACACACACACACACACACACACCACACACACACTGAAATACACACACACATTCACATTTTGACACACACACATTGTTTTGACATACACACACTCACACGCACATATCACCTTGCACAAAGACATCCAAGTGACCAGTCAAAGCTCTTCTCTGTCCTGGCAACCCAGTGGTGGAACAAGCTTCCTACTAAAGTCAGGACAGGGGAGTCCCTGCCCCTCTTTCAAAAACGTCTAAAACCCTACCTCTCTGAAGAGTTTCTTAAATAACTTTCACTGCGCCCCCCCCAATCCCCCCCCCCCCCCCCCCCCCAAAAAAGGTACTTCTCTTTTCACCACTAGCACTGCAGATTAAATACTTTGTTGAGGGAAAACGTACTTGATACTTTGTGATGTGTGGTTTTCTCATCTAGCTATCTTAAGATGAATGCACTAATTGTAAGTCGCTAAATGACAGAAATGTAAAACGTCTCTACCTTACATCTACACAGACAGTGCAGAATGTCATGTTCATATACATTACATATTGATGAACGTTCACACCCTTTCCCACAGATAGGTTTCTCTTCCATACAGGCACATAACAAGAGTCCCCTCCCTTATTTGACCAGGCAAACCAAAATCCTACTTTAAACCTATAAGGGAAAGAATGGGACAGCATGTATTTTCTCTCTCTGTGTGTGTGTGTGTGTGTGTGTGTGTGTGTGTGTGTGTGTGTGTGTGTGTGTGTGTGTGTGTGTGTGTGTGTGTGTGTGTGTGTGTGTGTGTGTGTGTGTGTGCGTGCACGTGTGTCTGCGCATGTGGGCAAGCTTGTGTTTGTGCCTGCGTCTGCGCGTGTAAGCGTGAGAGTTTGGCGTGTGGACAGCTTGGCTGGTGCTCACGATTAGGCCGTCAGTTAAAAGCAGCCACCTTTCAAGGTCAGACTCCATCACAGACGGGAGCCAACCGGGTCTGACATGACCCTGTCAAGGCTGCACGGCTGGGCACAGTCAGTCATATGCCACAGCTCACACACACACACACACACACACACACACGCATACACACACCTTCTACAACCTCCACCCCCCTAAACTGCTGCTTCTGCCAAAATCCTGCTGCCCTCAGCACTGGTAAAATTATGTCTCTGTCCATCTGTGTGTGTGTGTGTGCGTGTGTCTGTCTCACACACACACACACACACACACACACACACACTCTGTCACGCACTCTTATACTTTTTATATTGTTCAGCATCTCTCCCTTCCTCACTCTCTCTTTCTGTATCTCTCTCTCTGTCTGGACCATCATTTCTACCCCCCTCCCCCGCCCCCCCACCTCCCATCCACCATAGTGCTTGTGAGGCAATTGTTTTTGACAGTTAAATAAAAACAGAGGGCCTTTACATTGGCCGTGCGGTGCTGCACTCAGAGTGTGTTCCAGACAGCACTTGCTTTATTCTTAAACAGCCCTGCTGAATCTAACAGAACTGCCTGATGCCTGGTTGGAAGAATCTCTCTCTCGCTCTCTCTCACTTCAATTAATTTCAATTCAAAGGGCTTTTATTGGCATGGGAAACATATGTTTACATTGCCAAAGCAAGTGAAATAGATAATAAACACAAGTGAAATAAACAGTAAAAATGGAACAGTAAACATTACACTCACAAAAGATCCAAAGGATTTCAAAAGTCATATTATGGCTATATACAGTGTTGTAACGATGTGCAAATAGTTAAAGTACAAAAGGGAAAATAAATTAACATAAATCTCTCTCTCTCTCGCTCGCTCTCTCTCTCATTCTTTCAGACCCCATCAACATTTTGTCTGAAAATTTTCTCTGGGGAAACTCACCTGTCTATCGGCATATCTTTTAGCATTTCTGTAATTGACATCAGAAGATGTTCTGCTGGGTTTTTGACTGCTCTGAAGAAGCTGCCGTCATTTTGAAAATGACTGATACTGATACAAGTGTGAGCCCTTTAAATATGAATGGGATAAAACATAAATATCATTGGCTAATGGTATATTCCTATCACCAGAAGATGAGTACGCTACTAAAGGGATGGTTCCCTCAAATGACATATTGGTTTCCTTACCGTGTAAGCAGTCTATGGACAAGCCATCCAAAGTCCATTAAGAGAACTCTCACATTCACTAAATATACTAACTAGAAGTGGTGTTAAATTAATTGGTTAAATCCATGCCTTGATCTAGTCGGACAAGGACAGATGCTTAGTGCAATCTAATTAACTGAATACTGACTCACGATTTAGGAGATTCACCTAACCATGGTGTACAGTTTTACAGTGTGTGCGTGTGTGTGCCTGTGTGTGTCTGCCTGGGTTCCCATTAACAAGACCATGTGTACTTCCTCCTCCCTCCAACCAATCAGGGGAGCCCATGTAGTAAAGTGACACATCCCATCCCAGTTACAACAAAGTGCCTTGTTGTACCGGGATGGTGTGAGTATGTACTGTATGGTATGTAATAGATACTGTCCTGTACTCTGTGTGATGATGCAAGGGAGTTTTAATATGGATACTGTACTGCGACCATATTACATATTACAAGGTGATTTTATCCAGTGCCTTCCGCATGTGTCTGGTACCCAGCATGACAGTACGGGGTGTTGGGGTGATGGAGGACAGAGTGGATGGGAGCATACATCTTCCGACCAGAAGGGAAGCCAGGAAAAACAGGAAAGAGATGCAAATGAGCTGGGAGTGGTTAGATACTGTACTGCACAGTATGTACGTATGCTAGCACCATTAAAAGAGGTTTAGTTGGCACATCTCATCCCCCCCTCCTCCACTCCCATCTCTCGTCCTCCCATACCTCACCCCTCAACCCCCTCGCTAGGATACCACTGCCCCTCTTTCTTCCTAAATCACCAGTCAGAGGAGAGTAGAAGAGAGTGTTTAGCTGGCTTACTTCACCTCTCACCTTCCCCCTCCCCCATCTCCTCCTCAGTGCCAGCAAGCACTGCGGTACACATTAAACCCCATCTCTTCCTGCGGTACACATTAAACCCCACATCCTCCTGCGTTACACATTAAACCCCATGTCTTCCTGCGGTACACATTAAACCCAACCTCCTCCTGCGGTACACATTAAACCCCATCTCTTCCTGCGGTACACATTAAACCCCACCTCCTCCTGCGGTACACATTAAACCCCATCTCCTCCTTAGATACACATTAAACCCCATATCCTCCTGCGGAACACATTAAACCCCATCCTCCTGTGGTACACATTAAACCCCCGATCCTCCTGCGGTACACATTAAACCCCACATCCTCCTGCGGTACACATTAAACCCCATCTCTTCCTGCGTTACACATTAAACCCCACATCCTCCTGCGTTACACATTAAACCCCATATCCTCCTGCGGTACACATTAAACCCCATCCCCCCTCCATTACATCTGGTCAACAAATTACTCCAATTTATTAAAACAATTACATAGAATAAATACTCCACTGTCTGCCTCTCCTTCCCTCTCTCTCTCCTCTCTGCCTCCTCTCTTCTCCCACTCTCTCCTTCCCTCTCTCTCTCCTCCCTGCCTCCTCTCTTCTACCGCTCTCTCCATCCCTCTCTCTCTCCTCCCTGCCTCCTCTCTTCTCCCACTCTCTCCTTCCCTTTCTCTCTCCTCCCTTTCTCTCTCCTCCCTGCCTCCTCTCTTCTTCCGCTCTCCCGCTGCCTCCTGTGTGTGTGATATACAGTGCCTTCGTAAAGTATTCAGACCCCTTGACTTATTCCACATTTTGTTACGTTACAACAGAAATACCTTATTTACATAAGTATTCAGACCCTTTTCTATGAGACTCGAAATTTAAATCAGGTGCGTCCTGTTTCCATTGATCATCCTTGAGATGTTTCTACAACTTGATTGTAGTCCACCTGTGGTAAATTAATTTGTTTGGACATGATTTGGAAAGTCACACACCTGTGTTGACAGTGCATATCAGAGCAAAAAACAAGGTCACAGGAATTGTCCGTAAGAACACAGTGGCCTCCATCATCAACGGAAGAAGTTTGGAACCACCAAGACTCTTCCTAGAGCTGGTCGCCAGGTCAAATTTAGCAGTCGGGGGTAGACGGGCCTTGGTCATTGAAATGACTAAGAACCCGATGGTCACTCTGACAGTGCTCTAGAGTTCCTCTGTGGAGTAGGGAGAACCTTCCAGAAGGACAACCATCTCTGCAGCACTCCACCAATCAGGCTTTCATGGTAGAGTGGCCAGACGGAAGCCACTCCTCAGTAAAAGGCACAAGACAGCCCGCTTGGATTTTGACAAAAGTCGCCTAAAGAATCTCAGACCATGAGAAACTAGATTCTGTGGTCTGATGAAACCAAGATTGAACTCTTTGGCCTGAATGCCAAGCTTGACGTCTGGAGGAAACCTGGTACCGTCCCTACGGTGAAGCATGGTGGTGGCAGCATCATGCTGTGGGGATGTTTTTTAGCGGCAGGGACTGGGAGACTAGTCAGGATCGAGGCATAGATGAACGGAGCAAAGTACAGAGAGATCCATGATGAAAACCTGCTCCAGAGTACTCAGGACCTCAGCCTGGGGCGAAGGTTCACCTTCCAACAGGACAACGACCCTAAGTAAACAGCCAAGACAACGCAGGAATGGTTTCGAGACAAGTCTCTGAATGTCCTTGAGTGTCTCAGCCAGAGCCCGGACTTGAACCTGATCAAACATCTCTTTAGAGACCTGAAAATAGCTGTGCAGCAACTCTCACCATCCAACCTGACAGAGCTTGAGAGGATCTGCAGAGAAGAATGGGAAGAACTCCCCAAATACAGGTGTGCCAAGCTTGTAGTGTCATATCCAAGAAGACTCAAGGCAACAAAGTACTGAGTAAAGGGTCTGAATACCTATGTAAATGTGATATTTTATTTTTTTATTTTAGTAAATTAGCAAAAAACTTTGTCATTATGAGGTATTGTGTCGAGAGTGTTAGATTGATGAGGAGCATGTAAAAAAAAAAAAAGATTTTAGAAAATGTGGAAAAAGTCAAGGGGTCTGAATACTTTCTGAATGCACTGTCTGTCTCTCTCCTTTCTCCACGCCATTAGAGGCGTGTCGGCCAGGGTGCGTCTTAATGGCGGAAGATAAGCTCCTTGGCAGTCGTTGAGGTGCACTAATGCAGGCCCATGATTATTTTTTTTACGTGCTTATCGCTGCTCATAACACCTGGCCTGGCCAAGTAGTCAGCCTTTAGAGACTTGTGATAACACCCTGTCTGAGGAGGAGTTGTGAGTACACACACACACACACACACCTGTATGAACACAGACACATACACACACAGATACTAACAAACACTCTCGACCCATACAAATACATTGCCAATCCAACTGATCATGCTAGACATCCCTCCATAGCATGTATATATATATATATATATATATATATATATATATATATGTATACAGTATACAGTATGGCTTACTTCTTTAAATCAAATTGACATTTATTTCAAGTGTATTTAACAAGGTCTCAACACACTTTACAAAAAATATATATATATATTTAAAATATTCCAAATATTCAATACGTCTTGCTGGTAGGTGGTATGTAGATGGAAGTGATAGTGGGAGTTTCTCAACACAGTACAGCAGTTGTGAAAGTGATTTGGAGAGCCTTAATCCGCTGCATTACCAGTGACTGTGATTCAAAGGCAGAGAGGAGAGTGGAGGAGAGGGGACTCAGGGACAGGAGGACTAAGAACCTCTATCTCGTTAGGAATAGATAAGCTCTCTACTGGAGCACACATACTTTGATCACAGTCAACCTAAGTCTCGTCAGTCCACCACTAAAGGCTGGAATTCAATCTACTGAAGATTTTTCTGCAGTGAGCTTTTACATAACAAGTGGAGTTGATTTGGGTTACGTTTCAAATAGTACCCTATTCCCTATAATGCGCTACTTTGGTGCACTAAAGAAGGGATAGGGTGCTATTTGGGGCATACCTATGTACAGCTGTGTGGATAAGGATTTGACACTTGAATAACAGCCTACCGGTGTAGACAAAAATGTGAAAAGAATTCTGTTGTCACAAGTTGGTGGAATGAGAGACCAAGACGCAGGGCAGGGATTGTAGTTCGACATATTTTGTTTATTTTATACTATGTATAATATTGAATGTCACACTATGTCTAACAACCAAAATCCAAACTACTAAACAAACAAAACACGAATGAACCAACGTAATAAATGACGCACACTTAGTGTCACCGTGACTGGAGAATTAACGTCCCACGCCCCAGTGTAAAACCTACAAACCTATGTAGGATCCCTGATTAGAGACAATGCGCAGCAGCTGCCTCTAATTATCGATCCCACACAAACCACCACCAGATACAGAAAGAATAGACCTGTCAGACTCTGACCATGGTTACATAGAGAAGCAAATAGGCTTCTCTATGGCCAGAGCCTGACATCTGTGAAGACTTTATTCCAACTAAACCATTTGTTCAGACAACCCAAAACATGTAAAGGACTTAAGGATGAATATGTTATAGAAATAAAATAATCGTAATACTTGTGGACACAAACAAAGCCTGCTGTTGTAAAGCCTCATATGTGAACTGAGAGCAAAGGAAGTACTTGGTTGTTATTTGGTCAGCATCGAACCTGGCAGACGGTAGCATCGAACCCCAGACTGACAGAAGTCTGTGCACATTTAAACAGCACATCAACATCTCATCCAGACCAACATGCGGTTACCAAAGGTCCATTCAAAGGGCATACTCCAGTGGTCATACTCCAGTGGGCATACTCCAGTGGGCATACTCCAGTGCCCATAAACCCCCAACAAACAACCATATACCGTCCAAATCCCCCAAATCACAAAAAAACACATTCTATCACAGTATCACAGTAGGGTATGATTAAACTCTGATAAGGAGGTGAGAAATCTCTCAACCCGACATGATTTACTGCTCCATAGTGACAAGTGTTTCTACTCCTTCATATTTACAGGGCCTAGGAGCTGAGAAGGCAGGGTAGCTAATACAAAGCCATCTGTTATAATTACGTAGACCTTGAAGGGGCGACCGGTGACTAAAGCTGGGCTTTCTAATTGAATTCTGGGTAGAGATAATCTGGTCAGAGTGCCAGCGGTTCAGATCGCGCTACTCCTTCTCCAAGTGACTCCTCCTTTCCTAGACGCACAAATACCGCCTGACACCTAAATATGTGCTGAAGAGAGGAGTGCATTGGGGACATCCATTATGTTACAGAGAGTATGAGCATAAGAACCGTAG
This sequence comes from Thymallus thymallus, assembly GCA_023634145.1. Lineage (NCBI taxonomy): Eukaryota > Metazoa > Chordata > Actinopteri > Salmoniformes > Salmonidae > Thymallus > Thymallus thymallus. Next base: position 18,437,014 of record CM042422.1, read on the forward strand.
GCTATAGACCTGGGTTGAAAAGATGTGCTTGATTTACCTTGGAGCTTGCACTTTTAGGACTATTCAATTGGTACCATTGTACCAGGCAAACCAAATCCTGTGCAATATAGCTATTTTAATGTTTTTTCAAGTTTTTGACATTATTTATGTATTTGACCCAGGTCTGAACTGGTCTCATTCACTGCAAGAGGAGAAGTACAATATGCAGTATATGGTATGAGTGATAATGTGCTAGCCAATGTGATGGTGTTCAAAGTGTTAGCCAATGTGATGGTGTTCAAAGTGTTAGCCAATGTGATGGTGTTCAAAGTGTTAGCCAATGTGATGGGGTACAAAGTGTTAGCCAATGTGATGGTGTTCAAAGTGTTAGCCAATGTGATGGTGTTCAAAGTGTTAGCCAATGTGATGGGGTACAAAGTGTTAGCCAATGTGATGGGGTACAAAGTGTTAGCCAATGTGATGGGGTACAAAGTGTTAGCCAATGTGATGGGGTACAAAGTGTTAGCCAATGTGATGGTGTTCAAAGTGTTAGCCAATGTGATGGGGTACAAAGTGTTAGCCAATGTGATGGTGTTCAAAGTGTTAGCCAATGTGATGGGGTACAAAGTGTTAGCCAATGTGATGGGGTTCAAAGTGTTAGCCAATGTGATGGTGTTCAAAGTGTTAGCCAATGTGATGGGGTACAAAGTGTTAGCCAATGTGATGGGGTTCAAAGTGTTAGCCAATGTGATGGTGTTCAAAGTGTTAGCCAATGTGATGGTGTTCAAAGTGTTAGCCAATGTGATGGTGTTCAAAGTGTTAGCCAATGTGATGGGGTACAAAGTGTTAGCCAATGTGATGGTGTTCAAAGTGTTAGCCAATGTGATGGTGTTCAAAGTGTTAGCCAATGTGATGGGGTACAAAGTATTGTGATGGTGACATGATCAAATGGCCTGAGCAGGAAAAACTCTGGATCCTAGTTATAGCCTTGTATTGTGACAATAGCAACTGCTCATTGTTATCTCTTACAGTACAACCTTATTTATGTAAGAGGACTGTGAATGCTGGGAGATGTGTTGGGTGAATTAAAGAGAGCTATTTTATACCTGCAAGTAGAGCCTGAATGGACCGAGTCATCCTCTGGGGAGGTCAGAGAGAGAACATAGCTTCGGACCCGGACCTTGAGCTTTCTGTTGAGACATTTGCAGTCCCTTTCTGAGACAACCTTCACTGCAACACAATGACTGCACTGACAATATACAGTCTGGCAGCACTGGACAAAGCCTGTCCATTTCCAGATATACCTCCTAGATCCATGTTGTGAAATCTTAAAAAAGGGAGGAAAAAAAACAACAAATGGCCACCATTGAGCGAACGCTACAAAAGTTTTTCTGCTGCTGCAGCTGGGAGTTTGTTGGCTCGGGGGTACGTAGTACTGGTCAGTTAATGCTGACCTCCTAACACAGGGGTGTAGCTGACATTGAGAGTCAGAGTGTGTTGTCTGCTGCCCATGCCCGCCACTGCGTTTTAACCTGTGACTACACCGTCGGCCGTCGTGAGCGAATTCCATGCCTGTTGATCTGCAGGGGGCTAGGAATGGCCGACATACAGTACATACAGAGACGTTCTGCCGCCCTAGGCAACACAAACATCTGCCGCCCGGGAGAAGCGGGTGGGGGCGGGAACTGCAGCAACGCTATGAGCTGGTGGCTGGAGTGCCGCTGGCGGTGTAGTAGCCGAACAATTGTCAAAATGCCGCCCCCAAATTCAAGTGCTGCCCTTGGCGATCGCCGAATCTTGCCTAATGGGCGGGCCGGCCCTGAGTATATAAAAGTTGTCAGCTGAATTACTAGGCAGCGTATCTGCTACCCTAAGCAGTACTCTGGCCGTCACTAATTTAAAAGAACATTTAAAGGTATGAATAATGTCATAATCTATATGAAGGGAAGAGCTGGAGAGGAACGGTGCCACTCATAAATGTATGCATGGTACAGTAGAGAGATGATATAACAGTCTGATCCAGGCGTGATACTCCCCATGGGACCTAGTTTGGGGTCCTAGATCCTAATCAAATACCTCTTAGGTGTTCGGTAAGAATGCTTGTCTAGGAGAAGCTGTGGATGTATTTCACACTGAAGGGCACCTTTTCTCCCACACACACTGTAGATGGTGCGACCGGGACAAATGGAAGAGGCAAGGCTTTAAAAGGAAGAGAGAAAATGTATTTGGAGAGGATTATGGTGATTAAAGTAAGATGCTTTGGATTCCCTTCAGCTCCTCCCTCTGGTTTTCACAGCCGTTTTGGAAACATAACGAAGACACTGCATTCTGCTCTTTACTTCAGCTCTCCATTTTAGATAGGAGGTAGATGGTGTGAGAGAGAGCGAGAGAGAGAGAGAGAGAGAGAGAGAGAGAGAGAGAGAGAGAGAGAGTTAGGATGTGAGGTCATTAATCCCCCGCCCCCCTTCTCGCTTGCCCTGCTTCTCCCCAGCCTCTCCCCTACCTATGCTCATGGCCACACGCAATCGACTGAAATGACTGATATGGGGTGGGGGGGGCCAGAAAAGGGCCAGAAAAATGCTATCCGATGAAAAAAACAACAGCAACCTGTGTCGGACCCTCCTATCTCTCCACTCTACCTCTCCCTCTCTCAACTCTACTTCTCTCTCTCCACTCTACCTTTCTCTCTCTCCACTCTACCTCTCTCCCTCTTTTCTCTCACTCCTTCCTGTTTTTTCAGTTCTGCCCACAAATTTTCTATAGGACTGAGGTCAGGGCTTTGTGATGGCCACTCCAATACCTTTACTTTGTTGTCCTTAAGCCATTTTGCCACAACTTTGGAAGTATGCTTGGGGTCATTGTCCGTTTGGAAGACCCATTTGCAACCAAGCTTTAACTTCCTGACTGACGTCTTGAGATGTTGCTTCAATATATGCACATAATTTTCCTTCCTCATGATGCCATCTATTTTGTGATGTGCACCAGTCTCTCCTGCAGCAAAGCACCCCCACAACATGATGCTGCCACCCCCGTGCTTCCCAGTTGGGATGGTGTTCTTCGGCTTGCAAGCCTCCCCCTTTTCCACCAAACATAATGTAATAATAACATAATAAACATAATATTATGGCCAAACAGTTCTGTTTGTTTCATCAGACCAGAGGACATTTCTCCAAAAAATATGATCCCCATGTGCAGTTACAAACTGTAGTCTGGCTTTTTTATAGCGGTTTTGGAGCAGTGGCTTCTTCCTTGCTGAGCGGCCTTTCAGGTTATTTCGATATAGGACTCGTTTTACTGTGGATATAGATACTTTTGTACCTGTTTTTTTTTGCGGGCTTGGCTGATTTCTTTAGATTGTCCCATGATTTCGAGCAAAGAGGCACTGAGTTTGAAGGTAGGCCTTCAAATACATCCACAGGTACACCTCCAATTGATTCAATTGGAATTTTCCAAGCTGTTTAACTTCTGACCCACTGGAATTGTGATGTGAAATATAAGGGAAATAATCTGTCTGTAAACAATTGATGGAAGAATTACTTGTGTCATGCACAAAGTAGATGTCCTAACCGACTTGCCAAAACTATAGTTTGTGAACATGAAATCTGTGAAGTGGTTGAAAAATTAGTTTTTATGACTTCAACCTAAGTGTATGTAAACTTCTGACTTCAACTGTAAGAGCAGGAGAGTCATCACAACATTCCTACCAATGTACCAGTCCAGTTATTCATAGAAAATAAACCCTAACTGAACTCTAACATCAAATGCATTCTGACGGTGGATTAACTAGGGACTCAGGAAGCATTTGTGTTCAGAAATACATTCCCATACAGAGGTTAGAACTCACCCATTCCTCATCAATTCCTCACACACTCTCACAGAAGATTAAGTGGGAGAGAACATTGGAAAGATACGGGAAAGAGAGACAAAGAAGTGATGGATGCCACACCTTGGGAGGAAAGTGGAGGAAAGGGGGAGGAGAGTGGAGGATAGGGGGAGGAGAGACTGTGAGAGCTTGTTGCTCCTTCACACCACTACTATATTCTGATGTGAGACTGTGAGAGCTTGTTGCTCCTTTACACCTCTCCTCACAGTAAAGGGCTAGAAGAACAAAGGTAAATGAATAGTCATGTATTCCCATGGCCTGACCAATCAGAGCATGTAGATTCATTATCAGAGTAACAAACTATTATGCCTTTGCTTATTGGAAATGTCAAAAAATTCAGATTTTGAACAGGTGACAGAACTCATAGTATAACAGACAGGACGCCCCTGGAAGCAAGACAGGCTCTTTGTGTCAGTGGATGTGTGTGTTTTAATTCCTCGTCTTGCAAATCCCACATAAAGAGTCTAATAGATGTCCAATGTTTGGTACTGTACTGTGTGTGTGTGTGTGTGTGTGTGTGTGTGTGTGTGTGTGTGTGTGTGTGTGTGTGTGTGTGTGTGTGTGTGTGTGTGTGTGTGTCTGTGTGTGTGTGTGTGTGTGTGTGTGTGTGTGTGTGTGTGTGTGTGTGTGTGTGTGTGTGTGTGTGTGTGTGTGTGTGTGTGTGTGTGTGTGTGTGTGTGGCGGCATCAATCAGACAGAGCATATGGCTCAGGCCTTTTTACTTTTCACTCAATTGCTGTTGTATATATTCTCAGAATCATTTTTAATCATCAGGCTGTGTTATCCCTCTACCGGGGGAAGAAAGACTTCCAGTTATGTTTCTGTGTGTGGTAGATTGGGTGAGTGGGTGGGTGGTGGGGGGGGGGGGGGTAGTGTGTGTGATAGTGGGTGTGGTAGATGGGGTGGGGGGGTAGTGTGTGTTGTGGTATGTGTGGTAGATGGGGTGGTGGGATAGGGTGTGTGGTAGTGTGTGTGCTAGATAGGGTGTGGGGGTAGTGTGTGTGCTAGATGGGGGTGGGGGGGTAGTGTGTGTGGTAGATGGGGGTGGGGGTGTAGTGTGTGTGGTAGATGGGGTGGGGGGGTAGTGTGTGTGGTAGTGTGTGTGGTAGATGGGGTGGGGGGGTAGTGTGTGTGGTAGTGTGTGTGGTAGATGGGGTGGGGGGGTAGTGTTTGTGGTAGTGTGTGTGGTAGATGGGGTGGGGGGGTAGTGTGTGTGGTAGATGGGGTGAGGGGGTAGTGTGTGTGGTAGTGTGTGTGGTAGATGGGGTGGGGGGGTAGTGTGTGTGGTAGTGTGTGTGGTAGATGGGGTGGGGGGGTAGTATGTGTGGTAGATGGGGTGAGGGGGTAGTATGTGTGCTAAGTCGGGTGGGGGGTAGTGTGGGTGCTAGATGGGGTGGGGGGTAGTGTGGGTGCTAGATGGGGTGGGGGGTAGTGTGGGTGCTAGATGGGGTGGGGGGTAGTGTGTGTGTGCGTGCTTGTGTGTGTTACGGAAACGTGTGTGTAAACATTCTAACACGTTCTAAAACACTCTCACAGCATGAGTACATATTCTCTGCCAACATTCCATGCATGCTTGCAAAAAAATATGCCATTCATGTCCCTGTTGTCACGATGACACAAGCAATTCTTGTATTTGTGCAACATGCAAATCTGATACCCTTCCCTCCCTTCCCAATCTCCAAACCAAACGGATGCATGAATACATTTCACTGTCTCTTCATGTTCCAGTGGCCACGTAGCCATCAGACACGCCAGGCAAAAAACAGCTGCATGTGTCACTATAGAAGCACCCATCACACACAACCTCAAACCCACACACACACACACACACACACACACACACACACACACACACACACACACACACACACAGTGCAGACATTCCCCATCGTACACTCCCACAGTCTAGCACAGTAGCCTAAGGTCTCACGGTGCAGCGCTCTCTCACGAACATCAATGTCGAGCAGAGCAGCCCCATCCATCACAGCATGGGACTATACAGTAGATAAACTGGATGTTTATGGACGTCACAAATGTACAGAGCAGCACAATTCATCGTTGACAGCTCTCGGCCTATGGGGTGGGGGCAGGTGAGGTGAAAAGCATTAGCTATGAGAGAACACAGGAAAGACTGTAGCAGACGTCATAGACGTAGGAAGCTACTTGAGTGTCATAAATGAATATAGCTACTTTTTACTATTGGTTTTAAATAGAAAGCTGCTTCAGGTTATCTTGAAGGACTCTAGCTCACATGTATCCCTGTTGGTTGATCAGTTGATAGCAGGCCAGGTTAGATCCCACCCACGACTGATGGATGCTAATCTAACATAGCGGGATATGTAATGTACTCGCTCAGATCTTTACTACAACCTATCTGCTGATGAACCCTTATAGGACATAAAAAGGAAATAGAATTCAGCACACGATCCAATTTCAAAAATGATCCCAGACATATAGAAGACATGCTCTTTAAGATGAATGAATCGATTGGTTTTAAGGGCCATGTGACATGATATTGGATGCGCCACCCTGTTCCCTGTATAGTGGTCCAATATAGTTAATAGGAGGCCAGTTAGGACAAGATCTATTATAAGGCAATTATGGCTTTGAATATGATGTTACACCTTATGAGGAGAAAAGTGTCATGGATGGAAATCGTTCTGTGAGATACTGAAGCCGTCACACTGTTGATGGTAGACGACAGTCATTCTAAATGTTGCGTACACTAAAGTTGTAATTGGTAAGGCGTCCGTGTGGCGATATTTAGGCAACATTGGCGATCAAACAAGGATAGCTATTTCATGACAACTACTGGAGGCGGGATGAATCACTGTGTTAAATTTGCCATTCAGACATGAGCAATCAATCGGAGCAGCCGTTTAAATGTTAATGTGTTAACAGTTCAGAATTGTTGTCTTTCGTGTCAACAAACAATTGATATACTGCCGTGCTCCCTCTAGCGAAATGTTGCGAAAAATCTCACTCACTTTATTAGTGAAACAGCCACTTTACTTTGTAAATGGGGGAGGTGGACGGCCGCAGTTATTTTCAGGTGAAAAATCATTGGATCAAAAATCGATCACCATAAAAAGCCATGGAGGCTTTATCACCTCGTGACAGAGATGTATGCAGTGTAAGGGTATGGTGAACATGGAAGTCATTATCATATGTCACAGCAGGCGACTGTAATTTCGAGATCTCGTGAAAAAGGTTCTCTGCCCAGATTATTCAATATGGTTTGTTCAAAATGGATTAATCAAAATCACCCCATATATAAAAAATACAAATCACAAATCAACAAATCTAACAATAGGAGTCACATTAATAACGATGAAGTCTAAACTCTAAACTAAAGCATCATTACTTCCAGAAAGTGAACCTTAACATATAACTTCTAAATCCACAGCTCTCAAAATAGACAGAACAGGAAACCAAGATGGGATGTATTTCAGTAAGGACAAGGAAGAGCACTAGAAATCCATTACCCCTCTCTCTCTCTCTCTCTCTCTCTTTCTGAAAGCTCCTCCATAGCACCCCCCCTCTCTTTCTCTCTCTCTCTGTCTCCTGCTCCATAGACCTCCACTCTACCAGGCCATGGTAGATCTCTCTGGGAGCAGGGAGCTCTTATACACCCCGCCAGACAAGCAGGAGAGAGAGAGTTGCCCTGAGCCCCACTAGGGAAGAGCGTGCTGGCTGTGAGTGCCTCCCAGAATACGGCATCAGGAGTTCAGCTAGCTAGAGATTCGCGAAGAGAGAGAAGAGAGGGAAGACACTGGTGCCTGTTGATGTCATGTTTTAGTCAGCGTCATAAAGAAAATGTAATGGAGCATATAGAACATCTACCTGAAGTACCGATGTAAAGGTACATGTTCTGTGTGCTAAATGATTAGCGCTTGCAAAGAGAATATAAAACTATAAACACACAACAACAAATATCCACAAACCAACCTGTTGTATAGCGCAAACCTCCACAAACCAACCTGTTGTATAGCGCAAACCTCCACAAACCAACCTGTTGTATAGCGCAAACCTCCACAAACCAACCTGTTGTATAGTGCAAACCTCCACAAACCAACCTTCGTTTGTATATTATGTCTGAGTGTTGGAGTGTGCCACTGGCTATCTGTAAATTTAAAAAACAAGAAAATGGTGCCGTCTGGTGTGCTTAATATAAGAAACTTGAAACAATATATACTTTTACTTTTACTTTTGATACTGAAGTATATTTAAAACCAAATACTTTTAGACTTACTCCAGTAGTATTTTACTGGGTGACTTTCACTTTTACTTGAGTCATTTTCTATTAAGATATGTTTTACTCAAGTATGACAATTGGGTTCTTTTTCCACCGCAGATGTAGATTGACAGGGAGAAGATGAAGTGGCAAACCCCCAAACCCCTCAGCTCATTCCTCCATGTCAGGGTCCTCCAATCACCCACCACCCAAAAAACACACCCTCTCCTCCCTCCCTCTCTCTCTCTCTCTCTCTCTCTCTCTCTAGCCACGTTTATTACCCGGTTCTAACATGTGTCTTGGTCCTGTGCTTTTGCACGTTCTGATTGTTCTCACATTTTGATGTAGACAATCAAAATACACATTGTGATCTGATTTTGACCAGATCTTCGTGCCCACCTCCGGAGGTATGACATCAATATGTGAATTAAAATAAATAAATGCAATATTTTGTAAGAATATCTGTCAAATAGTTTGCTTTCCAATGTTCCCTCTAAGCTGAGCGCATGGACGGGTGCACAGCTCACGTTGGGCTGCTGCCACACACAAATATGAGCACGCACAGAGAAACACAAGATTGAATTTAACTCAACTTTCTACAGTTTTCCCCTTTAATTAACACTATCAACGTTTCGTTCTTAGCCGCTTCCAATGTAATATACAGAAAAAAACGAACTATGCAAGACTCAGGCTTGTATTCTACACAGACCGGTGCGCCATAACCAATCAGAGCAGCAGTAGGCCTATATGCAATTAGCCATTGCCATATATGGATCTGTGCCATTCACTTTGAGCTGGACTGTGTTTAGGCTACAGTGTGAGCAGTCACGAGTAGGTGCGCTTGTTTTGAGATCAAAGTAAGAGCCGTGTGTGTTTACTCAGTGTTCACAGTAAACCCGGAAGTTGCACAGAATTTACACAACCTTCAAGTTCAGCAGTTCCTAATTTTTTTTGAGGGAACATTAGTAGACGCATGTCTGGAAATGTGGACACAATTTGAATGTGGACACGATCAGGACACGACTCCTCTTAGCGCCAAGTATAAACAAGGCTGCTCCCTCTTTTTCTCTCTCTGTCTCCCATTTCAGCTCTCTTCAGTCCCTCTCTCCTCACTATACCCCTAGCTCAATTTTCTCCCCCTCTCTCCCCCTCCCCTTCCTCAAGGAATTTCCTCCGTCTAGCAACCTCCATACTCAGAGCCAAGCCTTTAAGACATCAGCCGGGCCTCTACCAGCTCCCATCAATCTGTCGGTAGAGGGCCTGGTACGCATGGATACCCAACCTGGGAAGTTTCTGACTCGGAGGGGAGTAACGGTGCAGTGAACCGGCCTATCCCCAGTTCCCTACAGCAAACTGGACTCAGATAACACTGCCAATTGTTTTCAGAACGTAGTCAGCACCTGCTGAAAACCCTCAAATACTGGAGGGCCGCCAGCATTGAGAAATAATACAATAATGAATGCATATTACCTGTTTATGGCATAGTGTAAATCAAGCTTTTGATGTTCCCCACGGTGACTTCATCATTTAAAGGAGAAGATAGATTTGGTGAAGTTGACATTGGGTGATACCTGTTGGATGTAGTCCTGATGCCAACAACCTTCCTCAATAGTGCAGCGATTGGGAAGGAATGGTCAAGGTGGGGCTTGAACCAGCAACTCAACTCATGGTTATGGGTTGAACACACTACCATGTGTCATAAAGACCCAGCCTTTTTGGCAGTACGCTAACAACACAACAGAACAGCTATAGAGAGACTGCAGTGAATTCCACTGTCCATATCTGCACACAGAGCGGAGGTATTGGATGACAAGGATAAATATGGGTGGGACATGCCTGATGCTAACATTACCCAGACCATAATGGCTCCATTTTCCTTCCTCAGACAAACCAAATCACCCTTGGTGTGTGTGTGCGTGTCAGTGTGTGTGTGCTTGCCTGTGTGTACGTGCATCCATGCGTAAGTGCGTGTGTGTGCCTGTACGTGTGTGTTGATTACCCCCACCCCCAGCTCAACATGTATTCTGCCTGACAATGTAATTGCCTTTCAGCTGCCACTGACCAGATCGAAACTACTGTGCAATTGGAATGCATGCGTTTTGACAAGCTACCAATGTTTATCTGATGTCTGTGCAAGAGAGAGACAGGAGGTTTTAGAGAGCAACAGGTAATAATTTACCTCCCTCGCTAGTCGCCACTGAGACGAATAGGAGGGAATGAGGGAGAGAGTGACACAAAATGGAGGGAAAATGGAGGAAAAAGAAATAGACGATTGTCTTTTCTCAGAATAGCTTTGTCTGTTTCTGTAGTCTGAGGGTGTTGTGATTGTAATGCAGAGAAGGTTTTGTGTCTGACAATATCTGAAATGACAGGAAAACCACAGCATTTTCATTTTCTTATAAATACTTTGGCAGCTAGTTGATTGAGCTTGCCTGGCACAATGGAACCAATTGATTAGTCCCAAAAGTGCAAACCCCGCCCATCTCTGGCCCTCACTGTACACTATCTCCACTAAGGAGAGTAACTCTTAGCACTGTGTCCTCTACCAAAGATCCTGTAAAATGGGATCACGATGACTCATTAGCTTTAGAGCTAACACAATAGCAATTAGGGGGTTCTACTGGGTGGAGGTAGAGAGGGAAATGAGAGGAGGAGGGAGAGAATGGAACATCATTAAGAAGGAGGTGAGAGTACATCTACAGGTAACTGCCAAAATAAGGGAAACATTACGTTTCTTAATAGGGCATTGGGCCACCATGAGCTGCAAAAACAGCTTCAATGCACCTTGGCATAGATACTATAACGGAACTCTATTTGAGGGATGCGGCACCATTCTTCCATCACTTGGTGTTTTGTTTACTCAAGTGTTTCATTTATTTTGGCAGTTACCATCTGCTTCTAAATGGCAACAAGTAATTTATGCTGGAGAAGGAAAGGGAGAGGGAGAAATCAAATAGGATCAAAGGATTAGTGCAGTGGGAGGAGGGAGATGGGGGGGAGAGAGAGAGAGAGACAGAGACAGAGAGAGAGAGAGAGAGAGAGAGAGAGAGAGAGAGAGAGAGAGAGAGAGAGAGAGAGAGAGAGAGAGAGAGAGAGAGATAATGTGTGTGATAGGGGTCAAAATTATTGTCACCCATGTTTTGAATACTCTGGCACTCTCCCATGTTAGGACAAACGGCACTGAGCCTTTTTTCTAAAAGACATTATGAGATTGGAGAACACGTATTGTTATAACTTCCTCCCTTATGTCATCCAACATTCCACATCGACCACCTACATGCGCACGCACATGAATGACAAAACAGTGTCAATACATGATGCAATATGTTTCAATGCACCAGTGCGTTTGAACCCGCAAATTAGATTTCCTCACCTTTTCTGTGTTCATCTCTCACCTACACACCTACATGTGCGCGTCCTTGGGTTGAGTGTGCGCTTGCGAAAAATTGATAGAAAGAAATGGAGGGACTAAAATAAAGATATACAAAGTGAATGCATAGAAAAAAATGACAGAAAGAAAACTAAAACAATAAAACCAGTCAGGCCCTTCAGAGGCGGCAGCGGGGTCCGTCATCCAGCATGAAGATGGAGGGAGGGAGGAGTGTGTGTCGGAGCTCAGTATGGAGTGCTAATGGGCCGTTGATTGCCTCTCCGTAACCGCGGTAACCAGGCATCAGCGGGTAATTGCCGTTCCATGGTGTCTGAAATGGAGCTACATTCCGCATTCGATCACCACGCTCCGGCTCCAACGGTGCTCCGACAGGAGACCATGTGAAGAGGCTGCCTGGTTTTTTTGGCAGACGCCTTAGCTCAACAATTGGCAGAGTGCTATTTTTAAATCTGTGAGCGCCAGCAACAAAACAACAACCATGAAGGTCTTATCAACCTGTTTTTGGCTCGGTTGTATTTCCCCTGTTTGCCTGTTGTAATGGGCAATCTTTTCTCACTCGAATGTCACACAATAGTTTCTATACAAAGGTTTGAATCGGTTTTTTTCAAAATAAGTGAAGCACCGTTGTAAATACGGTTGAAGGGAGGGAGATGGACAGAACGAGGACGACACCTGGTAGAGGAGAGTCATCTCTTCTTTTTTTATATTCTTCTTCCTCTCCTCCTTGTTGATGTCTCCTCTGTGAACCGTGTGAGTGTTGCCAGGCGACAGGGTTGCCTGGGAGCAGGGCTTTGATGAACAGTCACAGTGTAGTAGGAGGAGACCTGCCGAGACACCATAATAAACACGCACACATACACAGATACACTACAGTATACACACCCCTTCAAATGAGTGGATTGGGCTATTTCAGCCACACCCGTTGCCGACAGGTGTATACAATCAAGCACACAACCTTTGGATCTCCATAGACAAATATTGGAAGTAGAATGGCCTTGATGAGCTCAGTGATTTTCGATGTGGCACCGTCATAGGATGCCACCTTTCCAACAAGTCTGTTCATTGTGAAGTGGAAACCGTCTAGGTGCAACAACAGCGCGAAGTGGTAGGCCATACAAGCTCACAGAACGGGACCGCAGAGTGCTGAAGTATGTAACGTTATAGCAGCAATGGGGGAATCAACTCCATATTAACGCCCATGATTTTGGAATGAGGCGTTCGACGAGCAGGTGTCCACATACTTTTGGTCAGGTAGTGCATATATACACACACACACACCAACATTCACTGTCTTCTTGGTAAGCAAATCCAGTGTAGATGTGGCCTTGTGTTTTAGGTTGCTGAAAGGTTTATCCATCTCTCAGTCTCTGGTGGAAAGCAGACAGAACCAGGTTTTCCTCTAGGACTTTGCCTGTGCTTAGCTTCATTACGTTGCTTTTTTATCCTGAAAAACTCCCCAGTACTTAATGATTAAAAGCATACCCATAACATGATGCAGCCACCACTGTGAAAATATGGAGAGTGGTACTCAGTGATGTGTTGTACTGGATATGCCCCAAACATGTAATTCATAACTTCACCATTCCCAAAGGGATATTCAATGTATTCTTTTTTAAATGTTTTACCCATCTACCAATAGGTAGCCGATGTGAGAAAAAACCTCACATCGGTCAACATTCACCAGGCCGCAGGCCGCAGGGCCAGACGGATTACCAGGACGTGTACTCTGAGCATGCGCTGACTAACTGGTAAGTGTCTTCACTGACATTTTCAACCGGCCCCTGATTGAGTCTGTAATACCAACGGGTTTCAAGCAGACCACCATAGTCCCTTTGTCCAAGAACACTAAGGTAACCTACTTAAATGACTACAGACCCGTAGCACTCACGTCTGTAGCCATGAAGTGCTTTGAAAGGCTGGTCATGGCTCACATTAACACCATTATCCCAGAAAACCTAGACCCACTCCAATTTGCTTACCGCTCCAACAGATCCACCTGGACAAAAGGAACACCTATGTGAGAATGCTGTTCATTGACAACAGCTCAGCGTTCAACACCATAGTGCACTCAAAGCTCATCGCTAAGCTTAGGACCCTGGGACTAAACCCCTCCCTCTGCAACTGGATCCTGGACTTCCTGACGGGCCGCTCCCAGGTGGTAAGGGTAGGTAACAACACATCTGCAACACTAATCCTCAACACTGGGGCCCCTGGTGCATGCTCAGTCCCCTCCTGTACTCCCTGTTCACCCATGTCTGCATGGCCAGGCACGACTCCGACACCATCATTAAGTTTGCAGACGACACAACAGTGGTAGGCCTGATCTCAGACCATGACGAGACAGCCGTGTGGTACCAGGATAACACCTGTATATAGCCTTGCTACTGTTAATTTTACTGTTATTGTACTGCTTTTATTTCTTTACTTATCAATTGTTTACCTAACACTTATTTTACTTAAAAACTGCATTTTTTGTTAGGGCTTGTAAGTAAGCATTTCACTGTAAGGTCTACACCTGTTGTATTCGGCGCACGTGACAAATAACATTTGATTTGATTTGATTGGAAAACCTCCCTGGTCTTAGTTGTTGTGGTGACTTGTTAAGCAATGTTGACTCCTGAACTTATTTAGGCTTGCCATACCAAAGGGGTTGAATACGTATTGACTAAAAACATTTCAGCTTTTCATTTAAATTAAATTGTAAACATTTCTTAAAACATAATTCGACTTTTAAATTGGGTATTGTGTGTAGGCCAGTGACACAAAATCTCAATTTAATACATTTTAAATGCAGGCTGTAACACAACAAAATGTGGAAAAAGTCAATGGGTGTGAATACTTTCTGAAGACACTGTACTCTCTCTGTCTCTCACACACACACACATCTGTGTTTAATTATGGTAAGGAAACCGTTGATGGTCACAATTTTGTGTTTCCCTCCATTATCGTTACGGCCTGGCGTGTGCCTTGTGGTGTCCATTCTCTCCCTCCCCCTCTCCGCCTTAATGAGAGACGGATGACAAACGTTTTCTCGCCCTCTGTGATGAGTTGCCTCACGCATGTCTTTCATGCCGAGTGTAAAACCCTTGTGGCTTTGAGAGCTCCGAAACACATCTCTCTCCCCCGCTGTTGGACATCTATTTTCATTCCACATACAGATGAGGCCCATCTACTGTATGTTCTCACAGCTCTGAGGTGTTAGAAGTTAGAAGGATAAATATGACATCATGAAGACGAGTTCTGTCTATTCACTCTGAATTGAAACAGTAGAACTACTGAATGTAGGGAGGAATTCTGTATTCATTAGAACTACTGAATGTAGGGAGGAATTCTGTATTCATGAGAACTACTGAATGTAGGGAGGAATTCTGTATTCATTAGAACTACTGAATGTAGGGAGGAATTCTGTATTCATTAGAACTACTGAATGTAGGGAGGAATTCTGTATTCATGAGAACTACTGAATGTAGGGAGGAATTCTGTATTCATTAGAACTACTGAATGTAGGGAGGAATTCTGTATTCATTAGAACCACTGAATGTAGGGAGGAATTCTGTATTCATTAGAACCACTGAATGTAGGGAGGAATTCTGTATTCATTAGAACTACTGAATGTAGGGAGGAATTCTGTATTCATTAGAACTACTGAATGTAGGGAGGAATTCTGTATTCATTAGAACCACTGAATGTAGGGAGGAATTCTGTATTCATTAGAACTACTGAATGTAGGGAGGAATTCTGTATTCATTAGAACTACTGAATGTAGGGAGGAATTCTGTATTCATTACATGT